>CM029020.1:39691974-40093576 GCA_016801055.1 Panax notoginseng
AGATGTTTTGTGACGCCCCCAAAATTAGGTATACATCACCCATCTTGGTCGTCAGATACATAGTACAGAATACAATACAACGTATTATTACAACTTCGTGTACAATACGACAAAACATAAACTGTGAGTTTGAATACAAATATTATCTTCTAGAGAGTATTCATACTCAAAGGAGTCCTCATTAATTTATTAACACACTATTACATAGAATTAGTGGGACTACTAACTAATACTATCATTCGGACCATCACTCCGTCCCCGACTTGCCCCAGCTACGTTCTCATTTCCTGAAGAGAACAGTGAAAGAAAGGGTGAGCTCAACTAGCCCAGTAAGAAATATTATGACTAAGATAATGCAGAATAAAAATTATCATTAGCCTTCACAATGTTAAACTGATAAAATATAATAGACATCAAGTTTAACTGCAGCGGAACAAGCAATCCATTTAAAGAGTCAAGTAGAAATAAACTCTACTATCTTTTATGATTTAAAAGGTTTTTCAACATGTAATCGCTGGGACTCAGCTTAATAAAATAATCCACATCATCGAATCACCTGCACTACGGCCAAGGATATTCGTGTATTCATTAATGGTCATGATCATGCCAACAACTGTCCATCAATGCACTACGGGCCAATGAGAGACTTTTACCACATCATTTGTAACATTACGGTCATGATTATACCGAATAATCCCTGGTCATATCATACCAAGTCCATCTATGCACTAAGGCCACAGATGACTTTCAACATTTTATAACATGAGGATGATGACAATGATATAAGAATTCAATAAAACAAGTTCAAGAATTAATTTATCCAAGAATTAACAACGTCCAAATTGTCAACATGATACTGCTTTGTGGAGTAAAATTCAAGAATGCTTAGAAGAATATTTTCATGAAAAGATACTGGATGAAACGCAATTATCAAGGATATTCCACTAATTTCATGGAGTATAGAAGTCAAAACTTAACCAACTGAGTATAATAAAGAATGGAATAAAAAAAAAATCACCATGCATGCGATAGACCGCACAGACAGGTTATTTCCAAACAGAATAATAAATAATGGAACCAGGTCCGGCGTAAACGCACAGACAGGATATTCCGACAGAAATAATAAATAATGGAACCAGGTCCGGTGTAAAACACACAGACAGGATGTTTCCAACAGAATAATAAAAGACGGAACCAGGTCGGTGTAAAACACACAGACAGGATGTTCCAACAGAATAATAATAAAAGATCGGAACCAGGTTCGGTGTAAAACACCAGACAGGATGTTCCAACGAATAATAATAAAAACGACCAGGTCCGGTGTAAAAACACACAGACGGATGTTCCAACAGAATAATAGAAGAATGTCACCAAGTATAGGGTAGACCGCTATATACAGGTTATTCCAACAGAATAATAAGAAATGGAAAACAACAGTTCTCTTCATGAATAAGAAAAAAATAACACCCCTTACCGTTTTAAAGAAGAGCTGAAATAAGGAAGTAGTTAAGTAGCAGAATACTCTTCTTCTCTCTCTCTATAGTTTCTCTCTATAGAGTTCAGTGAATTCGTAAGAAATAATGAAGGAATGAGCTGCTATTTATAGAAAAATAGAATGCATAGTAACTAATCCATGAACGGTCCAGATTGATTACTTTAATCTGACGGTCCATATTTAAAGAAAAATCTTTTAAATAAAAATATAATATATTCTATTTATAGAATAACTTTAATAAAAGTATTTGTTTTATATAAAAAGATGTTTCTGTTTTATTACGTTAATAATACGAATACAAAACGTCATTATCGCTAAATAATTCATATTATTAACTGACAATAATTGAATCAAACTGAGTGACTTCTCACATAAGCATAATAATCAATACCGTGTGCTACTATGCAACCACACGTATTACTGTACTTTTACTACCGAGTAGTTCAACAGTATCAATGGTGTAAAACTTTCCGCCGTTATTTTTAATAAAAATATTTTGTCGTTTTCTCAATCCGACAATAATTCCGTTGGGGGTCCACCAATGATTGTGCCGTTGTACGAATATTCCCTGTTAAAACGAATATTCCCCGACCAATCGAATATTTATATAACAACTTGCGTACTTTGCAAAATTTATAAATATTACCCACAACTATAACATTATATCAAATTAACTCCATAATATTCAAAAATGATATTTATAGAAAATTCATCTTTATTTATAAAAGTTGGGGTCTTACAACCTCCCCTTCTTATGAAATTTCGCCCTCGAAATTAGGGTACGTACCTGGTATGTCGAAGAGGTAAGGATACCTTGATTTCATTTCAGATTCTAACTCCCAAGTCATTTCCTCAACATCGTGGTTTCTCCACAAAACTTTGACTTGAGGTATAACCTTGGAGCGTAGAATATGTTCCTTCTTATCCAAGATTTGAACAGGAACTTCTTCATACGTCAAATCCTCCGCTATTTCGTCCGGTTCTAACTCAATAATGTGGTTCGGGTCTTCCACATATTTGCGTAACATGGATATGTGAAAAACGTTATGAACACGAGACATACTTGGCGGTAAAGCGTCTCTATAAGCCACAGTTCCTACTCGATCGAGGATTAAAAATGGACCGATGAATCGAGGATTGAGCTTTCCTCTCTTTCCAAATCTCGTAACTCCTTTCCATGGAGCAACACGTAAGAACACATGATATCCTACATCAAATTCCACGTCCTTTCGATGAAGATCAGCATAACTCTTTTGTCGATCTTGTGAGGTTTTTATACGTTGTCGGATCGTTTGAATCTTTTCTGTAGTCATACGTACCAACTCCGGTCCCAACAACGTTGCTTCACCCACCTCATCCCAGCATACTGGAGAACGACATTTTCTTCCATACAATGCTTCGAATGGAGCCATGCCAATACTTGCTTGATAACTGTTGTTGTAGGAAAACTCCACCAATGGTAAGAACTTGTCCCAACTTCCCTTGAAGTCAAGACACAGAGTCTTAATAAATCTTCTAGAGTTTGAATAGTCCTCTCTGATTGTCCGTCCGTCTGAGGATGATATGCCGAACTAAATCGTAATCTGTGCCCATAGCTTTTTGTAAACTAACCAAAATCGTGAAGTGAATCTTGGGTCTCGATCAGAAACTATGGATACTGGCATACCATGCAGTCTTACAATCTCGTTTATGTACATACGAGCAAGACGTTCAAGTGTATAAGTTTCTCGTATCGGTAAGAAATGAGCAGACTTGGTCAATCTATCAACAATGACCCAAATCGCATCAATACCTTGAGAAACCCTAGGAAGACCGGTAACGAAATCCATGGTAATGTGCTCCCACTTCCATTCTGGAATTTCAAGTGGTTGCAATGGACCTTTTGGTACTTGATGCTCCGCTTTGACTCGTTGACAAGTTAGACACCTTGAGATAAACAACGCTATCTCTCTCTTCATATTGCTCCACCAAAATGTATGACGAAGATCATGATACATTTTGGTACTTCCAGGATGGATTGCAAACGGTGTGTTGTGCGCCTCCATCATGATTTCATACTTTAAATCAGGGTTGTTAGGAACAAAAGTCTGGAGTTGACTCGAAGTATTCTTCTTCATCGATTCTTGCTTCCGCATAGCACCTTCTTGCACTTTCTTCCTCATACGCATCAGCTCCAGGTCTGTAGCTTGAGCAGCTTTAACTTTATCGATTAAAGTTGGTTCTACTCGTATATTCGCCATCATCACATGGGTCCCTGGAGTCTTTAACTCTATCTCCATCCTTTGCAAGTCACACAAAATGGGCCTTTGTGTTGACAATATTGCACTCGTACTTGCATATGATCTTCTACTCAATGCGTCAGCTACCACGTTCGCTTTTCAGGATGGTATTGAATGGTATGATCATAATCTTTCAACAGTTCAAGCCAACGTCGTTGTCGCATGTTGAGTTCCTTTTGAGTGAAGAAATATTTGAGGCTTTTATGATCCGTGTAAAGATCTCCACCTTCTCCCCATACAAGTAATGCCTCCAAATTTTAAGTGCAAAGACAACAGCTGCCAACTCTAGATCATGAGTAGGATAATTCCTCTCATATTCCTTGAGTTGTCTTGATGCATAGGCTATGACTTTTCCATGTTGCATGAGAACGCATCCCAACCCTTTGCTCGAAGCATCACTGTAGATGACAAATCCCTCCGAGCCAGATGGTATTGTTAGAACAGGTGCTGAAATGAGTCTCCTCTTGAGTTCTTGAAAACTCTGCTCACATTCTTCGCTCCAACCGAACTTTGTATCTTTCCGAGTCAGCTGAGTTAATGGAGTAGCGATTCGAGAAAATCCTTCCACGAATCTCCGATAATAACCAGCTAAACCAAGAGCTACGTACTTCGGTCACTGATTTAGGTTGCTCCCAGCTTTGAATAGCTTCAATCTTTGCCGGGTCAACCGATATTCCACGACTTGATACTACGTGCCCAAGGAATGCTACCTCCTCCAGCCAGAACTCGCATTTCTTCAACTTGGCATAAAGCTTGTATTCACGAAGCTTTTGGAGTACCAGCCTCAAGTGTTGCTCATGATCTTCACGGCTTTTGGAATAAATAAGGATGTCATCAATAAAGACGACCACAAAGTGATCCAAATATTCCTTGAATACCCGGTTCATCATATCCATGAAGGCAGCAGGAGCATTAGTCAATCCAAAGGACATGACTAGGAATTCATAATGCCCGTACCGAGTTCTAAAAGCCGTCTTTGGAATATCCTCAGTTCTAACCTTCAGCTGATGATATCCAGAACGAAGATCGATCTTTGAAAAGAATTGTGCTCCTTGCAACTGGTCAAACAGGTCATCAATACGTGGCAATGGGTACCTGTTTTTGATGGTGACATGATTCAACTCCCGATAATCAATACAAAGTCGCATACTTCATCTTTCTTCTTCACGAATAGCAACAGGAGCACCCCAAGGAGAAGTACTAGGACGAAATAAAGCCAATGTCTAACAATTTTGCAGTTGGATCTTTAACTCCTGAAGTTCAATAGGAGCCATTCGATATGGGGCTTTGGAAATGGGTTTTGTACCGGGTTCAAGGTCGATACAAAATTCAATTTCACGCTCTGGGGGTAGGCCAGAAGTTCTTCAGGGAATACGTCAGGGAATTTATTAACAATAGAAATATCATTCAAAACTGACGTATTTTTGTTTAGATCCGTGACATGAGCTAAGAAAGCTTGACATCTGTTTTCAATAAACGAATAGCTTTATGGCTTGAGATGACAGCGATTGATTTTAATGGTTTGGTTGCTTGAATTCGCATAATAGGTCGATTAGGAATATGAAAGCTAACAACCTTACGAAAATAATTAATGTTTACATGATGAGTAGTTAACCAATCAATCCCTAGAATCACGTCAAATGCAAGTATTTTTAATGAAATCAGATCGCCAGGTAATGTGTGGGTACCAACTTGAACCAAACAAGACTTATAAACCGTGGATTTAATGAAGGTTTCTCCCAATGGAGTTTCAACAGATAAATCAAAGTCTAATTTCTCCGGAGTCAAATTTAATCGATGAGTGCAAGTAGGAGAAATAAAAGAATGGGTAGAACCGGTATCAAATAAAGTATAGACTTCGTTAGAGTTTATGATAAGCTTACCCGTGATGACCTCATTCGGGTTCCTTGCTTTCTGGGAGGTCACAACAAACGCTCTCCCTTGCACTACCGATTTTAACTTTTCTGGGACGGCCTTTGGTGTCTCCATCTTGGCTGAACTTGTTTTTGGTAAACGACAAAATCGAGCTAAATGACCTTCTCTTCCACAATTATAACATGCTTTAGACGGCATCGCGCAGTTTGGACTGATGTGCCCCTTCCCTCCGCATTTGAAACATATGATAGCTGGTCGTTCTCCTTCCTTAACAACGGGTGCTGGTTCTGACGTCTTTCCATCATTGTTGAATCTCCTCTTCTTGAAATGACCATTCTTATTGTTTTGGCTCTGATTACCACCGAAGTGGTTACCATTTTTGGCCTGTTAATTCTCTCCACGCTTGTTGTCACCGCTTCGATGACTACTCTCACTGGTATTATCATTTTGCCGACTGCTCTCTTTTGGTTGCGTTGACTCGTTATCGCGCTCCACTAACTGAGCCCTATTCACAACATCTGAATACAAACACAGTTTATGAGAAATAAGATGTTGACGTATCTCAGGTTTCAAACCTCGCAAAAACATTCGCGTCATTCGCTCTTCATTATCCACCAAGTGGGACGCAAACCGGAATAACTCAGCAAATTTAGCCTCATACTGCGACACGGTCATATTATTCTGCTCCAATTTGATGAACTCCACCTCCTTCATGTGACGAACACTTTTGGAAAAGTATTTGTCATTGAACAGCTCTTGGAACTTCTCCTAAGACATCTTCAGTGCGGCAGGTTGAGTACGCTTAATCGATTCCCACCAGTAATCTGCCTCTCCTCGCAACATAAAGGCGGCAAAAGAAACCTTTTGCTCCTCGGAGCATCCCAAGACATCAAATATCTTGGTAATCTGCTTTATCCATGTTTTCGCTATAAGTGGTTTTGGCTCTCCCTTAAACTCTGGTGGTACCAGCTCCTTGAACTGTTTAGCGGTGACCTTCCGAGAGTTTTCAGTGTTTCCACCTATATTTTGGACAGGAGCCGCTCTCGCCTGCTGTTGCATGAATTACGTAAAGTTTCTGAATATTCCATCATTCATCATCTGATCAGTGTTGTTGTTTGCATGAGGATTGTCACCTTCCGGATGCACATTATCTTGATTATGGATATGTGGTAAATCAACAGTCGCCTGTGCTCCATTGCTATTCTCAACATTCTCAGATGCCATTTTTAGATACTGCCACAAAATAAAAGTTAATTGATATGTCATATATTATCCTTATATTATGACCGACCAATTAAATACCATGCAAATAAACTTAGGTAGGTCATACTAGCGAAGGAATTTCCCGTCTCTCCCCTCTTAGTTCTATTCTCACATCTTAGCCAGGGATCATATCCCTAAGCTCTGATACCAACTGTGACGCCCCCAAAATTAGGTATACATCACCCATCTTGGGTCGTCAGATACATAGTACAGAATACAAATACAACTTACTAATACAACTGTCGTGTACAATACGACAAAACATAAACTGTGAGTTTGAATACAAATATTATCTTCTAGAGAGTATTCATACTTAAAAGGAGTCCTCATTACATTTATTAGCACACTATTACATAGAATAGCGAGGACTACTAACTAATACTATCATTCGGACCATCACTCCGTTCCCCGACTTGCCCCAGCTACGTTCTCATTTCCTAAAGAGAACAGTGAAAGAAAGGGTGAGCTCAACTAGCCCAGTAAGAAATATTATGACTAAGATAATGCAGAATAAATTATCATTAGCCTTCAACAATGTTTAACTGATAAAATATAATAGACATCAAGTTTAACTGCAGCGGAACAAGCAATCCATTAAAAGAGTCAAGTAGAAAATAAACTCTACTATCTTTTATGATTTAAAAGATTTTTCAACACTGTGGTCGCTGGGACTCAGCTTAATAAAATAATCCACATCATCGAATCACCCCTGCACTACAGCCAAGGATATTCGTGTATTCATTAATGGTCATGATCATGCCAACAACTGTCCATCAACGCACTATGGGCAAATAAGGACTTTTACCACATTATTTGTAACATTACGGTCATGATTATACCGAATAATCCCTGGTCATAATCATACCAAGTCCATCTATGCACTACAGGCCACAGATGACTTTTAACATTTTATAAACATGAGGATGATGACAATGATATAAGAATTCAATAAAACAAGTTCAAGAATTAATTTATCCAAGAATTAACAACGTCCAAATTGTCAACATGATACTGCTTTGTGGAGTAAAATTTAAGAATGCTTAGAAGAATATTTTCATGAAAAGATACTGGATGAACCGCAATTATCAAGGATATTCCACTAATTTCATGGAGTATAGAAGTCAAAACTTAACCAACTTAGTATAATAAAGAATGGAATAACAAAAGAAATCACACGGCATGCGATAGACCGCACAGACAGGTTATTCCAACATAATAATAAATATTGGAACTAGGTCCGGCGTAAACGCACAGACAGGATATTCCGACAGAATAATAAATAATGAAACCAGGTCCGGTGTAAAACACACAGACAGGATATTCCCACAGAATAATAACAAGACGGAACCAGGTCCGGTGTAAAACACACAGACAGGATGTTCCAACAGAATAATAATAAAAACGGAACCAGGTCCGGTGTAAAACACACAGACAGGATGTTCCAACAGAATAATAATAAAAACGGAACCAGGTCCGGTGTAAAACACACGGACAGGATGTGCCAACAGAATAATAAAAGAATGTCACCAAGTATAGGGTAGACCGCGTATACATGTTATTCCAATAGAATAATAAGAAATGGAATAACAAAAGTTCTCTTCATGAATAAGAAAGAATAACACCCCTTACCATTTTAAAGAAGAGCTGAAATAAGGAAGTAGTTAAGTAGCAGAATACTCTTCTTCTCTCTCTCTATAGTTTCTCTCTATAGTTTTTCTCTCTAAAGTTCAGTGAATTAGTAAGAAATAATGAAGCAATGAGCTGCTATTTATAGAAAAATAGAATGCATAGTAACTAATCCATGAACGGTCCAGATTGATTACTTTAATCTGACGGTCCATATTTAAAGAAAAATCTTTTAAATAAAATATAATATATTCTATTTATAGAATAACTTTAATAAAGTATTCTGTTTTATATAAAAAGATGTTTCTGTTTTATTACGTTAATAATACGAATAAAACAAAACGTCATTATCGCTAAATAATTCATATTATTAACTGACAATAATTGAATCAAACTAAGTGACTTCTCACATAAGCATTAATAATCAATACCGTGTGCTACTATGCAACCACACGTATTACTGTACTTTTACTACAGAGTAGTTCAACAGTATCAATGGTAAAACTTCTGTCGTTATTTTTAATAAAATATTTTTATCGTTTTCTCAATCCGACAATAATTCCATTGTGGGGTCCACCAATGATTGTGCCGTTGTACGAATATTCCCTGTTAAAACGAATATTCCCCGACCAATCGAATATTATATAACAACTTGCGTACTTTGCAAAATTTATAAATATTACCCACAACTATAACATTATATCAAATTAACTCCATAATATTTAAAAATGATATTTATAGAAAATTCATCTTTATTTATAAAAGTTGGGGTCTTACATGTTGTAAACAGGGCTCAATTATTAGAGCGAGATAATGAGTATGTTCAACCGTGGGATCACAACTAGGGTCATACCTGTGGCAGCAGTCATCGGAGCAATGACAACCAGCGGGGAGAAAAATATTCGGACAAAAGCGGTAACCACTCTGGTGGTAATCGTGGCCATGATAGTAGAAGAAGCGAGTCGGGGGGAGATTTCAAAAAGAGAAGGTACAACAATGATAACGTGAAGACATCAGCACCAATATCAACTGTTTCCAGGGGAGGAGAACAATCGCTAGTCGTTTGTTATAAATGCGGGAAAGAGGGACACATCAGCCCAAATTGCCCACAACAATTCAAGGTATGTTATAACTGTGGAAAGGAAGGTCATGTAGCTTGAGATTGTTCTGTAGCGAAACCAAGTCCAGCGGGGATAGTGACTCCAAAGGCTGTCCCGGACAAGTCAAAGTCAGTGGTTCCTGAAAGAGTGTTTGTCGTGACTGCCCAAAACGCGAAGAACCCGAACGAGGTGATCACGAGTAAGCTAATCATAAACTCTTACGAAGTTTATACCTTACTAAATACTGTATCTAACCATTCTTTTATCTCTCATGCTTGTGTTCAACGTTTGAACTTGACTCCGAAGAAATTAGACTTTGACTTATCTGTTGAGACTCCGTTAGGAGAAACTTTCATTACATCTACTGTTTATAAATCTTGCTTGATCCAAATTGGTAGCATCACATTACCTGTCGATCTTATTTCTTTGAAAGTACTTGCATTTGATGTGATTTTAGGGATTGATTGGTTAACTATTCATCATGCCAAAATTGATTGTTTTCATAAGGTTGTTAGTTTTCATATTCCTAACCAACCTGTTATGCGAATTCAAGCAACCAAACCACTAAAGTCAATCACTGTCATATCAAGCCATAAAGTCATTCGTTTATTAAAAAATGGATGTCAAGCTTTTTTAGCCCATGTCACGAACTTGAACAACAACACGTCAGATTTGAATAATATTTATGTTGTTAGTGAATTTCCTGACGTATTTCCTAAAAAACTTCTCGGCCTACCCCCAGAGCATGATATTGAATTTTTGTATTAATCTTGAACCCGATACAAAACCCATTTCAAAAATCTCATATCGAATAGCTCTTATTGAACTTCAGGAGTTAAAAACCCAACTACAGGTGTTGGTACCCGAGCCTCTATCAGGTGACTTCCTTTGTGGAATGCACCGATGCCAGACTCTCCGTAGGGGACGCTATATTTGTGTGGTGGTAAAACGATAAGTGCCATTGTGACGTGATATCCAAGATTGGGATATGAGTCATAGTTGAGAGCAACCTAAGTCAGTAATCAAAATACGTAGCTTTCTAGGCTTAGCTGGTTAATATCGGAGATTCGTGGAAGGATTTTCTCGAATCACTACTCCATTAACTCAGCTGACTAGAAAAGATACAAAATTCGAACGGAGTAAGGAATGCGAGAAGAGTTTCCAAGAGCTTAAGAGGAGACTCATTTTGGCACCTGTTCTGACAATATCATCTGGTTCGGATGGATTTGTTATCTACAGCGATGCTTCAGGCAAAGGTTTAGGATGTGTTCTCACGCAACATGAGAAAGTCAAAGCCTATGCCTCGTTACAACTCAAAGAATATGAGAGGAATTATCCTACTCATGATCTAGAGTTGGCAGCAGTCGTTTTCGTATTGAAGATCTAGAGACACTACTTGTGTGGGGAGAAAGTGGATATCTATACATATCATAAAAGCCTCAAATATTTCTTCACCCAAAAGGAACTTAACATACGGCAACGACGTTGGCTTGAGCTTTTGAAAGATTACGACCATACTATTCAATTTCATCCTGGAAAAGTGAACGTGGTAGCTGACGCGTTGAGTAGAATATCGTATGTGGGTACGAGTACGATGTTGTTAACACAAAGACCCATTTCGTACGACTTACAAAAGATGGAGATATAGTTAAAGGCTCTAAGTACCCATGTAATGATATCAAACATACGAGTAGAACCGACTTTAATCGATATAATTAAAGCTGCTCAAGCCACAGATCTAGTGTTGATGCGTATGAAGAAGAAATTACAAGAAGGTGTTATTCTAGAAGCAAGAATCGACGAAGAAGGAATACTTCGAGTCAACTCTAGACTTTGTGTTCCTAATGATTTTGACATGAAGCATAGAATCATGATGGAGGTACACAACACACCGTTTGCAATCCATCCTGGGAGTACCAAAATGTATCATGATCTTCGACATACATTTTAGTGGAGCAATATGAAGAGAGAGATCGTGGAGTTTAACTCGAGGTGTTTAACTTGTCAACGTGTAAAGGCGAAGCATCAAGTGCTAAAGGATCCATTGCAACCACTTGAGATTCCAAAATAGAAATGGAAACACATTACCATGTATTTCGTTACTGGTCTTCCCAAGTTTTCTCAAGGCATAGATGCGATTTGGGTTATTGTTGATAGATTAACTAAGTCTGCTCATTTCTTGCCGATACGGGAGACTTATTGTGACGCCCCCAAAACAGGTATACATCACCCATCTTGAGTCGCCAAATACATGGTACAAATATCAAAGACAACTTAATAATACAGCTGTCATGTAAAATAGGACAAAACATAAACTGAGAGTTTTAATACGAATATTGTAAGACCCCAGCTTATTATAAATAAAATTTAATTTTCTCTATTTATTATTTTGAAATAATAAGGGTTGATTTGATTAATGTGGTTAGTTATGGTTGAAATGCGCAAATATTTTAAGTAAGAAAGTGGTTATAAAATATTCATTGTTGTCGGGGAATATTCGTTTGGTCGTGGAATATTCTTACTGTCGGGGAATATTCGTACGGCGACGCAGCCTTGTGTGGGCCCCATAATGGAAAGCGATTGGATAAAGAAAATGACAAGTATAAGTTGTTTATAAATAACGGCATAGTTGTTACCGTTAATACTGTTGAAATACTCGGTGGTTAAAACACAGTAGCACACGGTATTGCACCAATTATTGATTCATACGTAAGAAGGCACTACTCAATAATTGTTACATTAATTATTGTTCAATATTTTATTTTATTGATTCAATAATTGCTACGTTGATATTTTATATTACTGTTGTTTCAATAATTGTCACTACACAGTATTTTTCATTATCGAAGCAATAATTCATATTATCTGAATAATATTATTAGATAACATTATTGGTAATGTCTAGAAAATTTTGTCTAAGGAGAGGTTTGGTCACCTAATTGTGCGCCAGTAAGGAGAGATCCTTATAGGAAAGCCCTCTCTTTCCTAGGAACTGTCTGGTTGTCAGTATTGTGATTCTGTAATATTATTTGTGAATAATTAATTATTGATTTATATGATGAGAAAAATATTCATTGTATGTGGATATAGATAGAGAAAATTTTTAAGATGACAGTTGTTGAAAATTAATAATTTATCTTTTTCTGATAAAAAAATTTATTTAAATATATTATTATATTATAATAATATAATAATGGTGATATTTTTTACAATGAATGTGGGATATATGAATAAATGAGGAAGAAGAGTATTTTTATTACTAAAAATATTTAAAACATGTTTTTCATGTTTGTGGACCCCATTTCTTGACTGAAATTTGATTATAGCTTGTAAAATCGCCCGTTTGTAGATTTTGGTCAATTTTTATTTAGAATTTGGAAAAACTTTCTTCTGTAAAGTTGTAGAGAATGAAATTTCCTATGAAAAAAATATGAGGTTTGAATTTTTCTGATAAAAGGGCTATTTATTATGAATTATTGAAGTTCTGAAATTCTGGAATAATTAATTTTTGGAAGTTTTAATTGTTTTATTCAAGAAAAATGTTTTTTGCAATCCCACATGTGTGGTAAATGAGCTGAATTCAGATTCTTTGGTGGTGGGCTTGAATATTTAATAAATAAAATTATTTTATTAAATTTTCTGTTTTGGTGTTCTAAGCATTTTCCTATAAATAGGGTGCTTAGGTTAGAATTGAAAATGACACCAGAAACTGAAGTTTTCTCTCTCTTTCTCTCTCTATATTATCGAGCGTATTCTTGTGAGTATTTTAAGACTTTGAGTGTTGCTATACGGTGCAAGTTCCCTTCAACTCTATATCCAGTATTCCAGTCAGAAGTATTGTCTTTTCGAGGTAAGGGATATTATTTTCTTCGTAAATGATATTATTTCTTCAATATCATTATAATGAAATATTGATATAAACTTTTTATCAAATTTGAAACTTTTTGTGTCGGAGTTACTATTCACGTATACGGTACTATTCATGTATACGACACTATTCACGAATACGGCACTATTCACCAAAAAATAAAATTTTCTTCTTTTTGTCTAAGATATCTATTATGGATACTAGCTTTGATTGTATCCATATTTTGATCATTCTTGAATTTTACTCCATTATGATTATTTATGAGATATTTTTGGACATGGATAAACCGAAATACGAATCCTTAATATTTATTCTTTTGTTTCACTGGATTCGTTTTCTTTAAAATATTTCTCATCATCCTCAGTCCTAAATAATGATATAATTGAATATCTTTGGCCTGTAGTGCAAAGATTAATGATTTTATGATGAATATCTTTGGTCCGTAGTGCAAAGATGAATAGGTGTTGAGATGAACATGACCAACTGATGAATATCTTTGGCCTGTAGTGCAAAGATGAACAGGTTTTGAGATGAACATGACTAACTGATGAATATCTTTGGCCTGTAGTGAAAAGATGAATATTTGATTTATGATGTATATTGATTGATGTTACAGGGATAAAATATTGATGATGGACTTTTAAATTCATAGATAATAGTAGATTTCATTCTCTACGTAACTCTTCTATGAATTATTATTTTCGCTGCGAATATTGATCTGAAACTTGTTGTTTATTATATTCTCTCGGATTTTTCCCTGTTGAAGACTAACGATAATTTGTTCTATATTATCTTAGTCATAATATTCTTTACTGGGCTAGTTGAGCTCACCCTTTTTCTTTTTGTTCCATTTTTCTTCTCAGGAGGTGAGAATGTAGCGAGTACTAGTCAGGGTATGGAATGATGGTTCTAAAAAGTTGTTTAGTAGTCCTCACTATTTTTGTAAAATAATGTATCAATAATTATAATGAGGACTTATTTGAGTGTGGATATTGTCTAGAAGATAATATTTGTATTTAAACTCACAGTTTATGTGTTGTCGTATTTTACACGACAATGGTATTAATAAAGTTGTAGTGGTTTCTGTATCATATTTTGACGACTCAGAATGGGTGATGTATACCTGTTTTGGGGGCGTCACAGTTGGTATCAGAGCTTAGGGATATAATCTCTGGCGGAGATCGGGGAATAGAACTAGGAGGGGAGAGACGAGTAAATCCTTCGCTAGTGTCTCTTACCTAAGCTTATTTATTGGTTGGTCAGAATATAGGGATATTATGTGATATGTTAATTTCTTTAATTAACCCTTGTTTTATGGCAGTATTTGAGAATGGCAACTGAGATTGTTAATAGTAGAGTAAATGAGACCGTGAAGACACCTTTACTCACCAATGAGGAGAACGTGCAACAGGCTGGCAATGTTCCTCCTGTAAACAACACCATTGATCAGATGATGAACGATGGGATGTTTAGAAGCTTTTTGCAATTCATGCAAAATCAAACGAATGAGACTTGTGTATTAAATACATGAGGAAATGATAGCAATTCACGATTTGTCATAGCCAAGCAGTTCAAGGAGTTGGGACCACCAGAATTCTGGGAAAAGCTGGATCCGATTAAGGCAGAGACATGGGTTAAACAAATTACCAAGATATTCGATGTCTTGGGATGCACGGAGGAATAGAAAGTTCCATTTGCCACCTTTATGTTCCGTAATGAGGCAGATTACTGGTGGAAATCTGTGAAGCGTACCCATCCAGCCGTACTCAGCATGTCTTGGGAAATGTTTCAAAAACTGTTCAATGACAAGTACTTTCCTGAAAGTATTCGTCATATGAAGGAGGTAGAGTTTATTAGACTAGAACAAAATAACATGACGGTGTCCCAGTACGAGACAAAGTTTGCAGAGTTATCCAGGTTTGCACCTCATTTGGTGGAGAATGAGGAACGTATGACGCGGATGTTTCTGAGAGGTTTGAAACCCGGCATACGTCAATATCTCATTTCTCATAAATTTTCTCTCTATTCAGATGTTGTCAACAGGGCTCAATTATTAGAGAGAGATAACGAGTACGTTCAACCGAAGGACCACAACCAGGATCATACCGGTGACAACAGTCATCAGAACAACGATAATCAACGGAGAAAGAAAAATACGGACAAGAGCGGCAACCACTCTGGTGGTAATCATGGCCATGAAAATAGAAGAAGCGAGTCGGAGGGAGATTTTAAAAAAAGAAGATTCAACAATGACAATGCAAAGACGTTAGTACCAGCAGTAACTGGTTCTAAGGGAGGAGAACGACCACCGGTCGTATGCTATAAATGCGGGAAAGAAGGATATATCAGCCCAAACTGCCCACAACAGTTTAAGATATGTTATAATTGTGAAAAAGAAGGACATATCACTCGAGATTGCACAGTAGCAAAACCAAGTCCAGCAGGGATGGTGACTCAAAAGGCTGTCCCAGAAAAGTCAAAGTCAACGGTTCTTAGAAGAGCGTTTGTCGTGTCTGGTCAAAATGCGAGGAATCCAAACGAGGTGATCATGGGAGTTAAAGGTTCAACTAAAGGAGTTGTTGGACATCCTTTTCATTCGTCCTAGTACATCTCCTTGGGGTGCTCCTGTTTTATTTGTAAAGAAGAAAGACGAGAGTATGCGACTTTGTATTGACTACCGAGAATTGAACCATGTCACTATCAAGAATAGGTATCCGCTACCTCGAATTGATGACCTGTTTGACCAGTTACAAGGAGCACAATTCTTTTCAAAGATCGATCTTCGTTCTGGATATCATCAGCCGAAGATTAGAACTGAGGATATCCCAAAGACTGCCTTCAGAACTCTGTACGGGCATTATGAATTCTTAGTCATGTCTTTTAGATTGACTAATGCTCCTGCAACTTTCATGGATATGATGAATCGAGTATTCAAGGAATATTTAGATCAGTTCGTTGTTATCTTTATTGATGACATCCTCATATATTCCAAAAGTCGTGAAGATCATGAGCACCATTTAAGCTGGTACTCCAAAGGCTTCGTGAAAATAAGTTATATGCCAAGTTGAAGAAATGCGAGTTCTGGCTTGAGAAAGTAGCATTCCTTGGGCACGTGGTGTCAAAACATGGAGTATCTGTTGACCCAGCGAAGATTGAAGCAATACAAAGTTGGGAGCAACCGAAGTCGGTGACCGAAGTACGTAGCTTTCTGGGCTTAGCTTGTTATTATCGGAGGTTCGTGGAAGGATTTTCTCGAATCGCTACTCCATTAACTCAGCTGACTCAAATAGATACAAAATTCGTATGGAGCGAGGAATGCGAAAAGAGTTTCCAAGAGCTTAAGAGGAGACTCATTTCGGTACCTGTTCTGACAATATCATCTGGTTCGGATGGATTTGTTATCTACAGCGATGCTTCAGGCAAAGGGTTAGGATGTGTTCTCATGCAACATGGGAAAGTCATAGCCTATGCCTCACGACAACTTAATGAGTATGAGAGGAATTATCCTACTCATGATCTAGAGTTGGCAGAAGTCGTTTTCGCGCTAAAGATCTGGAGGCACTATCTATATGGGGAGAAAGTGGAGATATATTCAGATCATAAAAGCCTCAAATATTTCTTCACCCAAAAAGAACTCAACATGCGGCAACGACGTTGGCTCGAGCTGTTGAAAGATTATGGCAATGCCATTCAATACCATCCTGGAAAAGCGAACGTGGTAACTGACGCATTGAGCAGAAGAACATACGCAGGAACGAATGCGATGTTGTCAACACAAAGACCCATTTTGTGTGATTTACAAAAGATGAAGATAGAATTCAAGACTCCGGGGACCCATGTTATGAAGTCAAGTATACGAATAGAACCAGCTTTAATCGATAAAGTTAAAATTGCTCAAGCCACAGACCCAGAGCTGATGCTTATGAAGAAGAAAGTGCAAGAAGGTGCTATTCCAGAAGTAAGAATCAATGAAAACGGAATACTTCGAGTCCACTCCAGACTTTGTGTTCCTAACGATTCTGATTTGAAGTACAAGATCATAATGGAAGCACACAATACACCATTTGCAATCCATCCTAGAAGTACCAAAATGTATCGTGATCTTCGATATACATTTTGGTGAAATAATATGAAGAGAGAGATTGCAAAGTTTATCTCGAGGTGTTTAACTTGTCAACGTGTAAAGGCGGAGCATCAAGTGCCTAAGGGTCCATTGCAACCACTTGAGATTCTGAAATGGAAGTGGGAACACATTACCATAGATTTCGTTACGGGTCTTCCCACGGTTTATCAAGGCATAAATGCTATTTGGGTTATTGTTGATAGATTAACCAAGTCTGCTCATTTCTTGCCGATACGGGAGACTTATTCCCATGAACGTCTTGCTCGTATGTATGTAAATGAGATTGTGCGATTGCATGGCATGCCAGTATCCATAGTTTCGGATCGTGACCCAAGATTCACTTCACGATTTTGGGTTAGCTTGCAAAAAGCTATGGGCACGAATTTACGATTCAGTTCGGCATACCATCCCCAAACGGACGGACAATCAGAGAGGACTATTCAAACTATTGAAGATCTATTAAGACTCTGTGTCCTAGACTTCAAAGAGAGTTGGGATAAGTATTTACCATTGGTGGAATTCTCCTACAACAACAGTTACCAGGCAAGTATAGGTGTGGCTCCATTCGAAGCATTATATGGACGAAAGTGTCGCTCTCCAATATGTTGGGATGAGGTGGGTGAAGCAACATTATTGGGACCAGAGTTGGTACGTATGACTACAGAAAAGATCCAAATGATTCGACAAAGCATACAAACAGCACAGGATCGACAAAAGAATTATG
Organism: Panax notoginseng; assembly: GCA_016801055.1. Classification (NCBI taxonomy): domain Eukaryota; kingdom Viridiplantae; phylum Streptophyta; class Magnoliopsida; order Apiales; family Araliaceae; genus Panax; species Panax notoginseng. The sequence goes on from CM029020.1 coordinate 39,710,328, forward strand.
TGGATCTTCATCGAAAGGACATGGAATTTAATATTGGGGATCATGTATTATTGCGTGTGGCTCCATGGAAGGGAGTTACAAGATTTGAGAAAAGAGAAAATATGACACCCCCAAAATTAGGTATACATCGCCCATCTTGGGTCGTCAGATACATGGTACAGAATACAAATATAACTTACTAATACAACTGTCGTGTACAATACGACAAAACATAACTGTGAGTTTGAATACAATTATTGTCTACTAGAGACTATACAAACTCAAAAGGAGTCCTCATTATAATTATTGTCACACTATTTAACAGAATAGTGAGGACTACTAATACTATCATCTGGTCCATCACTCCGTTCCCCGACTCGTCCCAGCTATATTCTTATTTCCTGAAGAGAACAGTGAAAGAAAGGGTGAGCTCAACTAGCCCAGTAAGAAATATTATGACTAAGATAATGCAGAATAAATTATCATTAGCCTTCAACAGTGTTAAACTGATAAAATATAACGAACATCAAGTTTAACTGCAGCAGAACAAGCAATCCATTAAAATAGTCAAGTAGAAAATAAAATCTACTATCTTCTATGATTTAAAAGGTTTTTCAACACTGTTATCGCTGGGACTTAGCTTAATAAAATAATCCACATCATCGAATCACCCCTGCACTACAGCCAAGGATATTCGTGTATTCATTAATGGTCATGATCATGCCAACAACTGTCCATCAATGTACTACAGGCCAATGAGGACTTTTACCACATCATTTGTAATATTACGGTCATGATTATACCGAATAATCCCTGGTCATAATCATACCAAGTCCATCTATGCACTACAGCCACAGATGACTTTCAATATTTTATAAACATGAGGATGATGACAATGATATAAGAATTCAATAAAACAAGTTCAAGAATTAATTTATCCAAGAATTAACAACGTCCAAATTGTCAACATGATACTGCTTTGTGGAGTAAAATTCAAGAATGCTTAGAAGAATATTTTCATAAAAAGATACTGGATGAAACGCAATTATCAAGGATATTCCACAAATTTCATGGAGTATAGAAGTTAAAACAGACAGGATGTTCCAACAGAATAATAATAAAGACGGAACCAGGTCCGGTGTAAAACACACAGACAAAATGTTCTAACAGAATAATAGAAGAATGTCACCAAGTATAGGGTAGACCACGTATACAGGTTATTTCAACAGAATAATAAGAAATGGAATAACAACAGTTCTCTTCATGAATAAGAAAGAATAACACCCCTTACCGTTTTGAAGAAGAACTGAAATAAGGAAGTAGTTAAGTAGCAAAATACTTTTCTTCTCTCTCTCTATAATTTCTCTCTATAGTTTCTCTCTCTAGAGTTCAGTGAATTCGTAAGAAATAATGAAGGAATGAGCTGCTATTTATAGAAAAATAGAATGCATAGTAACTAATCCATGAATGGTCCAGATTGATTACTTTAATCTGACGGTCCATATTTACAGAAAAATTTTTAAATAAAATATAATATATTCTATTTATAGAATAACTTTAATAAAGTATTATGTTTTATATAAAAAGATGTTTCTGTTTTATTACGTTAATAATACGAATAAAACAAAACTTCATTATCTCTAAATAATTCATATTATTAACTGACAATAATTGAATCAAACTGAGTGACTTCTCACATAAGCATTAATAATCAATACCGTTTGCTACTATGCAACCACAAGTATTACTGTACTTTTACTACCGAGTAGTTCAACAGTATCAATGATAAAACTTTCGCCGTTATTTTTAATAAAATATTTTTGTCGTTTTCTCAATCCGACAATAATTTCATTGTAGGGTCCACCAATGATTGTGTCGTTGTACGAATATTCCCTGTTAAAACGAATATTTCCCGACCAATCGAATATTATATAACAACTTGCGTACTTTGCAAAATTTATAAATATTACCCACAACTATAACATTATATCAAATTAACTCCATAATATTCAAAAATGATATTTATAGAAAATTCATCTTTATTTATAAAAGTTGGGGTCTTACAACCTCCCCTTCTTATGAAATTTCGCCCTCGAAATTAGGGTACGTACCTGGTATGTCGAAGAGGTAAGGATACCTTGATTTCATTTCAGATTCTAACTCCCAAGTCATTTCCTCAACATCGTGGTTTCTCCACAAAACTTTGACTTGAGGTATAACCTTGGAGCGTAGAAAATGTTCCTTCTTATCCAAGATTTGAACAAAACTTCTTCATACGTCAAATCCTCCGCTATTTCGTCCAGTTCTAACTCAATAATGTGGTTCGGGTCTTCCACATATTTACGTAACATGGATATGTGAAAAACGTTATGAACACGAGACATACTTGGCGGTAAAGCGAGTCTATAAGCCACAGTTCCTACTCGATCGAGGATTAAAAATGGACCGATGAATCGAGGATTGAGCTTTCCTCTCTTTCCAAATCTCGTAACTCCTTTCCATGGAGCAACACGTAAGAACACATGATCTCCTATATCAAATTCCACGTCCTTTCGATGAAGATCAGCATAACTCTTTTGTCGATCTTGTGAGGTTTTTATACGTTGTCAGATCGTTTGAATCTTTTCTGTAGTCATACGTACCAACTCCGGTCCCAACAACGTTGCTTCACCCACCTCATCCCAGCATACTGGAGAACGACATTTTCTTCCATACAATGCTTCGAATGGAGCCATGCCAATACTTGCTTGATAACTGTTGTTGTAGGAAAACTCCACCAATGGTAAGAACTTGTCCCAACTTCCCTTGAAGTCAGGACACAGAGTCTTAATAAATCTTCTAGAGTTTGAATAGTCCTCTCTGATTGTCCGTCCGTCTGAGGATGATATGCCGAACTAAATCGTAAATCCGTGCCCATAGCTTTTTGTAAACTAACCCAAAATCGTGAAGTGAATCTTGGGTCTCGGTCAGAAACTATGGATACTGGCATACCATGCAGTCTTACAATCTCGTTTATGTACATACGAGCAAGACGTTCAAGTGTATAAGTTTCTCGTATCGGTAAAAAATGAGCAGACTTGGTCAATCTATCAACAATGACCCAAATCGCATCAATACCTTGAGAAACCTCAGGAAGACCGGTAACGAAATCCATGGTAATGTGCTCCCACTTCCATTTTGGAATTTCAAGTGGTTGCAATGGACCTTTTGGTACTTGATGCTCCGCTTTGACTCGTTGACAAGTTAGACACCTTGAGATAAACAGCGCTATCTCTCTCTTCATATTGCTCCACCAAAATGTATGACGAAGATCATGATACATTTTGGTACTTCCAGGATGGATTGCAAACGGTGTGTTGTGCGCCTCCATCATGATTTCATACTTTAAATCAGGGTTGTTAGGAACACAAAGTCTGGAGTTGACTCGAAGTATTCCTTCTTCATCGATTCTTGCTTTCGGCATAGCACCTTCTTGCACTTTCTTCCTCATACGCATCAGCTCCAGGTCTGTAGCTTGAGCAGCTTTAACTTTATCGATTAAAGTCGGTTCTACTCGTATATTCGCCATCATCACATGGGTCCCTGGAGTCTTTAACTCTATCTCCATCCTTTGCAAGTCACACAAAATGGGCCTTTGTGTTGACAATATCTCACTCGTACTTGCATATGATCTTCTACTCAATGCGTCAGCTACCACGTTCGCTTTTCCAGGATGGTATTGAATGGTATGATCATAATCTTTCAACAGTTCAAGCCAACGTCGTTGTCGCATGTTGAGTTCCTTTTGAGTGAAAAAATATTTGAGGCTTTTATGATCCGTAAAGATCTCCACCTTCTCCCCATACAAGTAATGCCTCCAAATTTTAAGTGCAAAGACAACAGCTGCCAACTCTAGATCATGAGTAGGATAATTCCTCTCATATTCCTTGAGTTGTCTTGATGCATAGGCTATGACTTTTCCATGTTGCATGAGAACGCATCCCAACCCTTTGCTCGAAGCATCACTGTAGATGACAAATCCCTCCGAGCCAGATGGTATTGTTAGAACAGGTGCTGAAATGAGTCTCCTCTTGAGTTCTTGAAAACTCTTATCACATTCTTCGCTCCAACCGAACTTTGTATCTTTCCGAGTCAGCTGAGTTAGTGGAGTAGCGATTCGAGAAAATCCTTCCACGAATCTCCGATAATAACCAGCTAAACCGAGAAAGCTACGTACTTCGGTTACTGATTTAGGTTGCTCCCAACTTTGAATAACTTCAATCTTTGTCGGGTCAACAGATATTCCATGATACTACGTGCCTAAGGAATGCTACCTCCTCCAGTCAGAACTCGCATTTCTTCAACTTGGCATAAAGCTTGTTTTCACGAAGCTTTTGGAGTACCAGCCTCAAGTGTTGCTCATGATCTTCACGGCTTTTGGAATATATAGGATGTCATCAATAAAGACGACCACAAAGTGATCCAAATATTCCTTGAATACCCGTTCATCATATCCATGAAGGCAGCAGGAGCATTAGTCAATCCAAAAGACATGACTAGGAATTCATAATGCTCGTACCGAGTTCTAAAAGCCGTCTTTGGAATATCCTCAGTTCTAACCTTCAGCTGATGATATCCAGAACGAAGATCGATCTTTGAAAAGAATTGTGCTCCTTGCAACTGGTCAAACAGGTCATCAATACGTGGCAATGGGTACCTGTTTTTGATGGTGACATGATTCAACTCCCAATAATCAATACAAAGTCGCATACTTCCATCTTTCTTCTTCACGAATAGATCAGGAGCACCCCAAGGAGAAGTACTAGGACGAATAAAGCCAATGTCTAACAATTCCTGCAGTTGGATCTTTAACTCCTGAAGTTCAATAGGAGCCATTCGATATGGGGCTTTGGAAATGGGTTTTGTACCGGGTTCAAGGTCGATACAAAATTCAATTTCACGCTCTGGGGGTAGGCCAGGAAGTTCTTCAGGGAATACGTCAGAGAATTTATTAACAATAGAAATATCATTCAAAACTGACGTATTTTTGTTTAGATCCGTGACATGAGCTAAGAAAGCTTGACATCCGTTTTTCAATAAACGAATAGCTTTATGGCTTGAGATGACAACGATTGATTTTAATGGTTTGGTTGCTTGAATTCGCATAATAGGTCGATTAGGAATATGAAAGCTAACAACCTTACGAAAATAATCAATTTTTGCATGATGAGTAGTTAACCAATCAATCCCTAGAATCACGTCAAATGCAAGTATTTTTAATGAAATCAGATCGACAGGTAATGTGTGGGTACCAACTTGAACCAAACAAGACTTATAAACCGTGGATGTAATGAAGGTTTCTCCCAATGGAGTTTCAACAGATAAGTCAAAGTCTAATTTCTCCGGAGTCAAATTTAATCGATGAGCGCAAGTAGGAGAAATAAAAGAATGGGTAGAACCAGTACTAAATAAAGTATAGACTTCGTTAGAGTTTATGATAAACTTACCCGTGATGACCTCATTCGGGTTCTTTGCTTTCTGGGAGGTCACAACAAACTCTCTCCCTTGCACTACCGGTTTTGACTTTTCTGGGACGGCCTTTGGTGCCTCCATCCTGGCTGAACTTGTTTTTAGTAAACGACAAAATTGAGCTAAATGACCTTCTCTTCCATAATTATAACATGCTTTAGACGGCATCACGCAGTTTGGACTGATGTGCCCCTCCCCTCCGCATTTGAAACATATGATAGGTGGTCGTTCTCCTTCCTTAACAACGGGTGCTGGTGCTGACGTCTTTCCATCATTGTTGAATCTCCTCTTCTTGAAATGACCATTCTTATTGTTTTGGCCCTGATTACCACCGAAGTGGTTACCATTTCTGGCCTGTTGATTCCCTCCACGCTTGTTGTCACCGCTTCGATGACTGCTCTCACTGGTATTATCATTTTGCCGACTGCTCTCTTTTGGTTGCGTTGACTCGTTATCGCGCTCCACTAACTGAGCCATATTCACAACATCTAAATACAAACACAGTTTATGAGAAATAAGATGTTGACGTATCTCAGGTTTCAAACCTCGCAAAAATATTCGCGTCATTCGCTCTTCATTATCCACCAAGTGGGACGCAAACCGGGACAACTCAGCAAATTTAGCCTCATACTGCGACACGGTCATATTATTCTGCTCCAATTTGATGAACTCAACCTCCTTCATGTGACGAACACTTTCGGGAAAGTATTTGTCATTGAACAGCTCTTGGAACTTCTCCCAAGACATCTTCAGTGCGGCAGGTTGAGTACGCTTAATCGATTCCCACCAGTAATCTGCCTCTCCTCGCAACATAAAGGCGGCAAAGGGAACCTTTTGCTCCTCGGAGCATCCCAAGACATCAAATATCTTGGTGATCTGCTTTATCCATGTTTCCGCTATAAGTGGTTTTGGCTCTCCCTTAAACTCCGGTGGTCCCAGCTCCTTGAACTGTTTAGCGGTGACCGTCCGAGAGTTTTCAGTGTTTCCACCTACATTTTGAACAGGAGCCGCTCTCGCCTGCTGTTGCATGAACTGCATAAAGCTTCTGAACATTCCATCATTCATCATTTGGTCAGTATTGTTGTTTGCATGAGGATTGTCGCCTTCCTAATGCACATTATACCGATTATTGATATGTGGTGAATCAACAGTCTCCTGTGCTCCATTGCTATTCTCAACATTCTCGGATGCCATTTTCAGATACTGCCACAAAAAAAGTTAATTGATATGTCATATATTATCCTTATATTCTGACCGACCAATTAAATACCATGCAAATAAACTTAGGTAGGTCATACTAGCGAAGGAATTCCCCGTCTCTCCCCTCCTAGTTCTATTCTCACATCTTAGCCAGGGATCATATCCCTAAGCTCTGATACCAACTGTGACGCCCCCAAAATTAGGTATACATCACCCATCTTGGGTCGTCAGATACATAGTACAGAATACAAATACAACTTACTAATACAACTGTCGTGTACAATACGACAAAATATAACTGTGAGTTTGAATACAATTATTATCTACTAGAGACTATACAAACTCAAAAGGAGTCCTCATTACAATTATTGTCACACTATTTAACAGAATAGTGAGGACTACTAATACTATCATCTGGTCCATCACTCCATTCCCCGACTCGTCCCAGCTATATTCTTATTTCCTGAAGAGAATAGTGAAAGAAAGGGTGAACTCAACTAGCCCAGTAAGATATATTATGACTAAGATAATACAGAATAAATTATCATTAGCCTTCAACAGTGTTAAACTGATAAAATATAACGAACATCAAGTTTAACTGCAGCGGAACAAGCAATCCATTAAAATAGTCAAGTAGAAAATAAAATCTACTATCTTCTATGATTTAAAAGGTTTTTCAACACTGTTATCGCTGGGACTTAGCTTAATAAAATAATCCACATCATCGAATCACCCCTGCACTACGGCCAAGGATATTCATGTATTCATTAATGGTCATGATCATGCCAATAACTGTCCATCAATGCACTACGGGCCAATGAGGACTTTTACCACATCATTTGTAACATTACGGTCATGATTATACCGAATAATCCCTGGTCATAATCATACCAAGTCCATCTATGCACTATAGCCACAAATGACTTTCAACATTTTATAAACATGAGAATGATGACAATGATATAAGAATTCAATAAAATAAGTTCAAGAATTAATTTATCCAAGAATTAACAACGTCCAAATTGTCAACATGATACTGCTTTGTGGAGTAAAATTCAAGAATGCTTAGAAGAATATTTTCATGAAAAGATACTGGATGAAACGTAATTATCAAGGATATTCCATAAATTTCATGGAGTATAGAAGTTAAAACTTAACCAACTGAGTATAATAAAGAATGGAATAACAAAAGAAATCACCATGCATGCGATAGACCGCACAGACAGGTTATTCCAACAGAATAATAAATAATGGAATAAGGTCCGGCGTAAACCGCACAGACAGGATATTCCAACAGAATAATAATAAAGACGGAACCAGGTCTGGTATAAAACACACAGACAGGATATTTCAACAGAATAATAATAAAGACGGAACTAGGTCCAGTGTAAAACACACAGACAGGATGTTCCAACAGAATAATAATAAAGACGGAACCAGGTCCGGTGTAAACCGCACAGACAGGATATTCCAACAGAATAATAATAAAGACGGAACCAGGTCTGGTGTAAAACACACAGACAGGATATTTCAACAGAATAATAATAAAGACGGAACCAGGTCCAGTGTAAAACACACAGACAGGATGTTCCAACAGAATAATAATAAAGACGGAACCAGGTCCGGTGTAAAACACACAGACAGGGTGTTCCAACAGAATAATAGAAGAATGTCACCAAGTATAGGGTAGACCGCGTATACAGGTTATTCCAACAGAATAATAAGAAATGGAATAACAACAGTTCTCTTCATGAATAAGAAAAAATAACACCCTTTACCATTTTAAAGAAGAACTGAAATAAGGAAGTAGTTAAGTAGCAGAATACTTTTCTTCTCTCTCTCTATAGTTTCTCTCTCTAGAGTTCAGTGAATTCGTAAGAAATAATGAAGGAATGAGCTGCTATTTATAGAAAAATAGAATGCATAGTAACTAATCCATGAACGGTCCAAATTGATTACTTTAATCTGACGGTCCATATTTAAAGAAAAATCTTTTAAATAAAATATAATATATTCTATTTATAGAATAACTTTAATAAAGTATTCTGTTTTATATAAAAAGATGTTTCTGTTTTATTACGTTAATAATACGAATAAAACAAAACTTCATTATCGCTAAATAATTCATATTATTAACAGACAATAATTGAATCAAACTGAGTGACTTCTCACATAAGCATTAATAATCAATACCGTGTGCTACTATGCAACCACACGTATTACTGTACTTTTACTACCGAGTAGTTCAACAGTATCAATGGTAAAACTTCCGCCGTTATTTTTAATAAAATATTTTTGTCGTTTTCTCAATCCGACAATAATTTTGTTGTGGGGTCCACCAATGATTGTCCCGTTGTACGAATATTTCCTGTTAAAACGAATATTCCCCGACCAATCGAATATTATATAACAACTTGCGTACTTTGCAAAATTTATAAATATTACCCACAACTATAACATTATATCAAATTAACTCCATAATATTCAAAAATGATATTTATAGAAAATTCATATTTATTTATAAAAGTTGGGGTCTTACAGGAAAGCTCAATTTACGATTTATTGGTCCATTTTAGATTCTTGACCGAGTAGAAAATGTGGCCTATAGACTCGCGTTACCTCCAAGCATGTCTCGTGTTCATAATATTTTTTACATATCCGTGCTTCGTAAATATGTGAAAGACCCGAACCACGTTATTGAGTTAGAACCGGACGAGATAGCCGAAGACTTAACGTATGAAGAGGTACCTGTCAAGATCTTAGATAGAAAGGAGCATGTCCTACGCACAAAGATCATACCACAAGTTAAAGTTTTGTGGAGGAACCATGCTATAGAGGAAATGACCTGGGAGTTGGAAACGGAAATAAAAGCGAGGTATCCTCACCTTTTCAAAACACCAGGTACGTACGTCAATTTCGAGGACGAAATTTCATAAGGAGGGGAGGTTGTAAGACCCCAACTTATTATAAATGAAATTTAATTTCTTCTATTTATTATTTTGAAATAGTAAGGGTTGATTTGATTAATGTAGTTAGTTATGGGTGAAATGCGTAAATATTTTAAGTAAGCAAGTCGTTATAAAATATTCATTGTTGTCGGGGAATATTCCTTTGGTCGTGGAATATTCTTAATGTCGGGAAATATTCGTACGACGGCGCAGCCTTGTGTGAGCCCCATAACGGAAAGCGATTGGATAAAGAAAACGACAAGTATAAGTTGTTTATAAATAACGGCGTAGTTGTTACCGTTAATACTGTTAAAATACTCGGTGGTTAAAACACAGTAGCACACGGTATTGCACAAATTATTGATTCTTACGTAAGAAGGCACTACTCAATAATTGTTACAGTAATTACTGTTTAATATTTTATTTTATTGATTCAATAATTGCTACGTTGATATTTTATATTACTGTTGTTTCAATAATTGTCACTACACAGTATTTTCTATTATCAGAGCAATAATTCATATTATTTGAATAATATTATTAGATAACATTATTGGCAATATCTAGAAAGTTCTGTCTAAGGAGAGGTTTGGTCACCTAATTGCACGCCAGTAAAGAGAGATCCTTATTGGAAAGCCCCCTCTTTCCTTGGAACTGCCTGGTTGTCAGTATTGTGATTCTGTAATATTATTTGTGAATAATTAATTATTAATTTATATGATGAGAAAAATATTCATTGTATGTGAATATAGATGGAGAAAATTTTTAATGTGACAATTGTTGAAAATTAATATTTTATCTTTTTTGGTAAAAAAATTTATTTAAATATATTATTATATTATAATAATATAATAATGGTGATATTTTTTACAATGAATGTGGGATATATGAATAAATGAGGAGGAAAAGTATTTTTGTTACTAAAAATATTTAAAACATGTTTTTCATGTTTTTGGACCCCATTTCTTGACTGAAATTTGATTATAGCCTGTAAAATCGTCCGTTTGTGAATTTCGGTCCATTTCTGTTTGGAATTTAAAAAACTTTCTTCTGCAAAGTTGTAGAGAATGGAATTTCCTATAAAAAGGGCATGAGGTTTGAATTTTTCTAATAAAAGGGCTATTTATTATGAATTATTAAAGTTCCGAAGTTCCGAAATAATTGATTTTTGGAAGTTTTAATTGTTTTATTCAAGAAAAAAGTTTTTTGCAATCCCACATGTGTGGTAAATGAGCTGAATTCAGATTCTTTGGTGGTGTGCTTGAATATTTAATAATTAAAATTATTTTATTAAATTTTCTGCTTTGGCGTTCTAAGTATTTTCCTATAAATAGGGTGATTAGGTTAAAATTGAAAATGACACCAGAAACTTAAGTTTTCTCTCTCTTTCTCTCTCTATATTATCGAGTGTATTCTTGTGAGTATTTTAAGACTTTGAGTGTTTACGGTGCAAGTTCCCTTCAGCTTTATATCTAGTATTCCAGTCAGAAGTATTGTCTTTTGGAGGTAAGGGATATTATTTTCTTCGTAAATGATATTATTTTCTTCAATATCATTATGCTAAAATATTGATATGGACTTTTTATCAAATTTAGAACTTTTTATGTCGGAGTTACTATTCACGCATACGGCACTATTCATGTATACGGCACTATTCACGAATACGGCACTATTCACCAAAAAATAAAATTTTCTTCTTTTTGTCTAAGATATCAATTATGGATACTAGCTTTGATTGTATCCATGTTTTGATCATTCTTGAATTTTACTCCACTATGATTATTTATGAGGTATTTTTGGACATGGATAAACCGAAATACGAATCCTTAATATTTATTCTTTTGTTTTACTGGATTCGTTTTTTTTTAAAATATTTTTCATCATCCTCAGTCCTAAATGATGATATAACTGAATATCTTTGGCCTGTAGTGCAAAGATTAATGATTTTATGATGAATATCTTTGGCCCGTAGTGCAAAGATGAACAGGTGTTGAGATGAACATGACCAACTGATGAATATCTTTGGCCTGTAGTGCAAAGATGAACAGGTGTTGAGATGAACATGACCAACTTATGAATATATTTTGCCTGTAGTGCAAAGATGAATATTTAATTTATGATGTATATTGATTGATGTTACAGGGATAAAATATTGATGATGGACTTTTAAATTCATAGATAATAGTAGATTTCATTCTCTACATAACTCTTCTATGAATTATTATTTCCGCTGTGAATATTGATCTGAAATTTGTTGTTTATTATATTCTCTTAAATTTTTCCCTGTTGAAGACTAACGATAATTTGTTCTATATTATCTTAGTCATAATATTCTTTACTGGGCTAGTTGAGCTCACTCTTTTCCTTTCTGTTCTATTTTTCTTCTCAGGAGGCGAGAATGTAGCAAGTACTAGTCGGGGTATGGAATGATGATTCTAGAAAGTTGTTTAGTAGTCCTCACAATTTTTGTAAAATAATGTATCAATAATTGTAATGAGGAATTATTTGAGTGTGGATATTGTCTAGAAGACAATATTTGTACTACTTATTTGTAGTGGTTTCTGTACCATGTTTTGGCGACTCAGAATGAGTGATGTATACCTGTTTTGGGGGCGTCACTAATATTGTCTTCTAGACATTATTCAACTCAAAAGGAGTCCTTAATACATTTATTATCATACTATTTTATAGAATAGTGAGGACTACTAATGCTATCATTTGGACCGTTACTCCGTTCCCCGACTAGTCCCGGCTACGTTCTCATTTCCTGAAGAGAACAATGAAAGCAAAAGGGTGAACTCAACTGGCCCAGTAAGAAATATTATGACTAAGATAATACAGAATAATTTATCGTTAGCCTTCAACCGTGTTAAACTGATAAAATATAACAAATATCAAGTTTAACTGCAACGGAACAAGTAATCCATTAGAAGAGTCAAGTAGAGAATAAAATCTACTATCTTCTATGATTTAAAAGGTTTTTTTATCACTTTTATCGCTAAGACTCAGCTTAATAAATAATCAACATCATCCCTGCACTACGGCCAAGTATATTCATTAGTATCACGACCACAAATTATCCATGCACTACGGGCCAAGGATATTCGTGTATTCATCAATGGTCATGATCATGCCAACAACTGTCCATCAATGCACTACGGGCTAATGAGGACTTTTACCACATCATTTGTAACATTACGATCATTATTATACCGAATAATCCCTGGTCATAATCTTACCAAGTCCATCTATGCACTACAGGCCACAGATGACTTTCAACATAATATAAACATGAGGATGATGACAATGATATAAGAATTCAATACAACAAGTTCAAGGATAAATTTTTAATGATTTATAATTTAATTTATTCAGAAATCAATAACGTCCAAATTGTCAACATGATACTGCTTTGTGGAGTAAAATTCAAGAATAATATTGTACCAAAAATAATTCGGACCGAAAATGAATCAATTTTTATCATGAATAGTACCCCGGGTGAAAAGTACTCGAGTGAATAGTATCCTGTGAATAGTACTTCGGGAATAGTAATTTCGTGAATAGTATCCCGGCATGAAAAAGTTAAAATTTATCAAGGATGCTCAAAATAATATTTTCATGAAAAGATACTGGATGAAGCGCAAATATCAAGGATATTCTACTAATTTCATGGAGTATAGAAGCCAAAATTTTAACAAACGAATATAGAATTCGAAATCTGAAACGAAATAATATTACTTCATACTACAGAGTATGGAAGAAAATATTATTTCAAGCGAATATTGTACAAAAATAACATCCCTTATCTTGAAAAGAAGAGTATTCCAACTGGTATAGCAGGGATATTCTTGAAGAAAATTTTTACTATTTTCTACGCTCAAAGCTTTCTAAAACTCTAAAAAAATACTCTCAAAATTATAGAAGAAGAATTCTCTGATTCTAGTATGATTTTCAATTCTCACTTAAGCGCCTATTTATAAGAAAATGCTAGAAAGTCATAAGAGACTAAATAATAAAATAATATTATTATTTATACAAAATTTCTACGCATGCCAATGACTAAGACCAGCATGCCATTTCTAAAAAATATAGCAGCCCGCATGTTTTCAAAAATAAAAGTGGGTCCCACCCAATTTTAATAAAAATTATTTTATTTTCTGAACTTCAGAAATTCATAATAAATAGCCCTTTTATCAGAAAAATTCAAATCTCATGTCTATTCCATAGGAAATTTAATTATCTACAACTTTGTAAGTTTAAGTTTTTCCAAATTTCAAACAGAAAATATCCGAAATCCACAAACGGATGATAATACCTCATAAAATTCATAACAAATCATACGTTAATTTTTAACGGATCAAAATTTGTGGACATATACTCAACTTATATATGTATAATATATCCAAAAATCACAACGATCCAATGGTCGGATTAAATTTATAACTCACGCAATAGAGCTTTAAGAACACTGATTTGATTTTTAATACCTTTATTTCGACAAAAATACTGACAAAACACCTCAACATTAATTCTTTCATTTATAACCACATAAAAAATAAATAATTTCTTAACCATCATTTATGTCCACATAAAATAAATATTTTCTTATCATATAAATCAGTAATTAATTATTCACAAATAATATTACAGAATCACAATAATGACAACCAGGCCGTTCCCAGGAAAGAGGGGGCTTTTCGATAAGGATTTCTCCTTGTTGGCGCTCAATTAGGTGACCAAACCTCTCCTTGACAGAACTTTCTAGACATTGCCAATAATGCTATCTAATAATATTATTCAAATAATATAAATTATTGATTTGAAAATGGAAAACACTGTGCAGTGACAATTATTGGAACAACAATAATATAAAGTATCAACGTAGTAATTATTGAACCAATAAAATAAAATATTGAATAGTAGTTACTGTTACAATTATTGAGTAGTGCCTTCTTACGTAAGAATCAATAATTCAAAAATACTATGCAATACCGTGTGCTACTGTGCAACAACGCGTATTACTGTATTTTAACCACCAGGTATTCTAACAGTTAACGGTAAAACTTTCGCCGTTATTTTATAAAAAGATATTTTTGTCATTTTCTCAATCCGATAATAATTCTGTTGTGGGGTCCACCAATGATTGTGCCATCGTACGAATATTCCCTGTTAAAACGAATATTTCCCGACCAATCAAATATTATATAACAACTTGCGTACTTTACAAAATTTATAAATATTACCCACAACTATAATATTATATCAAATTCACTCCATAATATTCAAAAATGATATTTATAGAAAATTCATCTTTATTCATAAAAGTTGGGGTCTTACAACCTCCCCTTCTTATGAAATTTTGCCCTCAAAATTAGGGTACGTACCTGGTATGTCGAAGAGGTAAGGATACCTTGATTTCATTTCAGATTCTAACTCCCAGGTCATTTCCTCAACATCGTGGCTTCTCCACAAAACTTTGACTTGAGGCATAACCTTGGAGCGTAAAATATGCTTCTTCTTATCTAAGATTTTAACAGAAATCTCTTCATACGTTAAATCTTCCGCTATTTCGTCCGGTTCTAACTCAATAATATGGTTCGGGTCTTTCACATATTTACGTAACATAGATATGTAAAAAACTTTATGAACACGAGACATACTTGGCGGTAAGGCGAGTCTATAGGCCACAGTTCCTACTCGTTCGAGGATTAAAAATGGACCAATGAATCGAGGATTGAGCTTTCCTCTCTTTCTAAATCTCGTAACTCCTTTCCATGGAGCAACACGTAACAACACACGTTATCCAAGATTGAATTCTACATCCTTTCGATGAAGATCAACATAACTCTTTTGTCGATCTTGTGAGGTTTTTATACATTGTCGGATCGTTTGAATCTTTTCCGTAGTCATACGTTCCAACTCCGGTCCCAACAATGTTGCTTCACCCACCTCATCCCAGCATACTGGAGAACGACACTTTCTTCCATACAACGCCTCGAATTGAGTCATGCCAATACTTGCTTGATAACTGTTGTTGTAGGAAAAATCCACCAATGGTAAGAACTTGTCATAACTTTCCTTGAAGTCAAGGACATAGAGTCTTAATAGATCTTCAAGAGTTTGAATAGTCCTCTCTGACTGTCCGTCCGTTTGAGGATGATAAGCCGAACTAAATCGTAAATTCGTTCCCATAGCTTTTTGTAAACTAACCCAAAATCTTGAAGTGAATCTTGGGTCTCGATCAGAAACTATAGATACTGGCATACCATGCAATCTTACAATCTCGTTTATGTACAAACGAGCTAGCGTTCAAGTGTATAAGTTTCTCGTATAGGTAAGAAATGAGCCGACTTAGTCAATCTATCAACAATGACCCAAATCGCATCTATGCCTTGAGAAACCTTAGGAAGACTAGTAACGAAATTCATGGTAATGTGTTCCCACTTCCATTATGGAATTTCAAGTGGTTGCAATGGACCTTTTGGTACTTGATGCTCCGCCTTGACTCGTTGACAAGTTAAACACCTTGAGATAAACTCCGCTATCTCTCTCTTCATATTGCTCCACCAAAATGTATGTCGAAGATCATGATACATTTTGGTACTTCCAGGATAGATTGCAAACGGTGTGTTGTGCGCCTCCATCATGATTTTATACTTTAAATCAGGGTTGTTAGGAACACAAAGTCTGGAGTTGACTCGAAGTATTCCTTCTTCATCGATTCTTGCTTCCGGCATAGCACCTTCTTACACTTTCTTCCTCATACGCATCAGCTCCAGGTCTGTAGCTTGAGCAGCTTTAACTTTATCGATTAAAGTCGGTTCTACTCGTATATTCGTTATCATCACATGGGTCCCTGGAGTCTTTAACTCTATCTTCGTCCTTTGCAAGTCATATAAAATGGGCCTTTGCTTTGACAATACCGCACTCGTACCCGCATATGATCTTCTACTCAATGCGTCAGCTACTACGTTCGCTTTACCAGAATGGTATTGAATGGTATGATCATAATCTTTCAACAGTTCAAGCCAGCGTCGTTGCCGCATGTTGAGTTCCTTTTGGGTGAAGAAATATTTGAGGCTTTTATGATCCGTAAAGATCTCCACTTTCTCCCCATACAAATAATGCCTCCAAATTTTAAGTGCGAAGACAACAGCTGCCAACTCTAAATCATGAGTAGGATAATTCATCTCATATTCTTTAAGTTGTTGAGAGGCATAGGCTATGACTTTCTCATGTTGCATGAGAACACATCTTAACCCTTTGCCTGAAGCATCACTGTAGATGACAAATCCCTCCGAGCCAGATGGTATTGTCAGAACAGGTGCAGAAATGAGTCTCTTCTTGAGTTCTTGAAAACTCTTCTCACATTCCACGCTCCAACCGAATTTTGTATCTTTCTGACTCAGTTGAGTTAATGGAGTAGCGATTCGAGAAAACCCTTCTACGAATCTCTGATAATAACCAGCTAAGCCGAGAAAGCTACGTACTTTGGTCACTGATTTAGGTTGCTCTCAGCTTTAAATAGCTTCAATCTTTGTCGGGTCAACAGTTATTCCATGACTTGATACTACGTACCCAAGGAATGCTACTTCCTCAAGCCAGAACTCGCATTTCTTCAACTTGGCATAAAGCTTATTTTCACAAAGCTTTTGGAGTATCAGCCTCAAGTGTTGCTCATGATCTTCACGGCTTTTGGAATATATGAGGATGTCATCAATAAAGACGACAACAAAGTGATCCAAATATTCCTTAAATACTCGTTTCATCATATCCATAAAGGCAGCAGGAGCATTAGTCAATCCAAAAGACATGACTAGGAATTCATAATGCCCGTACCGAGTTCTGAAAGCCGTCTTTGGAATGTCATCGATTCTAATCTTTAACTGATGATATCCGGAACGAAGATCAATCTTTGAAAAGAATTTGGCGCCTTGCAACTGGTCAAACAGGTCATCAATACGTGACAATGGGTACCTATTCTTGATGGTGACATGATTCAACTCCAGATAATCAATACAAAGTCGCATCCCATCTTTCTTCTTCACGAATAGAACAGGAGCACCCCAAGGAGACGTACTAGGACGAATGAAACCGATGTCTAATAATTCCTGCAATTGGGTCTTTAACTTCTGAAGTTCAATAGGAGCCATTCGATATGGGGCTTTGGAAATGGATTTTGTACCAGGTTCAAGGTCGATATAAAATTTAATTTCTCGCTCTGGGGGTAGGCCAAAAAGTTTTTCAGGGAATACGTCAGGAAATTTGTTCACAATAGAAATATCATTCAAAACTGACGTATTTTTGTTTAAATCTGTGACATGAGCTAAGAAAGCTTGACATCCATTTTTCAATAAACGAATAGCTTTATGGCTTGAGATGACAGTGATTGATTTTAATGGTTGTGTTGCTTGAATTCGCATAATAGGTTGGTTAAGAATATGAAAGCTAACAACCTTACGAAAACAATCAATTTTTGCATGATGAGTAGTTAACCAATCAATCCCTAGAATTACGCCAAATGCAAGTACTTTCAATGAAATAAGATCGACAGGTAATGTAAAGGTACCGATTTGAACAAAACAAGACTTATAAACAGTGGATGTAATGAAGGTTTCTCCCAACGGAGTTTCAACAGATAAGTCAAAGTCTAATTTCTCCGAAGTCAAATTTAAACATTGAGCGCAAGTAGGAGAAATAAAAGAATGGGTAGAACCGGTATCAAATAAAGTATAGACTTTGTTAGAGTTTATGATAAGCTTACCTGTGATGACCTCGTTCGGATTCTTTGCTTTCTGGGAGGTCACGTCAAACGCTCTCCCTTGAACTACCGATTTTGACTTTTCTGAGACGGCCTTTGGTGCCTCCATCCCAGCTGAACTTGTCTTCGGTGCATGACGAAAACGGGCTAGGTGACCTTCTCTTCCATAATTATAACACGCTTTGGACTGCATCGCGCAGTTTGGACTGATGTGTCCCTCCCCTCCGCATTTGAAGCATATGATAGGTGGTCGTTCTCCTTCCTTAACAACGGGTGCTGGTGCTGACGTCTTTCCATCATTGTTGAATCTCCTCTTCTTGAAATATCCACTCTTATTGTCTTGGTCATGATTACCACCGAAGTGGTTACCATTTCTGCCATGTTGATTCCCTACACGTTTGTTGTCACCACTTCGATGACTGCTACCACTGGTATTATCATTTTGCTGACTGCTTTCTCTTGATTGAGTTGACTTATTATCGCGCTCCAATAACTGAGCCATATTTACAACATCTGAATACAAACACAGTTTATGAGAAATTAGATATTGACGTATCACGGGTTTCAAACCTCTTAGAAACATCCATGTCATTCTCTCCTCATTATCAACTAAGTGGGACGCAAACCGGGACAACTTAGCAAACTTGGCTTCGTACTGTGACACGGTCATGTTGTTGTTTGCATGAGGATTGTTGCCTTCCTGATGTACATTATCCTGATTGTTGATATGTGGAGACTCAACTGTCTCCTGTGCTTCATTGCTATTCTCAATATTCTCAGATGTTATTTTCAAATACTGTCACAAAACAAGGGTTAATTGACATGTCACATATTATCCATATACTCTGACCGACCAATTAAATACCAAATAAACTTAGGTAGGTCATACTAGCGAAGGAATTCCCCGTCTCTCCCCTCCTAGTTCTTGTCTCACATCTCAGCCAGTGATCATAACCTTAAGCTCTGATACCAACTGTGACGCCCTCAAAATAGGTATACACCACCCATCTTGAGTCGCCAAATACATGGTACAAAATTTAAATACAACTTAATAATACAACTGTCGTGTAAAATACGACAAAATATAAACTGGGAGTTTTAATACGAATATTGTCTTCTAGATAGTATTCAACTCAAAAGGAGTCCTCAATACATTTATTATCACACTATTTCATAGAATAGTGAGGACTACTAATGCTATCATCTGGACCGTTACTCCGTTTCCCGACTAGTCTCGGTTATGTTCTCATTTCCTGAAGAGAACAATGAAAGCAAAAGGGTGAGCTCAACTAGCCCAGTAAGAAATATTATGACTAAGATAATGCAGAATAATTTATCATTAGCCTTCAACCGTGTTAAACTGATAAAATATAACAACCATCAAGTTTAACTGCATCGGAACAAGCAATCCATTAAAAGAGTCAAGTAGAGAATAAAATCTACTATCTTCTATGATTTAAAAGGTTTTTTATTATTTTTATCGCTGAGACTCAGCTTAATAAATAATCCACATCATCCCTGCACTACGGCCAAGGATATTCATTAGTATCACGACCACAAATTATCCATGCACTATGGGCCAAGGATATTCGTGTATTCATCAATGGTCATGATCATGCCAACAACTGTCAATCAATGCACTACGGGCTAATGAGGACTTTTACCACATCATTTGTAATATTACGGTCATGATTATACCGAACAATCCCTAGTCATAATCATACCAAGTTCATCTATGCACTACAGGCCACAGATGACTTTCAACATAATATAAATATGAGGATGATGGCAATGATATAAGAATTCAATAAAACAAGTTCAAGGATAAATTTTTAAAGATTTATAATTTATCCAGAAATCAATAACGTCCAAATTGTCAACATGATACTGTTTTGTGGAGTAAAATTTAAGAATAATATTGTACCAAAAATAATTTGGACCGAAAATGAATCAATTTTTATCATGAATAGTACCCCGGGTGAATAGTACTTGAGTGAATAGTACCCCGTGAATAGTACTTTAGGAATAGTAACCCCGTGAATAGTACTCCGGCATGAAAAAGTTAAAACTTATCAAGAATGCTCAGAATAATATTTTCATGAAAAGATACTGGATGAAGCGCAAAATATCAAGAATATTCTACTAATTTCATGGAGTATAGAAGCCAAAATTTTAACAAACGAGTATAGAATTCGAAATCTGAAACGAAATAATATTACTTCATACTACAGAGTATGGAAGAAAATATTATTTCAAGCGAATATTGCACAAAAATAACATCCCTTACCTTGAAAAGAAGAGTATTCTAACTGATATAGCGGGGATATTCTTGAAGAAAACTTTCACTATTTTTTACGCTCAAAGCTTTCTGTGGGACCCCGAATTGTATGAAATGAAAGTATTCAATTTTCTTATAATTATTCTATTTTGGTAAATGGTTAGATTGATAAAAGGTTAAAGTTAAGGGTGATATGTGAAAAAAAATTTCAAAGTAGACAAGTTGTCATAAAATATCCGGTTACTATTCACTCTAGTATTGTTCACTCGAGTATTAGGGACACTTTTTGGGTCGGAGTACTATTCACAAGTTACTATTCACGAGTTACTATTCACGAGTTACTATTCATGAGTTACTATTCACGAGTTACTATTCACGGGAAATATTATTTTTGTCGGAGAATATTCGTACGACGGCACAATTATTGGTGGACCCCACAACGGAATTATTGTCGGATTGAGAAAACGACAAAAATATTTTATTAAAAATAACGACGAAAGTTTTACCGTTGATACTGTTGAACTACTCGGTAGTAAAAGTACAGTAATACGTGTGGTTGCATAGTAGCACACGATATTGATTATTAATGCTTATGTGAGAAGTCACTCAGTTTGATTCAATTATTGTCAATTAATAATATGAATTATTTAGCGATAATGAATTTTGTTTTATTCGTATTATTAACGTAATAAAACAGAAACATCTTTCTATATAAAACAGAATACTTTATTAAAGTTATTCTATAAATAGAATATATTTTATTTTATTTAAAAGATTTTTCTTTAAATATGGACCGTCAGATTAAAGTAAATCAATCTGAACCGTTCATGGATTAGTTACTATGCATTCCATTTTCCTATAAATAGAAGCTCATTCCTTCATTATTTCTTACGAATTCACTGAAACTCCAGAGAGAGAAATTATAGAGAAGCTATAGAAAAGTATTATGCTCCTTCCCTACTCTTATATCCAGTTTCTTTTACGGTAAGGGGTGTTATTCTTTCTTATTCATGAAGAGAACTGTTGTTATTCCATTGCTTATTATTCTGTTGGAATAACCTGTATACGAGGTCTACCCTATACTTGGTGACATTCTTCTATTATTCTGTCTTTATTATTATTCTGTTGGAACATTCTGTCTGTGTGTTTTACACCGGACCTGGTTCCGTCTTTATTATTATTTTGTTGGAACATCCTGTCTCTGTGTTTTACACCGGACCTGGTTCCATTATTTATTATTCTGTCGAAATATCCTGTCTGTGTGTTTTACACCGGACCTGGTTCCGTCTTTATTATTATTCTGTTGGAATATCCTGTTTGTACATTTTACGCCGGACCTGGTTCCGTTATTTATTATTCTGTTGGAATAACCTGCATGTACGGTCTATCGCATGCATGGTGATTTCTTTTGTTATTCCATTCGTTATTATACTCAGTTGGTTAAAATTTTGACTTCTATACTTCATGAAATTAGTGGAATATCCTTGATATTTGCGCTTCATCCAGTATTTTTCATGGAAATATTCTTCTGAGCATTCTTGAATTTTATTCTACAAAGAAGTATCATGTTGACAATTTGGACGTTATTGGTTCCTGGACAAATTAATTCTTGAACTTGTTTAATTGAATTCTTATATCATTATCATCATCCTTATGTTTATATTTATTGAAAGTCATCTGTGGCATGTAGTGCATAGATGGACTTGGTATGATTATGACCAGGGATTATTCGGTATAATCATGACCGTAATGTTACAAATGATGTGAAAATTAAAAGTCCTCATTGGCCCGTAGTGCATTGATGGACAGTTTTTGGTATGATTATGGCTATGGATTCTCTTTGGCCGTAGTGCAAAGATGAATTATTTTATGGCATGATCAAGACCGTTGATAAAAAAACACGATTATCTTTGGCCTATAGTGCATGGATAATTTGTGGTTGTGATACTAATGAAAAAGTCATCATTGGCCCGTAGTGCATTGATGGACAGTTTTTGGTATGATTATGGCTATGGATTCTCTTCGGCCAAGGGTGCAAAGATGAATTATTTTATAGCATGATCAGGACCGTTAATGAAAACACGATTATCTTTGGCCTATAGTGCATGGATAATTCGTGGTCGTGATACTAAAGAATATCCTTGGCCTGTAGTGCAGGGATGATTCGGTGATGTGGATTAATTATTGAGCTGAGTCCCAGCAATGAAATATTAATTCATGGATGTGATATTAACGAATATCATTGGCCGTAGTGCAGGGATGATTCGATGACGTGGATTAATTATTGAGCTGAGTCTCAGCAATGAAATAGAAATTCATGGATGTGATAATAATGAATATCTTTGATCGTAGTGCAAAGATGATTTAATTAGTATGATTATGAGCAGAAATTGTGATTTGGTATAACCATGATTTTTGATGTTTCAGGTGATGATAGGTGATAAAAATTATCTTCATTCTGGGTGTGAAAAGGAATTCAGAATCACAATTTTGATTATGAGTTATTCATATGATTGTGGACAGGAATTGTTGATTGATGTTACAGAGATAAAACATTATTGGTGGACTTTTAACATGGAGAAGATAAAAGACTTGA
This sequence comes from Panax notoginseng, assembly GCA_016801055.1. Taxonomy (NCBI): domain Eukaryota; kingdom Viridiplantae; phylum Streptophyta; class Magnoliopsida; order Apiales; family Araliaceae; genus Panax; species Panax notoginseng. The sequence continues at coordinate 39,733,598 of CM029020.1, forward strand.
TGGTCTATTTGACTCTTTTAATGGATTGCTCGTTCCGCTGCAACTATGGTTGAAAAGTTTTATCATCTACCATATGTTCTAAATCTCTGATTTATTATTGATGAAAGCTATTGATAATTTAATTATCTTTAGTCATGATATTCTTTACTGGGCTAGTTGTGCTCACCCTTTTCGCTTTACAATTCTTTTCAGGTAATAAGATTGTTGCCGTAAGAGTGTTGCTGGGTCGAGCGGGGATAACAGGGAAATAGAACAGCGGTCTCTAGCAGTGGAGGTTCTCCCTAAACAGTATAGAAAAGTGTGTTGTATTCTATACAACATTTAGTAGTTATATTTGGTGAATCAAATAGGGTGAGGTGAACCCAACTTTGGAAGGGTGTTTTGCCACTATCATACAAGATATCTAATGACATACCACCTCATGTTATTATAAGAAAAGATTGTGCGCATCCACTTGCTGAGTATATCTATGGGCACTACCTATATGATCTTGGAGTTTATTTGAATTATAATACACACGTGGAGACAGTGGAGATAGTTATATATCAAGAGAAGACTCACCATTGGAAAGAAGATGATAGTAATCTTCTCATTTTTCTTTGGGGTCTATTGGGTCAACCAAGGATAATTCTGTGGCTATATGATATCTATTATAACCTAGATGCATGGCCTCCCATGTACGAAGGTTTTCTTGAGCACTTCCCAAAGATTTTAATTTCTAAAACAGTTTTTAACTATACTTTTATGTAAAGTATCATTGTAAGGTTGTGGTCGAGGTACCATGAGAATTACATATATTTGTATTAAAACTCATAGTTAACTGTGGTCGTATTCTATACGACAGCTCAACAGTTGTATAAATGAAGTTATATTTGAATTTTGTACCAAGTATCTGGCGACTCAGAATGGGTGATGTATACCTAATTTTGGGGGCGTCACACTTTTTAAAACTCTAAAAAAATACGCTCAAGATTATAGAAGAAGAATTCTCTGATTCTGGTGTGATTTTCAATTCTAACTTAAGTGTCTATTTATAGGAAAATGCTAGAACGTCATAGGAGACTAAATAATAAAATAATATTATTATTTATACAAAATTTCTACGCATGCCAATGACCAAGACCAGCATGTCATTTCTGAAAAATATAGCAGCCCACATGTTTTCAAAAATAAAAGTGGATCCCACCCAATTTTAATAAAAATTATTTTATTTTTCGAACTTCAGAAATTCATAATAAATAGCCCTTTTATCAGAAAAATTCGAATCTCATGTCTAATCCATAGGAAATTTAATTCTCTAAAACTTTGTAAGTTTAAGTTTTTCCAAATTCCAAACAGAAAATATCTGAAATCCACAAACGGATGATTTTCAATACCTCATAAAATTCATAACAAATCATACGTTAATTTTTAACGGTTCAAAATTTGTGGACATATACTCAACTTATATATGTATAATATATTCAAGCATCACAACGATTCAACGGTCGGATTAAAATTATAACTCACGCAATAGAGCTTTAAGAACACTGATTTGATTTTTAATACCTCCATTTCGACAAAAATACTGACAAAGCACCTCAACATTAATTCCTTCATTTATAACCACATAAAAAATAAATATTTTCTTAACCATCATTTATGTCCACATAAAATAAATATTTTCTTCTCATATAAATCAGTAATTAATTATTCACAAATAATATTACAGAATCACAATAATGACAACCAGGCCGTTCCCAGGAAAGAAGGGGCTTTCCGATAAGGATTTTTCCTTGCTGGCTCGCAATTAGGTGACCAAACCTCTCCTTGACAGAACTTTCTAGACATTGCCAATAATGTTATCTAATAATATTATTCAAATAATATGAATTATTGATTTGATAATGGAAAATACTGTGCAGTGACAATTATTGAAACAACAATAATATAAAGTATCAACGTAGCAATTATTGAACCAATAAAATAAAATATTGAATAATAGTTACTGTAATAATTATTGAGTTGTGTCTTCTTATGTAAGAATTAATAATTCAAAAATATTGTGCAATACCGTGTGCTACTGTGTAACAACGCGTATTACTGTATTTTATGCGACGAACGAGAATTTTGTAAATTATTTTAAATATTTATTGAGTTAAATAAATATTTTCGATGATTTAATAATTAATCGATGCAATTGTGATAGATTAATTTAATTATATGTGTTACATTTATTAAATTAATGTAGAGAATTTTATTATTCAAGTATGTGATTATGTGAGCTTATTGAATTAAATGAATTATTTAATTAAGCATAATGTTATTTAATTAATAATTAATTAGAGAATTAATAAATTGACATTATTTATTAATGAGATAATTGAATATATGATTATGTGAATTTATGAGTAATTATTATATTTTATTTAAAGTAAATTAAATAAAATATGGGATTTATTTTATAAAGAGGGTGACATTATTGAACTATATGATAAAGGTTTTATTAAAATAAAGAGTTTTGGAATTAGTGGCTAAACAAACAAGGCTTTAGTGGGAGTTACCACCAGTTACCCATGACTGGGATAACTGGCCATGATGCGCACCAGTCTTTATTATACGACGTCTTCTCTTTTCATTTTGTTCTAAGTCTGATAAAAATACCAGAGAGATTTTGTGAGTGTGTAATTACAGGTTATTGTAAAAAGGGTCATATGATCATCTCTTCCATTATTATACTCTGGGTAATTCTCCTTCCAAATTTATAATATACGTCTTTTAAGTTTTCATAAAATGGCTTTCACAGTTTTCTAAAAATCTCTGTGTTTGGTATATGAGATGAGTATAACTTTATATATGTGTGTTATGTTATACCAAATAGTGTTTAATTATATATACCATGTAAGTCATGTGATCAGTTTCATGAAAGCATGTCGTACGTATGTTTTTTAAAATAAACAGAGTACGTGATATGGCCATATGGCCTTATATGTGATAATTGATGTATTGATTATATATTATCCCTAAATTTTACACCCTTATATTATTGAGCATGTTAATACGAAGTGATCAAGCTTTAAACGAACGGATTTGGCCTTATAACGAATCCGTAGTGTTAAATTATAAGTTTTGTTCAAAATCCTCAAGAACTTCAAGAACAGTCTAAATTTTTATGATTTAAATATGTGATTATAAGTTTTAATAGGTTAAAATCACTTTATAGATGTTGTATTATGATTATGCATGAATTATAACAAGTGGGTATATGTGATTTGGTGAAATTAGTGTTAAAAATGTATTGATTTCGCTGAACTCTGTGTTCTTCGCGAACTGAGATTCAGTTTCTGGGGTCTCGCGCCGCGGCGCAAGCTCTAGAACTGATTTCTCGCGCCGCAGCGCCACAGCGCTCGCAGCGCCAAGACTCGAGCCACGACGCTACAGCGCCGCAGCGCCAAGGGCCCGGCCACAGCGCCACCGCGCCGTAGCGCGACTCCTTAGCACATTAGTGGCGCCGCAGCGCCACTCTCCAAAAAATGTCAGAAATGTATTTTTAAAATGTTAAAGTCTAACAAGTGTTAGTGGATTGATGTAATGAACATGTAATTATGTTAGAGGTATTATGAGATGATAAAATAGTTGTTTAACATGTAATAAAATATTATATGTGAATTGAATTATTAAATACATAATTGGTTTGATAATTCATGAAGTATAAATTATGTGACAACGTGATAATTTGACTAAGTTTAGTCAATAATTAAAGTAGACAACGAGAATGAGTTTATATTGATTAGTTAATTTATAATTAACTGGTATTGTGTATATGAATGGTATGTAGGATTTAATTTAAAGAACGTGCTTAGTTAAAGTGTAATCTACGCACGAGGCAAGTATCCTATCCCTAACTCCATTCTATTGAGCAAGTTTATTTAAACTTAAACGTTACTTTTATGTTGAGCAAGTTTCCCTAACCCTACTTGTCATTATTGTTCAAATTTATTATTTACCTTGAATAAATTATCCTTGTTATTATTCAAGTTCAAGCATGATATTAAAGATTAATTATCTTTCCAAAGCATGATTCAGTTATACAATAATTGTCCTATTGTATACTTTTGAGGTTATTATTCAAATCGAATATCAATTATTGTTGAACCTTATTAGACTAGTGAACCTTATTGATTCAACTAGTCCATAGTTGATGAGCGTTCTAAATTTCAGAACCCTTGATGAATTATCCAAACCAAACTTCCTTTGGTGCGTACTCGAATGTCAAACTGAGATGAACAACCCTGTATAGGGGATTATTTACGCTTTAGCGTTAAGATATTGTGCACAGTATGGTACTAAGGGCTGATCCCCCTAAGTACGAGAAGAAGGTCCATAATCTTATGACTGTTAAAGGTTTCAAGTATAATTCTTGATAACCTAGGACATAGTTCAAGGTCTTATGACCCTCAGAATTCTTTTGATTCTTGTTATTCATTCTTGATTCAAAAGTTGAGATCTTATTCAGACGTCTTTGATTTATTCGCATGTTATTATACTGTTATTTCATTATTATACTTGTGGGCATTTGTGCTCACTCTTGCTTAATAATAACATTGCAGTTAAGAGCGAAAGAAGCGATGAACCCTCCACTAGTAAGGGCAAGGGCAAAGTTAGCAAATGATGAAGACCTGTTATTTATTAACTGATGTATTTGTTTAAGACTTGAGATATGATGTTGTTAAGACTTAATTGTTTAGAATTCCGCACAGATGTTTTAAGGTTAGTTTAAACCTGAGATTGTATTATTATTATCATTCGAATGTTGTAATCCTTTTAAGGAGAAGTTTTATTCTATCTATTGCATGGTTCACATTTTTTATGGGTAGATAGATAGATGATATTTGTACAGTGAACACCAAATCCCGTGGAATCGAAGTACCCGGATTTGGGGGTGTCACAGGTTGGTATCAGAGCTGTAAGACCCCGAATTTTATGAAATAAAAGTATTCAATTTTTCTATTAAGTAAATGGTTAAATTGATAAATGTTAAAGTTAAGGGTGATATATGAATTTTTTTTCGAAATACACAAGTGGTTATAAAATATTCATTGTTGTCGGGGAATATTCGCTTGGTCGTGGAATATTCTTACTGTCGGAGAATATTCGTACGACGGCGCAGTCTTTTGTGGGCCTCATAACGGAAAGCGATTGGATGAAGAAAATGACAAAAACAAGTTGTTTATAAATAACGGCGTAGTTGTTACCGTTAATACTGTTGGAATACCCGGTGGTTAAAGCACAGTAATACGCGTTGTTGCATAGTAGAACACGATATTGCACCAATTATTGATTCTTACGTAAGAAGGCACTACTCAATAATTGTTACAGTAATTACTGTTCAATATTGTATTTTATTGATTCAATAATTGTTGCGTTGATATTTTATATTACTGTTGTTTTAATAATTGTCACTACACAGTATTTTCTATTATCGGAGCAATAATTCATATTATCTGAATAATATTATTAGATAATATTATTGGCAATGTCTAGAAAGTTCTGTCTAAGGAGATGTTTGGTCATCTAATTGCGCGCCAGTAAGGAGAGATCCTTATTAGAAAGCCCCCTCTTTCCTGGGAACGGCCTGGTTGCCAGTACTGTGGTTCTGTAATATTATTTGTGTATAATTAATTATTGATTTATATGATGAGGAAAATATTGATTTTATGTGGATATAGATGGAGAAAATTTTTAATGTGACAATTGTTGAAAATTAATATTTTATCTTTTTCTGATAAAATAATTTATTTAAATATATTATTTTAATAATATATTGATGATGATATTTTTACAATGAATGTGGGATATATGAGTATATGAGGAGGAAGATTATTTTTGTGGCATTAAATGATTAACACATGTTTTGTGTGTTGGTGGACACAATTCTTGACCGAAAATTTATTATTGACTGTAAAATCGTCCGTTTGTGGATTTCGGTCAATTTCTGTTTGGAATTTGAAAAAATTTTCTTCTGCAAAGTTGTAGAGAATTAAATTTTCTATGGAAAGGACGTGAGGTTTGAATTTTTCTGATAAAAAGACTATTTATTATGAATTATTGAAGTTCCGGATTATTGAGTCTGAATTGATTTTGTAATAAAAATTGTTTAAAACATGTTTTTCATTTTTGGTGCATTTGTGTGGAAATTGTGTTTTTGATGTGGTGGGCTAAGGAAAATTTGGTTATAAATATATTATTATATTCAATTTTCTGCTTTGGTGTTCTAAGCATTTTCCTATAAATAGGGTGCTTAGGTTAGAATTGAAAATCACACCAGAAACACAAGTTTCTCTCTATTTCTCTCTCTATATCGAGCGTATTCTTGTGAGTATTTGATACTTTGAGTGTTGCTATACGGTGCAAGTTTCTTTCAGCACTATATCTAGTATTCTAGTCAGAAGTACCGTATTTCCGAGGTAAGGGATGTTATTTCTTCTTAAATAATATTATTTTTTTCAATATCATTATGCCGAAGTATTGATCTGAACTTTTTATCAAATTTGGAACTTTTCATGTCGGGGTTACTATTCATGAGTTACTATTCACGAGTTACTATTCACGAGTTACTATTCATCGAAAAATGAAATTTTCTTCTTTTCGTCCAAATATCTATTTTGGATACTAGCTTTGATTGTATCCATGTTTTGATCATTCTTGAATTTTACTCCACTATGATTATTTATGAGGTATTTTTGGACATAAAATGGCTGAAATACGAATCCTTAACATTTATTATTTTGTTTCACTGGATTCGTTTTCTCTAACATATTTTTCATCATCCTCAGTCCTAAATGATGATGCTACTGAATATCTTTGGCCTGTAGTGCAAAGATTGATGATTTTATGATGAATATCTTTGGCCCGTAGTGCAAAGATGAACAGGTATTGAGATGAACATGATCGACAGGTGATACAAATGAATATCTTTGGCCTGTAGTGCAAAGATGAATATTTGATTAAAGATGGTTATTGATTGTTGTTACAGGGATAAAATATTGATGATGGACTTTTAAATCTAAGAAGATAGTAGAACTCATTCTCTACTTGACTCTTCTAATGGTTTGCTGTTTCCGCTGCAGTTATTGATTTAAAACTTGTTGTCTATTATATTCTATTAAATTTTTCCCTGTTGAAGACTAACGATAATTTGTTGTATATTATCTTAGTCATAATATTCTTTACTGGGCTAGTTGAGCTCATCCTTTTCCTTGTTGTTCCATTTTCTTCTCAAGAGGCGAGAATGTAGCGAGTACTAGTCGGGGTGTGGAATGATGGTTCAAGACAGTTATTTTAGTAGTCCTCACTATTTTATAAAATAGTGTATCAATAAGTATAATGAGTACTTAATTGAGTATGAATACTGTCTAGATGACAATATTTGTATTTAAACTCACAGTTTATGTGTTGTCGTATTTTGCACGACAAATGTATTAATAAAGTTGTCGTTGTTTCTGTACCATGTATTTGGCGACTCAGAATGGGTTGGGTGGAATGGACCTATTTTGGGAGCGTCACAGTTGGTATCAGAGCTATAAGTAAAGAGCCCCGAGCCTCTCGCTGGTGACTTCCTGTTGATGGGGGATGCACCGAAGCCAGACTCTCCGTAGGGGACGCCGTTCTGCGGTGGCAAGCTGATAGGTACCATTGTGAGGTGCTGTGGTTGAAGCACCATGAGAGTCACAGTTGGTATCAGAGCTTAGGGATATGATCTCTGGCGGAGATCGGGGAATAGGACTAGGAAGGGAGAGACGAGTAAATCATTCGCTAGTGTGTCCTACCTAAGCTTATTTATTGGTCAGTCATAATATCGGGATATTATGTGATATGTTAATTTGTTAAATTAACCTTTGTTTTTGAAGCTGTATTCTAGAATGATATCTGAAATACAGGAGATGAGCAATGGAGAAATCATGATGACAGGAAAGATGGAATCTGAAATGAAAGCAAGGTATTCTCAACTCTTTGAAATACCAGGTACATAAATTTCGAGGACGAAATTTCATAAGGAGGGGAGATTGTAAGACCCCGAATTTTATGAAATAAAAGTATTCAATTTTTCTATTTAGTAAATGGTTAAATTGATAAATGTTAAAGTTAAGGGTGATATATGAATTTTTTTTTCGAAATACACAAGTGGTTATAAAATATTCATTGTTGTCGGGGAATATTCGCTTGGTCGTGGAATATTCTTACTGTCGGAGAATATTCGTACGACGGCGCAGTCTTTTGTGGGCCCCATAACGGAAAGCGATTGGATGAAGAAAACGACAAAAACAAGTTGTTTATAAATAACGGCGTAGTTGTTACCGTTAATACTGTTGGAATACCCGGTGGTTAAAGCACAGTAATACGCGTTGTTGCATAGTAGCACACGATATTGCACCAATTATTAATTCTTACGTAAGAAGGCACTACTCAATAATTGTTACAGTAATTACTGTTTAATATTGTATTTTATTGATTCAATAATTGCTGCGTTGATATTTTATATTACTGTTATTTTAATAATTGTCACTACACAGTATTTTCTATTATCGGAGCAATAATTCATATTATCTGAATAATATTATTAGATAATATTATTGGTAATGTCTAGAAAGTTCTGTCTAAGGAGAGGTTTGGTCATCTAATTGCGCGCCAGTAAGGAGAGATCCTTATTGGAAAGCCCCCTCTTTCCTGGGAACGGCCTGGTTGCCAGTACTGTGGTTCTGTAATATTATTTGTGTATAATTAATTATTGATTTATATGATGAGGAAAATATTGATTTTATATGGATATAGATGGAGAAAATTTTTAATGTGACAATTGTTGAAAATTAATATTTTATCTTTTTCTGATAAAATAATTCATTTAAATATATTATTTTAATAATATATTGATGATGATATTTTTATAATGAATGTGGGATATATGAGTATATGAGGAGGAAGATTATTTTTGTGGCATAAAATGATTAACACATGTTTTGTGTGTTGGTGGACACAATTCTTGACCGAAAATTTATTATTGATTGTAAAATCGTCCGTTTGTGGATTTCGGTCAATTTTTGTTTGGAATTTAAAAAAACTTTCTTCTGCAAAGTTGTAGAGAATTAAATTTCCTATGGAAAGGACGTGAGGTTTGAATTTTTCTGATAAAAAGACTATTTATTATGAATTATTGAAGTTCTGGATTATTGAGTCTGAATTGATTTTGTAACAAAAATTGTTTAAAACATGTTTTTCATTTTTGGTGCATTTGTGTGGAAAATGTGTTTTTGATGTGGTGGGCTAAGGAAAATTTGGTTATAAATATATTATTATATTCAATTTTCTACTTTGGTGTTCTAAGCATTTTCCTATAAATAGGGTGCTTAGGTTAGAATTGAAAATCACACCAGAAACACAAGTTTCTCTCTATTTCTCTCTCTATATCGAGCGTATTCTTGTGAGTATTTGATACTTTGAGTGTTGCTATACGGTGCAAGTTTCCTTCAGCACTATATCTAGTATTCTAGTCAGAAGTACCGTATTTCCGAGGTAAGGGATGTTATTTCTTCTTAAATGATATTATTTTCTTCAATATCATTATGCGAAGTATTGATCTGAACTTTTTATCAAATTTGGAACTTTTCATGTCGGGGTTACTATTCATGAGTTACTATTCACGAGTTACTATTCACGAGTTACTATTCACGAGTTACTATTCATCGAAAAATGAAATTTTCTTCTTTTCGTCCAAATATCTATTCTGGATACTAGCTTTGATTGTATCCATGTTTTGATCATTCTTGAATTTTACTCCACTATGATTATTTATGAGGTATTTTTGGACATAAAATGGCTGAAATACGAATCCTTAACATTTATTATTTTGTTTCACTGGATTCGTTTTCTCTAACATATTTTTCATCATCCTCAGTCCTAAATGATGATGCTACTGAATATCTTTGGCCTGTAGTGCAAAGATTGATGATTTTATGATGAATATCTTTGGCCCGTAGTGCAAAGATGAACAGGTATTGAGATGAACATGATCGACTGGTGATACAAATGAATATCTTTGGCCTGTAGTGCAAAGATGAATATTTGATTAAAGATGGTTATTGATTGTTGTTACAGGGATAAAATATTGATGATGGACTTTTAAATCTAAGAAGATAGTAGAACTCATTCTCTACTTGACTCTTCTAATGGTTTGCTGTTTCCGCTGCAGTTATTGATTTAAAACTTGTTGTCTATTATATTCTATTAAATTTTTCCCTGTTGAAGACTAACGATAATTTGTTGTATATTATCTTAGTCATAATATTCTTTACTGGGCTAGTTGAGCTCATCCTTTTCCTTGTTGTTCCATTTTCTTCTCAGGAGGCGAGAATGTAGCGAGTACTAGTCGGGGTGTGGAATGATGGTTCAAGACAGTTATTTTAGTAGTCCTCACTATTTTATAAAATAGTGTATCAATAAGTATAATGAGTACTTAATTGAGTATGAATACTGTCTAGATGACAATATTTGTATTTAAACTCACAGTATATGTGTTGTCGTATTTTGCACGACAAATGTATTAATAAAGTTGTAGTTGTTTCTGTACCATGTATTTGGCGACTCAGAATGGGTTGGGTGGAATGGACCTATTTTGGGAGCGTCACAGTTGGTATCAGAGCTATAAGTAAAGAGCCCCGAGCCTCTCGCTGGTGACTTCCTGTTGATGGGGGATGCACCGAAGCCAGACTCTCCGTAGGGGACGCCGTTCTGCGGTGGCAAGCTGATAGGTACCATTGTGAGGTGCTGTGGTTGAAGCACCATGAGAGTCACAGTTGGTATCAGAGCTTAGGGATATGATCTCTGGCGGAGATCGGGGAATAGGACTAGGAAGGGAGAGACGAGTAAATCATTCGCTAGTGTGTCCTACCTAAGCTTATTTATTGGTCAGTCATAATATCGGGATATTATGTGATATGTTAATTTGTTAAATTAACCTTTGTTTTTGAAGCTGTATTCTAGAATGATATCTGAAATACAGGAGATGAGCAATGGAGAAATCATGATGACAGGAAAGATGGAATCTGAAATGAAAGCAAGGTATTCTCAACTCTTTGAAATACCAGGTACATAAATTTCGAGGACGAAATTTCATAAGGAGGGGAGATTGTATGACCCCGAATTTTATGAAATAAAAGTATTCAATTTTTCTATTTAGTAAATGGTTAAATTGATAAATGTTAAAGTTAAGGGTGATATATGAATTTTTTTTCGAAATACACAAGTGGTTATAAAATATTCATTGTTGTCGGGGAATATTCGCTTGGTCGTGGAATATTCTTACTGTCGGAGAATATTCGTACGACGGCGCAGTCTTTTGTGGGCCCCATAACGGAAAGCGATTGGATGAAGAAAACGACAAAAACAAGTTGTTTATAAATAACGGCGTAGTTGTTACCGTTAATACTGTTGGAATACCCGGTGGTTAAAGCACAGTAATACGCGTTGTTGCATAGTAGCACACGATATTGTACCAATTATTGATTCTTACGTAAGAAGGCACTACTCAATAATTGTTACAGTAATTACTGTTTAATATTGTATTTTATTGATTCAATAATTGCTGCGTTGATATTTTATATTACTGTTGTTTTAATAATTGTCACTACACAGTATTTTCTATTATCGGAGCAATAATTCATATTATCTGAATAATATTATTAGATAATATTATTGGTAATGTCTAGAAAGTTCTGTCTAAGGAGAGGTTTGGTCATCTAATTGCGCGCCAGTAAGGAGAGATCCTTATTGGAAAGCCCCCTCTTTCCTGGGAACGGCCTGGTTGCCAGTACTGTGGTTCTGTAATATTATTTGTGTATAATTAATTATTGATTTATATGATGAGGAAAATATTGATTTTATGTGGATATAGATGGAGAAAATTTTTAATGTGACAATTGTTGAAAATTAATATTTTATCTTTTTCTGATAAAATAATTTATTTAAATATATTATTTTAATAATATATTGATGATGATATTTTTACAATGAATGTGGGATATATGAGTATATGAGGAGGAAGATTATTTTTGTGGCATTAAATGATTAACACATGTTTTGTGTGTTGGTGGACACAATTCTTGACCGAAAATTTATTATTGACTGTAAAATCGTCCGTTTGTGGATTTCGGTCAATTTCTGTTTGGAATTTGAAAAAATTTTCTTCTGCAAAGTTGTAGAGAATTAAATTTTCTATGGAAAGGACGTGAGGTTTGAATTTTTCTGATAAAAAGACTATTTATTATGAATTATTGAAGTTCCGGATTATTGAGTCTGAATTGATTTTGTAATAAAAATTGTTTAAAACATGTTTTTCATTTTTGGTGCATTTGTGTGGAAATTGTGTTTTTGATGTGGTGGGCTAAGGAAAATTTGGTTATAAATATATTATTATATTCAATTTTCTGCTTTGGTGTTCTAAGCATTTTCCTATAAATAGGGTGCTTAGGTTAGAATTGAAAATCACACCAGAAACACAAGTTTCTCTCTATTTCTCTCTCTATATCGAGCGTATTCTTGTGAGTATTTGATACTTTGAGTGTTGCTATACGGTGCAAGTTTCCTTCAGCACTATATCTATTATTCTAGTCAGAAGTACTGTATTTCCGAGGTAAGGGATGTTATTTCTTCTTAAATGATATTATTTTCTTCAATATCATTATGCGAAGTATTGATCTGAACTTTTTATCAAATTTGGAACTTTTCATGTCGGGGTTACTATTCATGAGTTACTATTCACGAGTTACTATTCACGAGTTACTATTCATCGAAAAATGAAATTTTCTTCTTTTCGTCCAAATATCTATTCTGGATACTAGCTTTGATTGTATCCATATTTTGATCATTCTTGAATTTTACTCCACTATGATTATTTATGAGGTATTTTTGGACATAAAATGGCTGAAATACGAATCCTTAACATTTATTATTTTGTTTCACTGGATTCGTTTTCTCTAACATATTTTTCATCATCCTCAGTCCTAAATGATGATGCTACTGAATATCTTTGGCCTGTAGTGCAAAGATTGATGATTTTATGATGAATATCTTTGGCCCGTAGTGCAAAGATGAACAGGTATTGAGATGAACATGATCGACTGGTGATACAAATGAATATCTTTGGCCTGTAGTGCAAAGATGAATATTTGATTAAAGATGGTTATTGATTGTTGTTACAAGGATAAAATATTGATGATGGACTTTTAAATCTAAGAAGATAGTAGAACTCATTCTCTACTTGACTCTTCTAATGGTTTGCTGTTTCCGCTGCAGTTATTGATTTAAAACTTGTTGTCTATTATATTCTATTAAATTTTTCCCTGTTGAAGACTAACGATAATTTGTTGTATATTATCTTAGTCATAATATTCTTTACTGGGCTAGTTGAGCTCATCCTTTTCCTTGTTGTTCCATTTTCTTCTCAGGAGGCGAGAATGTAGCGAGTACTAGTCGGGGTGTGGAATGATGGTTCAAGACAGTTATTTTAGTAGTCCTCACTATTTTATAAAATAGTGTATCAATAAGTATAATGAGTACTTAATTGAGTATGAATACTGTCTAGATGACAATATTTGTATTTAAACTCACAGTATATGTGTTGTCGTATTTTGCACGACAAATGTATTAATAAAGTTGTAGTTGTTTCTGTACCATGTATTTGGCGACTCAGAATGGGTTGGGTGGAATGGACCTATTTTGGGAGCGTCACAGTTGGTATCAGAGCTATAAGTAAAGAGCCCCGAGCCTCTCGCTGGTGACTTCCTGTTGATGGGGGATGCACCGAAGCCAGACTCTCCGTAGGGGACGCCGTTCTGCGGTGGCAAGCTGATAGGTACCATTGTGAGGTGCTGTGGTTGAAGCACCATGAGAGTCACAGTTGGTATCAGAGCTTAGGGATATGATCTCTGGCGGAGATCGGGGAATAGGACTAGGAAGGGAGAGACGAGTAAATCATTCGCTAGTGTGTCCTACCTAAGCTTATTTATTGGTCAGTCATAATATCGGGATATTATGTGATATGTTAATTTGTTAAATTAACCTTTGTTTTTGAAGCTGTATTCTAGAATGATATCTGAAATACAGGAGATGAGCAATGGAGAAATCATGATGACAGGAAAGATGGAATCTGAAATGAAAGCAAGGTATTCTCAACTCTTTGAAATACCAGGTACATAAATTTCGAGGACGAAATTTCATAAGGAGGGGAGATTGTAAGACCCCGAATTTTATGAAATAAAAGTATTCAATTTTTCTATTTAGTAAATGGTTAAATTGATAAATGTTAAAGTTAAGGGTGATATATGAATTTTTTTTCGAAATACACAAGTGGTTATAAAATATTCATTGTTGTCGGGGAATATTCGCTTGGTCGTGGAATATTCTTACTGTCGGAGAATATTCGTACGACGGCGCAGTCTTTTGTGGGCCCCATAACGGAAAGCGATTGGATGAAGAAAACGACAAAAACAAGTTGTTTATAAATAACGGCGTAGTTGTTACCGTTAATACTGTTGGAATACCCGGTGGTTAAAGCACAGTAATACGCGTTGTTGCATAGTAGCACACGATATTGCACCAATTATTGATTCTTACGTAAGAAGGCACTACTCAATAATTGTTACAGTAATTACTGTTTAATATTGTATTTTATTGATTCAATAATTGCTGCGTTGATATTTTATATTACTGTTGTTTTAATAATTGTCACTACACAGTATTTTCTATTATCGGAGCAATAATTCATATTATCTGAATAATATTATTAGATAATATTATTGGTAATGTCTAGAAAGTTCTGTCTAAGGAGAGGTTTGGTCATCTAATTGCGCGCCAGTAAGGAGAGATCCTTATTGGAAAGCCCCCTCTTTCCTGGGAACGGCCTGGTTGCCAGTACTGTGGTTCTGTAATATTATTTGTGTATAATTAATTATTGATTTATATGATGAGGAAAATATTGATTTTATATGGATATAGATGGAGAAAATTTTTAATGTGACAATTGTTGAAAATTAATATTTTATCTTTTTCTGATAAAATAATTCATTTAAATATATTATTTTAATAATATATTGATGATGATATTTTTACAATGAATGTGGGATATATGAGTATATGAGGAGGAAGATTATTTTTGTGGCATTAAATGATTAACACATGTTTTGTGTGTTGGTGGACACAATTCTTGACCGAAAATTTATTATTGATTGTAAAATCGTCCGTTTGTGGATTTCGGTCAATTTTTGTTTGGAATTTGAAAAAACTTTCTTCTGCAAAGTTGTAGAGAATTAAATTTCCTATGGAAAGGACATGAGGTTTGAATTTTTCTGATAAAAAGACTATTTATTATGAATTATTGAAGTTCTGGATTATTGAGTCTGAATTGATTTTGTAACAAAAATTGTTTAAAACATGTTTTTCATTTTTGGTGCATTTGTGTGGAAAATGTGTTTTTGATGTGGTGGGCTAAGGAAAATTTGGTTATAAATATATTATTATATTCAATTTTCTACTTTGGTGTTCTAAACATTTTCCTATAAATAGGGTGCTTAGGTTAGAATTGAAAATCACACCAGAAACACAAGTTTCTCTCTATTTCTCTCTCTATATCGAGCGTATTCTTATGAGTATTTGATACTTTGAGTGTTGCTATACGGTGCAAGTTTCCTTCAGCACTATATCTAGTATTCTAGTCAGAAGTACCGTATTTCCGAGGTAAGGGATGTTATTTCTTCTTAAATGATATTATTTTCTTCAATATCATTATGCCGAAGTATTGATCTGAACTTTTTATCAAATTTGGAACTTTTCATGTCGGGGTTACTATTCATGAGTTACTATTCATGAGTTACTATTCACGAGTTACTATTCACGAGTTACTATTCATCGAAAAATGAAATTTTCTTCTTTTCGTCCAAATATCTATTCTGGATACTAGCTCTGATACCAACTGTGACGCCCCTAGAATAGGTATACAACACCCATTCTGAGTCGCCAAATACATGGTACAGAAAGCAAACTACAACATCAATAATACAATTGTCGTGCAAAATACGACAACACATACTGTGAGTTTAAATACAAATATTGTCTTCTAGACAATATCCACACTCAAATAAATCCTCATTACAATTATTCAAACACTATTTTACAGAAATAGTGAGGACTGCTAATACATCTTTCTAGAACCATCACTCTATACCCCGACTAGATCCTGCTATGTTCTCACCTCCTGAGAAGAAAAATGGAACAAAAAGGAAAAGGGTGAGCTCAACTAGCCCAGTAAAGAATATTATGACTAAGATAATATACAACAAATTATCGTTAGTCTTCAACAGGGAAAAATCTGATAAAATATAATCGACAACAAGTTTTAGATCAACAACTGCAGCGGAAACAGCAAACCATTAGAAGAGTCAAGTAGAGAAAGAATTCTACTATCTTCTAAGATTTAAAAGTCCATCATCAATATTTTATCCCTGTAACATCAATTAATAATCATCTTTAACCAAATATTCATCTTTGCACTACAGGCCAAAGATATTCATTTGTATCATCAGTCGGTCATGTTCATCTCAACACCTGTTCATCTTTGCACTACAGGCCAAAGATATTCATCAAGTAATTATACATCTTTGCACTACAGGCCAAAGATATTCAGTAATATCATCATTTAGGACTGAGGATGATGAAAAATATCTTAAAGAGAACGAATCCAATGAGACAGAAGGACAAATAGTAGGGATTCGTATAACAGTTTATCCAAGATCAATAATACTTCATAATAATCAATTGTGAAGCAGAATTCAAAAATAAATATCAAAACATGGATACAATCAAAGATAGTAACCATAATAGACATCTTGGACAAAAAGGGAAAATTTTATTTTTCGGTGAATAGTGCCGTATTCGTGAATAGTGTCGTAAACGTGAATAGTGCCGTATACGTGAATAGTAACCCCCGACACAAAAAGTTCCAAATTTGATAAAATCTCATATCAATATTTCAGCATAATGATATTGAAGAAAATAATATCATTAAGAAGAAAATAATATCCCTTACCTCAAAATATCAGCACTTCTGGTCGGAATACCGGTATAAGGCTGAAAGAAACTTGCTCTGATGAATAGAAACTCTCAAAGTATCTAAATACTCACAAAATACACTCAATAATCTAGAGAGAGAAAGAGAGAAAACTTGTTTCTGGTGTGATTTTCAATTCTAACTTAGCCCTCTATTTATAGGAAAATTTTGGTAGGTTTGACCTGCAACCTGATGGCTTTACCTGCTACTATTCCCACCCACCACATTTGAAATATAATTCAGCACATTTCTTCACCAACCACAAGTGGGGCCCACCAATTCTAGAATTTTCCACCAAAATGATAAACTCTGAAAATTCAACAATTTCTGAACCAGTCATCTTGTAAAATTCGTAATAAATCATACGTTCATTTTTAACGGTTCAAAATTTGTGGACATATACTCAACTTATATATGTATAACATATCCAAAAATTACCACGATCCAACGGTCGGATTAAAAATTATAACCCCCGTAAAATATCTCAAAAACCCTGATTTTTAATACCTCCATTCCGACAAAAATATGGATAAAAACCTCAACATTAACTCCTTCATTTTTAACCAAAAAAATATATCCCTCATTTATATCCACATAAAATAAATATTTCCTTATCATATGAATCAATAATTAATTATTCACAAATAATATTACAGAATCACATTTATGACAACCAGGCCGTTCCCAGGAAAGAGGGGGCTTTCCAATAAGGATTTCTCCTTACTGGCGCGCAATTAGATGACCAAACCTCTCCTTAGACAGAACTTTCTAGACATTGTCAATAATGTTATCTAATAATATTATTCAAATAATATGAATTATTGATCTGATAATGGGAAATACTGTGCAGTAACAATTATTGAAACAACAATAATATGAAATATCAATGCAGCAATTATTGAACCAATAAAATAAAATATTGAACAGTAATCACTGTAACAATTATTGAGTAGCGCCTTCTTACGTACGAATCAATAATTCAACTATACTGTGCAATCCGTGTGCTACTGTGCAACCACGCGTTATTACTGTATTTTTAACCACCGGTATTTCAACAGTGTTAACGGTAACAACTACGCCGTTATTAATAAACAACTTATACTTGTCGTTTTCTTCATCCAATCGCTTTCCGTTATGGGGCCCACACAAGGCTGCGTCGTCGTACGAATATTCCCCGACAGCAAGAATATTCCACGACCAAACGAATATTCCCCGACAAAATGAATATTTTATAACCACTTGCTTATTTTGTAAAATTTGCACATTTCACCCATAACCAAAGTATTATATCAAATTAACCCCTTATTATTCACAATAATATTTAGAGAAAATTTGATTTTATTCATTAATAAGTTGGGGTCTTACAGTATCCATGTTTTGATCATTCTTGAATTTTACTCCACTATGATTATTTATGAGGTATTTTTGGACATAAAATGGCTGAAATACGAATCCTTAACATTTATTATTTTGTTTCACTGGATTCGTTTTCTCTAACATATTTTTCATCATCCTCAGTCCTAAATGATGATGCTACTGAATATCTTTGGCCTGTAGTGCAAAGATTGATGATTTTATGATGAATATCTTTGGCCCGTAGTGCAAAGATGAACAGGTATTGAGATGAACATGATCGACTGGTGATACAAATGAATATCTTTGGCCTGTAGTGCAAAGATGAATATTTGATTAAAGATGGTTATTGATTGTTGTTACAGGGATAAAATATTGATGATGGACTTTTAAATCTAAGAAGATAGTAGAACTCATTCTCTACTTGACTCTTCTAATGGTTTGCTGTTTCCGCTGCAGTTATTGATTTAAAACTTGTTGTCTATTATATTCTATTAAATTTTTTCCTGTTGAAGACTAACGATAATTTGTTGTATATTATCTTAGTCATAATATTCTTTACTGGGCTAGTTGAGCTCATCCTTTTCCTTGTTGTTCCATTTTCTTCTCAGGAGGCGAGAATGTAGCGAGTACTAGTCGGGGTGTGGAATGATGGTTCAAGGCAGTTATTTTAGTAGTCCTCACTATTTTGTAAAATAGTGTATCAATAAGTATAATGAGTACTTAATTGAGTATGAATACTGTCTAGATGACAATATTTGTATTTAAACTCACAGTATATGTGTTGTCATATTTTGCACGACAAATGTATTAATAAAGTTGTAGTTGTTTCTGTACCATGTATTTGGCGACTCAGAATGGGTTGGGTGGAATGGACCTATTTTGGGGGCGTCACAAGAGCCGTAGGTTATGAACCTTAGGTGGGGGAAACAACCTTAGGTAGTAGCCTTATAGAAGAAGATAGTAATTGAAAACTCTTATCGAGTTCTAAGAAATGAATTTTTGAAATTCATTGAAGAAGATAATAAAAGACTTTATGTGCTTATGTGTTTAATTATGTGCTCACTAGTATGACTTAGTAACTAAAACTTAAAATTTTGTTGTCAGGATGTCAGTTGTTGGAGGAGCTAGTCGAGCTGGGGAGGAGGAACCCCGAGTGCCTACGGAGGAGGAGCCCCGAGACATTCATGTTGTCAGGGAGCAGTTGATTCAGAGAGAGCCGTCTCCGTTGATCACTGTTGTTGGTCAGGAGCATGAGCCTGAGATTGATCCTGAGGAGGATCCTTAGGAGGAATTTGATGAGGAAGAGGAAGAAGAGCAATTACCACGGTACACCGTTGATGCTGAGATGTATGACACGTTATACGACCGTAACGTTGAGTTACAGGACGAAGTTCAGGAATTGATCGAGCGAGCAACTGTTCAGCAGTCTACTCTAGAGGAGAAGGAGAGGGAGATTTTGACTCTTCACTCACAATTGGGAAATATAGAATGGAATTTGGTCCATGAGAAGGGTCAAACCGAGAATAAGACCGAGGAGATAGAGAAGCTGAAGAAGGAGTTGAAGGAAACCTCCGAAAGATTGAAAATAGCAGAGGAAGGATGGGTAAGAGAATCACGTCGAGCTGATCGTGCAGAAGATGATAGTCGTGCAAAGAAGGCGAAGATTGGAGAGACATACTCTACACTTAACAAGGCAATTAATGAGACCCAAGATCGAGTTTTGAGGTACCCAATCCAGTTTGAAGGACTTCCATCGTATATGTTGGATCGCAGGACGATGTCTCGTATCATGAATGAGGAGCGTGGTAAGGCTATTGAGCACCTTGGAAGACAGGAATAGAATCTGTTTATTTATGTGAAAGACTTATATAGTTTTATGTAAATTCCGATGTGTTTATGAACTAAGGAATATGTTAATATTTGAATGTTTTAAATCCTGTGGATTCTTTATTCCAGGATAGATGATGTAAATAGCAGTATGCTATAGTTTAATGTTAAAACTTTTTAATTGAATGAAAAGACATCAAGTTGTTTGAGATGATGTGTTAAGTGATATATTAAATTGTTGAGTAATGTCTTAACTATGTAGAGAAATAAATAAAGTTCTAATAAGCGTGTATTTAACAGAAAAAAATGCCGCCAAAGAGAAGACAACAGCGTCAACCGGCTCAGGAAGAGTCAACCAATAATAACAATAACGCCAACGCTAATCCTGTTCAGCAGTTGGTGAACTTACTGACGGGAGCAATGAACAATCAACCTCAAGCTCCACCAAACACAACGTTTAAAGACTTCAAGACGGTGGGACCGCCAGAGTTCAAAGGTTCCAGAAACCCGATCGAGGCTCAAACGTGGGTGATGGAAATGGAGAAGGTTTTCGACGTTGCTAGGGTTCGAGAAGATCAGAAGACCATTTTTGCGACATTTATGCTGAAGTCTGAGGCTAGCTACTGGTGGCAGGCAAACAAGATGCGAGGAGGTGAAGGTGTAATTACGTGGGAGAGATTCAAAGAGATGTTTTTCGAAATGTATTTCCCAGCTAGTTCGCAGAATCAGATGGAGGTGCAATTTCTGGAACTGAAGTAGGGAAACATGAGTGTGCCTGAATACGCGGCTAAATTCGATGAGTTTGCAAGGTTTGCCCCGTATCAAGTACACACTGACGAGAGGAAAGCCAGACGATTCGAACAAGGACTGAAGCCTTGGGTATACAGCAAGGTATCAATGTTTCAACTTAACACGTTTGCGGGAGTTTTGGAAAAGGCCATTCTTGCGGAAGGAGGAAGTGATGCAGTGACTAAGTACAACCAAGAACAGAAAAAGAAAAAGAGTGAGAATGAAGATAATAACAGGACTGGTGGAAGTAGTACTAGGAATAATAATAATCAGAAGAGGAAGTGGACGGATAACTCGACAGCTGGAAGTCAACACGGAGGGCAGAAAAAGAAGATAGAAGCATGTCTGACTTGCGGCAAGGCACATCTAGGAGTTTGTTTGAAGGGAAAGAGAGTGTGCTACAATTGTGGTCAGGAAGGCCACATAGCACCAAATTGTCCAAACCCAAAGAAGGGTGCTTGTTTCAACTGTGGTTCGAAAGATCATTTAGCAAGAGACTGTCCCAAGAAGGAATCGGGAGGATCAGGACAAGGAGGAAACCGGGAAAATAGCAGTGGAAATACCTTAACCATCATCGGCCCACCTGCAACAAACCGACCAACCGCCAGAACTTTTAATATGACGGTGCAGGATGCAATCCAGTCTCGTAATGTGGTGTCAGGTATCATTTCGATCAATGAAATTAATGCTTACGTTTTATTTGATTCGGGTGCTACTTGTTCCTTTATATCCGATGACTTTGCTAATAGTTTAGATTTGCTTAAGGATGAATTGGAATATCCCATGATTATAGAAATTGTGAATAGAGAGATAATTCCTGTTAAGCATGTGTATAAGAATTGTAGAGTGGATATTAAGGGTAATATCATGAACGTAGATTTTATCCCTATTCGATTGGGGGAATTCGACGTTATATTGGGTATGGATTGGCTATCCAATTATAGGGCTGTAATTGACTGCCAAAAGAAGCGTATTAACCTTATGACTCTGTCAAAGGTTGTGTTTTATGGTAGCAAGTCGCCTAGACAAGCGAGTTGTCTGACGATGTTGCAGGCCAGGAAGTTATTAAGACAAGGCTGTGTAGGATATTTAGCTTACATAGTCGACAGTCGAAAAGAGAACCCGAAGGTAGAGGAGATACCGATTGTGAGGGACTTCGTCGATGTATTTCCAGACGATTTGTCAGGACTCCCACCAGATAGAGAAGTAGACTTTGTGATTGATTTGGTGCCCAGAACTGCTCCAATATCGAAGGCACCATACCGAATGGCGCCAGTAGAGATGAAGGAATTAATGGTACAACTACAAGAATTGTTGGACAAAAAGTACATTCAACCGAGCGTATCGCCGTGGGGAGCGCCGATGTTGTTCGTGAAAAAGAAGGACGGATCGATGAGGCTCTGCATTGACTATAGAGAATTAAATAAGGTCACGATTAAGAATAGATATCCTTTACCGAGGATCGATGATCTGTTTGATCAATTGAAGGGAGCAAAATATTTTTCCAAGATTGACTTGAGGAGTGGTTATCACCAACTGAAGGTGAGGCCAGAGGATGTACCGAAGACAGCGTTCCGAACGCGATATGGTCATTATGAGTTTTTAGTAATGTCGTTTGGTCTAACGAATGCTCCTGCAGCATTTATGGGACTAATGAATGGTGTGTTCAAGCCATTTTTGGACAAATTCGTGGTGATATTTATAGATGACATTCTGGTATATTCCAAAACCAAAGAAGAACATGAAGAACACTTGAGGTTAACGTTGGAAGTATTGAGAAGGGAGAAGTTGTATGCTAAATTTTCGAAATGCGAATTCTAGATCGAGAGAGTACAATTTCTTGGTCACGTAATCGATAAAGATGGAATTTCGGTAGATCCATCCAAAGTAGAAGCTGTGATTAACTGGGATCAGCTGAGAACGCCGTTAGAAGTAAGAAGTTTTCTTGGATTAGCAGGATATTATAGAAGATTCATACAAGATTTTTCTAAGATCGCAACTCCGTTAACGAATTTAACTCGAAAAGCTGTGAAATTTGTTTGGACGGAGAAGTGTGAGGAGAGTTTTCAAGAATTAAAGAAGAGGTTGAGTACAGCGCCTGTGTTATCTCTTCCGGATGATACAGGAAATTTTGTTATTTTTAGCGATGCGTCGCATAAAGGACTTGGTTGTGTGCTGATGCAAAACGGCAAAGTCATTGCGTATGCATCACGGCAGTTGAAGGATTACGAGAAGGGTTACCCAACCCATGATTTGGAGTTAGCTGCAGTTGTTTTTGCTTTAAAAATTTGGAGGCACTATCTATTCGGGGAGAAGTGTGAAATATATACGGACCACAAGAGTCTGAAATATATTTTTACACAGAAAGATTTGAATATGCGTCAAAGAAGATGGTTGGAATTAATCAAGGATTATGACTGTGAGATTTTATATCATCCGGGTAAGGCTAATGTGGTTGCCGACGCCTTAAGTAGAAAGGGTCGTGAGAAATTGATGATGTTGACTGCTCAGCAGGAGCTAATTGCAGATATGGAGAAACTGGAGTTAGAAGTGAAGTATCCTATGGAGATTGATGAGAAGCTATTTCAGATGCAATCTGGTACAACTCTACTAGATAGAGTGAAGGAGGCTCAGCTTCAGGATGATGAATGCAAAAAGGTAACAACGAAGATATCTGAAGGAACCGAATCAATATTTAAGATGGATAAGGAAGGAATACTGAGATTTGAGAGTAGAATTTGGGTACCACCAGTACAAGAGATTAAGGAAGATATTTTAAGCGAGGCTCATAGTTCACGATATTCGATTCACCCTGGTAGTACCAAGATGTACCAAGATCTTAGACAACATTTCTGGTGGCCGAATTTGAAACGTGATGTTGTAGAATGTGTTGCCAAATGCCTGACATGTCAGAAAGTTAAAGCAGAACATCAGAGACCGAGTGGATTGCTACAACCGTTGGAGATCCCAGAATGGAAATGGGAACATATTACGATGGACTTCGTGGTTGGCCTTCCGACGACTCAGAAAGGCTACGACGCAGTATGGGTTATCGTTGACCGACTGACGAAATCCGCGCACTTCCTTCCTATCAAAATCAGATTTAACTTAGATCAGTTGGCAAGATTATATGTGAAAGAGATTGTTTCGAGGCACGGAGTGCCGGTGTCTATTATTTCCGATAGGGATCCGCGCTTCACATCAAATTTCTGGAAACGTCTTCAGGAATGCATGGGTACACAACTGTGAATGAGTACAGCTTACCACCCTCAAACAGACGGACAAAGCGAACGAACGATTCAAACACTGGAAGATATGTTACGAGCCTGTGTAATGGACTTCAAAAGAAATTGGGATGATCACCTACCGTTGGTAGAGTTCGGCTACAACAACAGTTACCACGCTAGTATTGGCATGCCACCTTATGAAGCTTTATACGGTAGAAAGTGCAGAACTCCGCTTTACTGGGATGAAGTTGGTGAAAGACAATTGCTAGGGCCAGAATTGGTACAGCAGACGGCAGAAATAGTCAAAGTTATCCGAGCACGACTGGTAGCAGCTCAAGATCGACAGAGGAAATACGCTGATCCACATCGTAAGACTATCGAGTTTGAATCAGGTAGTTATGTTTTCTTGAAGGTCTCTCCCTGGAAAGGGAAGATCAGGTTTGGGAAGAAAGGAAAATTGAGCCCAAGATTCATTGGACCCTTTGAGGTACTGCGAAGAATTGGAGAAGTTGCGTACGAGGTAACCTTACCTCCAGCACTCAAGAATATCCACAACGTCTTCCATGTTTCTGTGTTACGACCTTACAAACCTGATTACAAGCATGTAATTGAATACGAACCCCTGCATTTTGAGAAAGACTTATCTTATGAAGAAATTTCTGTCCAAATTGTCGACCGAAAAGAACAAGTTCTCAGAAATAAAGTTATACCTTCTGTTAAGGTAATTTGGAGGAACCACAATGCTGAAGAAGCTACGTGGGAACTCGAAGAGAATATATTGAAGAATTACCCTCATTTATTTACTTAATTATGTGTATGCGATTCTGGGGACAGAATCTTTGTAAGGGGGGAGAATGTAACGGATCTAAATATATTGAGTCGTGATTCTGGGGACAGAATCCTTTTAAGGGGGGAAAGTTGTGACGAACGAGAATTTTGTAAATTATTTTAAATATTTATTGAGTTAAATAAATATTTTCGATGATTTAATTATTAGATTTAATAATTAATCGATGCAATTGTGATAGATTAATTTAATTATATGTGTTACATTTATTAAATTAATGTAGAGAATTTTATTATTCAAGTATGTGATTATGTGAGCTTATTGAATTAAATGAATTATTTAATTAAGCATAATATTATTTAATTAATTATTAATTAGAGAATTAATAAATTGACATTATTTATTAATGAGATAATTGAATATATGATTATGTGAATTTATGAGTAATTATTATATTTTATTTAAAGTAAATTAAATAAAATATGGGATTTATTTTATAAAGAGGGTGACATTATTGAACTATATGATAAAGGTTTTATTAAAATAAAAAGTTTTGGAATTAGTGGCTAAACAAACAAGGCTTTAGTGGGAGTTACCACCAGTTACCCATGACTGGGATAACTGGCCATGATGCGCACCAGTCTTTATTATACGACGTCTTCTCTTTTCATTTTGTTCTAAGTCTGGTAAAAATACCAGAGAGATTTTGTGAGTGTGTAATTACAGGTTATTGTAAAAAGGATCATTTGATCATCTCTTCCATTATTATACTCTGGGTAATTCTCCTTCCAAATTTATAATATACGTCTTTTAAGTTTTCATAAAATGGCTTTCACAGTTTTCTAAAAATCTCTGTGTTTGGTATATGAGATGAGTATAACTTTATATATGTGTGTTATGTTATACCAAATAGTGTTTAATTATATATACCGTGTAAGCCATGTGATCAGTTTCATGAAAGCATGTCGTACGTATGTTTTTCAAAATAAACAGAGTACGTGATATGGCCATATGGCCTTATATGTGATAATTGATGTATTGATTATATATTATCCCTAAATTTTACACCCTTATATTATTAAGCATGTTAATACGAAGTGATCAAGCTTTAAACGAACGGATTTGGCCTTATAACGAATCCGTAGTGTTAAATTATAAGTTTTGTTCAAAATCCTCAAGAACTTCAAGAACAGTCTAAATTTTTATGATTTAAATATGTGATTATATGTTTTAATAGGTTAAAATCACTTTATAGATGTTGTATTATGATTATGCATGAATTATAACAAGTGGGTATATGTGATTTGGTGAAATTAGTGTTAAAAATGTGTTGATTTCGCTGAACTCTGTGTTCTTCGCGAACTGAGATTCAGTTTCTGGGGTCTCGCGCCGCGGCGCAAGCTCTAGAACTGATTTCTCGCGCCGCAGCGCCACAGCGCTCGCAGCGCCAAGACTCGAGCCACGGCGCTACAGCGCCGCAGCGCCAAGGGCCCGGCCACAGCGCCACCGCGCCGCAGCGCGACTCCTTAGCACATTAGTGACGCCGCAGCGCCACTCTCCAGAAAATGTCAGAAATGTATTTTTAAAATGTTAAAGTCTAACAAGTGTTAGTGGATTGATGTAATGAACATGTAATCATGTTAGAGGTATTATGAGATGATAAAATAGTTGTTTAACATGTAATAAAATATTATATGTGAATTGAATTATTAAATACATAATTGGTTTGATAATTCATGAAGTATAAATTATGTGACAACGTGATAATTTGACTAAGTTTAGTCAATAATTAAAGTAGACAACGAGAATGAATTTATATTGATTAGTTAATTTATAATTAACTGGTATTGTGTATATGAATGGTATGTAGGATTTAATTCAAAGAACGTGCTTAGTTAAAGTGTAATCTACGCACGAGGCAAGTATCCTATCCCTAACTTCATTCTATTGAGCAAGTTTATTTAAACTTAAACGTTACTTTTATGTTGAGCAAGTTTCCCTAACCCTACTTGTCATTATTGTTCAAATTTATTATTTACCTTGAATAAATTATCCTTGTTATTATTCAAGTTCAAGCATGATATTAAAGATTAATTATCTTTCCAAAGCATGATTCAGTTATACAATAATTGTCCTATTGTATACTTTTGAGGTTATTATTCAAATCGAATATCAATTATTGTTGAACCTTATTAGACTAGTGAACCTTATTGATTCAACTAGTCCATAGTTGATGAGCGTTCTAAATTTCAGAACCCTTGATGAATTATCCAAACCAAACTTCCTTTGGTGCGGACTCGAATGTCAAATTGAGATGAACAACCCTGTATAGGGGATTATTTACGCTTTAGCGTTAAGATATTGTGCACAGTATGGTACTAAGGGCTGATCCCCCTAAGTACGAGAAGAAGGTCCATAGTCTTATGACTGTTAAAGGTTTCAAGTATAATTCTTGATAACCTAGGACATAGTTCAAGGTCTTATGACCCTCAGAATTCTTTTGATTCTTGTTATTCATTCTTGATTCAAAAGTTGAGATCTTATTCAGACGTCTTTGATTTATTCGCATGTTATTATACTGTTATTTCATTATTATACTTGTGGGCATTTGTGCTCACTCTTGCTTAATAATAACATTGCAGTTAAGAGCGAAAGAAGCGATGAACCCTCCACTAGTAAGGGCAAGGGCAAAGTTAGCAAATGATGAAGACATGTTATTTATTAACTGATGTATTTGTTTAAGACTTGAGATATGATGTTGTTAAGACTTAATTGTTTAGAATTCCGCACAGATGTTTTAAGGTTAGTTTAAACTGGGATTGTATTATTATTATCATTCGAATGTTGTAATCCTTTTAAGGAGAAGTTTTATTCTATCTATTGCATGGTTCGCATTTTTTATGGGTAGATAGATAGATGATATTTGTACAGTGAACACCAAATCCCGTGGAATCGAAGTACCCGAATTTAGGGGTGTCACATTTTAACCACCTGGTATTCCAACAGTTAACGGTAATACTTTCGCCGTTATTTAATAAAAAGATATTTTTGTTGTTTTCTCAATCCGACAATAATTTCGTTGTGGGGTCCATCAATGATTGTGTCGTTGTACGAATATTCTCTGTTAAAACGAATATTCCCCGACCAATCGAATATTATATAACAACTTGCGTACTTTGTAAAATTTATAAATATTACCCACTTATTCACTCCATAATATTCAAAAATGATATTTGTAGAAAATTCATCTTTATTCATAAAAGTTGGGGTCTTACACTTATTCCCTTGAACGTTTTGCTCGTATGTACGTGAATGAGATTGTGAGATTGCATGGCATGCCAGTATTCATAGTTTCGAATCGTGACCCAAGATTCACTTCACGATTTTAGGTTAGCTTGCAGAAAGCTATGTGCACGAATTTACGATTTAGTTCGGCATACCATCCCCAAACAGACGGGCAATCAGAAAGGACTATTCAAACTCTTAAAGATCTATTAAGACTCTGTGTCCTAGATTTCAAAGGGAGTTGGGATAAGTACCTAGCATTTGTGGAATTCTCTTACAACAATAATTATCAGGCAAGTATAAGTGTGGCTCCATTCGAAGCATTAAATGAACGAAAGTGTCGCTCTCTAGTATGTTGGGATGAGGTGGAAGAAGCAACGTTGTTGGGACCAGAGTTGGTACGCATGACTACAGAGAAGAACCAAATGATTCAACAACGTATACAAACGGCACATGATCGACAAAAGAGTTATGCGGATCTTCATCGAAAGGACATGAAATTTAATATTAGGGATCATGTATTGTTACGTATTGC
The DNA here is from genome assembly GCA_016801055.1 of Panax notoginseng. Classification (NCBI taxonomy): domain Eukaryota; kingdom Viridiplantae; phylum Streptophyta; class Magnoliopsida; order Apiales; family Araliaceae; genus Panax; species Panax notoginseng. The sequence goes on from CM029020.1 coordinate 39,762,538, forward strand.
TCCATGGAAGAGGGTTACAAGATTTGGGAAGAGAGAAAAGCTCAATCCAAGATTTGTTGGTCCATTTGAGATTCTTGACCGAATAGGAAACGTGGCATATAAACTCGCATTACCTCTAAGCATGTCTCGTGTTCATAATATTTTTCACATATCTATGCTTCGTAATTATGTGAAAGACCCAAACCACATTATTGAGTTAGAACCAAACGAGATAACTGAAAATTTAACATACGAATAGGTACCTGTTAAGATCTTGGATAGCAAGGAGCATGTCCTACGCACAAAGGTTATACCACAAGTTAAGGTATTGTGGAGGAACCATACTATTGAAGAAATGACCTAGGAGTTAAAATCAGAAATGAAAGCGAGGTATCCTCACCTTTTCGAAACACCAGGTATGTACGTCAATTTCGAGGACGAAATTTCATAAGGAGGGGAGATTATAAGTCCCCAACTTTTTATAAATAAAATCGAATTTCCTCTAATTATTATTTTTGAATAATAAGGTGTTAATTTGATATAATACTTTGGTTATAGGTGAAATGTGCAAATTTTACAAAATAAGCAAGTGGTTATAAAATATTCATTGTTATCGGGGAATATTCATTTGGTTGTGGAATATTCTTATTGTCGGAGAATATTCTTACGATGACGCAGCCATTTGTTGGCCCCATAACGAAAAACGGTCGGACGAAAAAAACGACATGTTTGAGTTTTTATAAATAAAGGCGTAGTTGTTACCGTTAACACTGTTAGAATATCCGGTGGTTAAAGTACAGACGCGTGGTTGCACAGTAGCACACGGTATTACACAGTATTGTTAAATTATTAATGTTTACGTGAGAAGTCACTCAGTTATACTCAATTATTGCTACAGTAATTGCTGCATAGTATATCTCATATTATTGATTCAATTATTGTCACAGTATCATCTGCATAATATTTTATATTGTTAAATCAATAATTGAGATGACAAAGTTATTCATATTATTATTTGCAATATTGACGATGTCTATAAAGTTCTGTCGAGGAAAGGTTTGGTCACCTAATTGTGCGCCAATAGAGAGAAATCTTTATTAGAAAGCCCCCTCTTTCTTGGGAATGATCTGGTTGTTAAATATTGTGAGTTATAATATTAATGATGAATAAGTTCGTGTTGATTAAAGATGAAATTAATATTTTCATTATGTTAGGATTATTAGTGTTAGTGGAAATCGACATTTATTTCGATAATAATTAATTTCTGGAGCTTATATTGATCAAATGAGCAATTAATTATTATTGATTCACATGCATGTACTATTAAGGGAGGTGGTGCAAGATTGTTAATACTCGAAGGAAATAATGGTAATATGTGGCATTTTATAAGTGGAAGCCTAGTTTATCATCTAAGAGTCACTTTCGCGAATAGTAACTTGTCTCTTCGGTTTTTCAAGAGTTACTTGTCTCTTTGGTTTTCCAAAAGTTACTTTTCTATTCGGTTTTCCAAGAGTTACTTGTCTCTTCGATTTTTCAAGAGTTATTTGCCCCTTCGCAAATAGTAGATGTCTCTTCTATATTACCAGGAGTTATTTTGACCCTTCGTTAAGACCAAGAGCCATTTTTAATTCTTCTATAAATAGAAGCTTAATCCTTCATTATTTCCTCACCAATTCACAAAGCTATATAGAGAGAAAGTATAGAGAGAATAAGAGAGAAAGAAGAGAAGTATTCTGCTACTATCCTACTTCAGTATTCAATCTTCTACTAATGTAAAGGGTATTATTTCTTTCGTATTCATGAAGAGAGTTATTTGCTTTCAATACTCGTAAGAAATATTATTTTCTTTCATACTCCATATTATGAAAGTGATATTATTTTATTTCGTATTCCTAAATTTAAACTTACTGTGGTAAGTATTACTTTTATAATTCCTGAAATGATTAGAAATTTCATAAGTTTTGCGCTTCATCTAATATCATTTTACGGGAATATTTGTATGAACTTTCTTGATAAATTTTCATATTTTCATGTCGGAACTATTCACGAGTACTATTCACGAAGTATGATTTTTCTTATGAAATTTATACCTTTTCGTGTTGGGGCTACTATTTACGTATACGACACTATTCACGAATACGACACTATTCACAGAAAAATTAAATTTTCTTTTCCTTGTCTAAGTTGTCTATTATGGTTACTATCTTTGATTGTATCCATGTTTTGATCTTTATTTTTGAATTCTACTCCACAATTGATTATTATGGAGTATGTTTGAACTTGGATAAACTGTAGTACGAATCCCTAATATTTATCCTTTTGTCTCACTGGATTCGTTTTTATTAATATATTTTTCATCATCCTCAGTCCTAAATGATGATATTACTAAATATCTTTTGCCTGTAGTGCAAAAATGAATGATTAACTAATGAATATCTTTGGCCCATAGTGCAAAAATGAACAGGTGTTGAGATAAACATGACCAACTGGTGATACAAATGAATATCTTTGACCTGTAGTGCAAAGATAAATTTTTGATTCAAGATGTATATTGATTGATGTTACAGGGATAAAATATTGATAATGGACTTTTAAATCTTAGAAGATAGTAGAATTCATTCTCTACTTGACTCTTCTAATGGATTGTTGTTTCCGCTGCAGTTGTTGATCTAAAACTTGTTGTCTATTATATTCTATCAGATTTTTCCCTGTTGAAGACTAATGATAATTTATTGTATATTATCTTAGTTATAATATTCTTTATCGGGCTAGTTGAGCTCACCCTTTTTCTTTTTGTTCCATTTTTCTTCTCAGAAAGCGAGAATATCGCTGAAACTAGTCGGGGTATGGAGTGATGTTTCCAGTCAGTTGTGTTAGCAGTTCTCACTATTTTTTAAAATAGTGTGATAATAATTGTAATGAGGACTCCTTTTGGGTTTGAATATTGTCTATTAGACAATATTTGTATTTAAACTCACAGTATATGTGTTGCCGTATTTTGCACGACGATTGTATTAATGAAGTTATATTTATTTTTGTACCATGTATTTGACTACTCAGAATTGGTGATGTATACCACAAATCTTTTATCTTTAATAAACATATTTCTAATCTATTAACAATTATTCATTATTAATATTATAACTCACAATATTTAACAACCAGATCATTCTCAGGAAAGAGGGGGCTTTTCGATAAGAATTTCTCCTTATTGGCGCACAATTAGGTAACCAAACCTCTCCTCGACAGAACTTTCTAGACATCGTCAATATTGCAAATAATAATATAAATAACTTTGTCGTCTCAATTATTGATTTAATAATATAAAATATTATGCAGATGATACTGTGACAATAATTGAATCAAATAACGTGAGATATTATCCAGCAATTACTGTAGCAATAATTGAGTATAACTGAGTGACTTCTTACGTAAGCATTAATAATCAATACCGTGTGCTACTATGCAACCACACATATTCCTGTATTTTTACCACCGGGTATCTCAACAGTTTAACGGTAAAACTTTCGTCGTTATGTTTATAAAAAATATTTCTGTCGTTTTCTAACTGCGACAATACTTCTGTTGTGGTGTCCACCAATGATTGTGCCGTCATACGAATATTCCCTGTTAAAACGAATATTTTCCGACCAATCGAATATTCCCTGACACAACGAATATCAACTTGTTTACTTTGTAAAATTTTTAAATATCACCCTTAACTTTAACCTTTTATCAATTTAACCATTCATTAAATAGAATAACAATTATAAGAAAATTTGATACTTTCATTTCATATAATTCGGGGTCTTACAATATCATTACCAATAATAACATATTTTAAACTTATTTATACATCAAAAATAATAATATTTACTGATTTTATATATACCCCCACCCCTCACCCCATCCCACCTCACCCCCACACCCACACCTACACCCACACCCATACCCACCTTCACCCTCACCCTCACCCTCAAAAAAATAATATTTATTGATTATATATACACTCCCACTCCACTCCACCCTCACCTCGCCTCGGCCAACCCGAGCACCCTCCACAACCGCCACCACGACAAAAAAATATAATATTTAGTGATTATGTAAACATTTCCATCCCAATTTTTTTTTTTTACTAATTATGTATATAACCCAACCCCGCCCAACCCCGCCCAACCTCCAACCCCCAACCCCTAACCCCCAAACCCCAAAAATGATATTTACTTATTATGTATACACCCACCCCATCCCCCACCCTACCCCACCCCCACCCCCACCCCCACCCCCACCCTTACTCTTACCTTTCTCAAAAAAATAATATTCAGTGATTATATATGCACCTCACCACCCACCCTGTCCACCCCCCTCCCCGCCACCAAAAAAAAAATAATATTTAGTCTTGTACTAGTAAATTTTAAGTTGTGAGTAATAATAACAGAAATTGTAAGATATTATGGTCATTTTAAAAAAAAGTTGAGGTTAATTTTGTCTAGTAATTCTTAATCTCAAATGATGGAGGTTATAATACCAAATATAACATAGTATTAAATAATCTCACACCTTAAACTATTTTATAATCGTAGGACTAATAGTTCTAAGTTCAAATTAAAAATCAAATAATACAATTAAAATTAATCGTCTGAAGTGTTTGTATCTCTCACCTTCCCGTCCTTCTTAACTAAATATTAGTTTAAATTAAATTTAAAATATTTTAAATTAACTTACAAAAATAAAAATTAATCAACAAAAAAAAAATAGAAGCCCAAAATGCCATAACAAATAATGATAATCAGCAAGACACTTGAAAGATAAACGCCGTCGTTCAACTCACTTTTGTTTTTTTCTTTCTAGTTAAACCCTCGAAAAGAATACGCAGACAAAAGGGCTTATATAACGATCGGGTGAGCTAGCGAGAGATAAAGAGAGATTAGGGTTTTGAAAATTGGGGATTCATTCAGAAAAATGGAAGCAATTACAGAGGGAGTAACCAACATCAACATCGCGGATTCTCAAAAGAAGAGCAATCGAATTCAGGTCTCAAATACCAAAAAATCTCTCTTCTTCTATGTTAACCTCGCTAAGGTATATCCCTATTCTCTCTCTATATATGTATGTGTTTGTATGCGTTATACTTTACAAATTTTCTATTTGTTTACTGATTGAGAATTTGGGGGATATATAGGAAAAATTGCAATATGATATATATAGTTGGATCTGATTGGTTATCAGCTTTTGTCTTAGTTTTTTTTTTGATCTGTTCCTGGTCTTGGGTTTCAGTTATGGAAAAGTAGAAAAAAACTAACTTTTTGCATCTGAGATGCACTGAAATATGGAGTATATTTTAGGGGCTGTTTAGACTCTTTGGGGGTTCAGTTCTGATCTGAAAACAGTAACTTGGATGCGTGAGTGTGTATGTTTGTACACATTTTGAGATTGGGACATTTTCATGTACATTCCCTAAATCAGAGAACAGAAAATACTGTCCAGTGCCAACGCACATGTATTATAAGTTTTCTTTAAATAAAAGGTATAACCGAGTTAGAAATGCTATGCAAACAGGCTTAGATGCATGCTTTCTGTTTTCGTCTTTAAGAAAATGTGAAAAATATAAATATAATCTTAAATCTGGATACTGTTTCTGTTTCCTTTACTATTTTTTTATTTAATCTCATAAGTTTCATCTTAAACAATGATTAATGAATGTGAAAAGGCTGTCATACATTCTCAAGTTAATTAGAGCAGAATCCAATGCAGTTGTAGGGCAGTGATGTACCCACAGTAGGTCCAGTGACTGCAAGTGCAGTCACTAACTTTTTTTCCCTCTCTATACTATGGGTAATTTAGATAGCTATGGGCTTGCGGATTGGGCTTTGATGCTTTTGTCATGTTGGAGCAGGACCAGTAGGCCACCAAGGAGTACCAGGTGGCAGGTGTTGGTCTTATATGTTGTGTAATTAGGTTTTATACATTCCCTCTATTTCATATGGTATGATTATTGACTTTTTGAAGTTAAGTTAAGACATATTTTTAAACTTAAACTTAAGATATATTCTTTTAATTAATCAATGCAATGATGAATATTATAAATTATTTAAAAAGTAATATTCACTGTATTTTTTAATGAATCATCTCAACTCTAAATTTAAAGTTGTCTTAATTTAACTTTCAAAAATGGATTATAGTCTTATAATTTGAAATGGAGAGAGTAATATATAGTATGGCAACTACTAATTAGAAGGAATTAAACTTAAGGTACTATTCATGATTCGTCTTTGTTGTGACCATCGTCGCTTTTCGGGAGACATTTTTTTTTGAAGTAAATTGCCAACTTTTAAAACTAAAAAACTTATTTATTTTAGTTAGTATAATCATAATTATTATAAACTATATAAGAAATACTACTTACTATAAAATTTGTAATTCTTGAAACTTACTGATTAACTTCAAATTTTAATTTTAAAATTTTGCGATTTAAGTTTAGAAGATGTGCTAAAATCCTAGATTTAGTCCTCAAATATGAACTACACATGCTTGAAGTTAGGTTATTTACAGAATATCTTCTCATAATTGGGTCGATCAAGTTAGACAAATTTACAAATTTATATGACTTGTGTAGGTTTTGATGGCCATATTAAGTTTAAATTTTATTTAGTTTATTTTTACTATAATTGTGACCCCACTCGCTAAAAATTCTGGGTCTGTCACTGTAATGTAAGGTGTAAATGTTATTTAGTTATATACTTTTTTGTTGTCAGTTCTCACCCTTGTGCTATATTTGAAACTAGCACTACACCCCGTGCAAAGCTAGGGGTCTTATTTGTTTCTTTAATAATTCTTTTTAGTATAAAGTTTCTTTAATAGTTTAATTAATAATTGGTTAATATATTATATTTGTTCTTATATTATAATATTGGTAACAATTTAGTATTATGTAAGACGATCTTCATAAGAAAATAGTTTCCTTTTAAATATATTATTTTGTTAATAGTAAAATTTTACTTATACTTGAAATATAATTATACTTGTATTTTAGTAATGGTAACAAATTCAAATTAGTTAAAATAATTTGTATGAAAAATTAACTTTAAAATTAGTATGACTCATAAAAGTTTAGAATGAAATTAGTAATTGTAACAAATTCAAATTAGTTAAATAATTTGTATGACAAATTAACTTTGAAATTGGTAGGACTCATAAAAGTTTAGAATGAAATAAATTTTGTGATTAATAGTTTTTGTTATATACTATACAATTATAATAATTGTATTAATTAAAATTAAATAAATTCACATCAAATTGAAGTTTAATGTGCCGTCGTTTGACGTCAAAAGTCAAATTGTATCTTTAATTTTGGAATGGAGGGATTATGATTTTATATAATTGAATAAAAGAAATCAATTAATATTAATGTTGATTATTTTCTTATAAAACTATATTTCTAATTCTTGTTTCCTTATAAAACTATAATCTTAATTCCAATTTTTGATTTGAATTGGTAAATAATAAAAGTTGACTTAATGTAGAAAAAGTCCTAGGTCAAAACAAAAAAAGAAAAAGGAAAAAAAGGAGGATGAACCAAATTGTGTCTATTTATTTATAGTATAGATAGATAGATATATTTTAATAAAAATAATAAATTAATGTTATGTAAGATGATCTTATATTGATCGTTTTCTTATAAAACTATACTACTAATTCTTGTTCCTTTATAAAATTACTATACTAATTTCAGTTTCTGATTTGGATTGATAAATAATAAAGATCGACTTAATGTAGAAAAAATAAAAGGTCGAACCAAAAAACAGGAGGATGGAAAGGTTGAACAAAAAAAGAAAAAGAAAAGAGGACGAACGAAATTGCATATTTAATTATAGTATAGATAGATTGGTTGTCCGGAAATGGTTAGTAAACACATATTTTCTTGTAGAGAGTTTCAAATGAAAACTGAATACCTGAGATGACTAAACATATTTTAAAGTGGAAACCATTGCTAGCCAAATAGGTTTCAATATACATATATATATATATATATGTTTGTGTGTGTGTGTGTGTATTCTTGTTAAATATCTCTCTGTGTTTTACTTCGACTAAAGATAGTTTTTGAATTAAGATTGAACTTGTTATTTAGAAAAACAAGGTTAGTGGGATGAGTTTTTTCAGCTTTTGATTTTGGATATGAAAATCATTCAAGTTACCAAGATTACTCCTAATAAAGTTTAAGGCTTGATGTACAGGCTTGAAAATTTGCTATTTTAGGCTATATTTATGTGCATTTTTTTTATGTTTTTTGTCTTTGCAGAGGTTCATGCAACAATACAATGAAGTTGAACTTTCTGCACTTGGAATGGGTATTACCTCTAATCTCCCTTTCTTTTACATCAGTTTACTTTCTGCTTTTTAAGGATCATTAAATATCTGTATTCCTAATGCATCTGCTTACACGTAAAGCATATCATGGGTTTTTATTTGAAGGGAAACGTAGAAATGCAATTATTTCTTTGGCCAATTTCATGAATCTGGTGATAGTAAGATGCAGCCTCTGCACTGACCAAAAAAAGATAAAAATGCAGCCTCTATACCTGTGTTGTTATGCATTGCTTAGTTTTATGTGAATTAATGATACTTATTGACTTAAGTTGTTGCTTTTGCAACTTTTCAAGATAACTGTGTGATTATTAATTTGTGTTTTGAAAATTAGCAAGGATTAAATGGATAATTAGTTGATTTAATATGACTAATAATTGAATCGATGAGTGTAGAAATTTGATTTTTGAATATGCATAGGTTGCCTTTTCTAAAGCAACTATACACTGTTTGTGTGTGTGATGTGTGCTGAGAATGCAAGAAAGAGTTCTATGGTTTGTTTTATGCACATGGTCCTGTGGGACAGGATGTAGGTTTAGTGTAGATACCTGAAACAATGGCATTTTTTTTTCTTTCCTTCTTTTAACAAATAGTAATTAGGAATTTATAACATCAGGACAAAAATTTTGAGGAAGGGATCTTTAAATAGAAGTCATTTATAGATCAATTTCGTTAGCTATTTTTATCATCATCTTTAAAACTTTTCGAAGTTTATGTCTGTACAGGAAATGTTGAAAATTGGTTTTCTTTTTTACGGTTTGTGAAGGATTAAATCTTATGTTATGCCAATTACTGAAGTAATCTTTTGTTATGCGTCATCTACAGCTATTGCCACAGTGGTCACTATTGCTGAAATTCTGAAGAATAACGGATTTGCCGTTGAGAAGAGTAAGACTTGTGCTCCTCCAGTAAATATGTCTCTGGCTATATTAAAAACAAAATCTAGTCTCTCTAGATATGTGTCTATATGTATATATGTATGTACCAAAATCCATGTAACACTTTAAGTCTTCCCATTTTTTTGTTTATCCATATTTATACTGATCTATATATTTTCCATGGTTGATATCTTGCAATTGGTAACTATGTACAGAGATCAGGACACTGACCGTTGACATGAGAGATGAACCAGGGGCACGACCCATCCCAAAAGCAAAGGTATTTACATGTGAATTAATTTTTAAAAGAAAATGAGATGTTATGATACTAAATGTGCAACAACATAAATTAGGACGACCTTTATGATCTGGTCTTCTCCATTAATTGAAATGATATGATGTTATTCATGCACAGTAGCATAAGATATCGCTTGCAAACTAATCATCTACGACCACGTGGTATATATACAATTTAGTGGACTCTACTTAATGAGCTACTCTCAATAGAAAATTAGACTGAATTTAGCCAAAAAAAAGACTGATACTGTTGCAATTTAAAATTGTGATCTGCTTTATATAACTGAATTTAAGTGATTAAATAGAGAAGAACAGGAAATAGTGAGAATAAGGAGAAAGATAGAGAAATTTAGAGAAAGAAAAGTAGGATAAAGAGGAAGTTAGAGAGAGAACTGTGTGTCCTGCAAACTTCTAGTACAAGTATTTAAAATAAAACTACTAATAACTGCTTATTAACTTCTAATAGCTGATCCTCATAATTATAGTAACTACTACTTAGAATTATAATAACTACTTCTGCCAGAAAATAACATGTACAAATATTATAATTATGACACACCCCTCCGCTCCAAATAATCCATGTCCTCATTGGTTTAAATAAAAATATGGAAAATAGTGAGTAAACTTTGCTATGATCATCTTCCAAGTAACCACTCCACCTGGGTCAAAATAGAAGGTTAAAAACTTGTTCATCCCATGACTCTAATGAAGACCACCGTCAAAAACTTGAATTACAATACGCCTGCTTGCCTGGTTCTTCTTGTAATATAGCCTGTTAACAAGAGAACTATCATAGGCTTTGTAAATGCTACATATTCCTCCTTGTATAAGATTAGCTTGTTCACTGGAGCACCAACTTCAGCACAACCCTTTTAATATTATTAGCCACCAAGGCACTAACATAAATCTCCATTTCTTCTTTGTATTCCTCCCAATGAATTTTATTGTCCACTAGTTACTCATCATAGATGAAAGTACTATCATAATGGCATATGTCCAACTCTTCTTTGCTTTCCTCCAAATAATTTCCACCTTTTCTTCTAACAACATATCTTCCAACTCATCTGGATATTCATCAGAAACTGTCTGGTCTTTATACTTCTAAGTCTTCATCTAGCCTAACTGGATCCTCATCATATATTGGTGAACTTTCATATATAACTACTGAATCCTCTTGTAATAACACTTGAGATCTGGAACTTTCCTCCATAACTTACCAATTAAATCTAAATTTACAGAATATTAAAGTGTCTGGGAAGTAGATTGGCTTGAAAACTTATGGAAACATGATGAATCAGGTCACAGAATCATACCGCTCTGATACCAACTTGTCACGATTTAAAATTGTGATATGCTTTATACAAGTGAATTTAAGTGATTAAATAGAGAAGAACCGGAAATAGTGAGAATAAGGAGAAGAATTGGAGAAAGAGAAATTTAGAGAAAGAAAAGTAGGATAGAGGGGAAATTAGACAGAACTGCAGAATATTTATTCGGACAGAAATCTGAGAATATAAATTATCCATACGCTGTGTCCTGCAAACTGCTACTACACATTTAAAATAAAACTACTTATAACTTCTAATAACTGCTCCTCATAATTATAGTAACTGCTACTTGGAATTATAGTAACTATTTCTGCTAGAAAATAACATGTACAACAATTATAGTTATGACAGATAATCATCTGTATCACATGAATTTTTTTTCCTTGCTTTTCTATCAATCTCTAATTTTGATCTTCCTCCCCAATCGCCGAAAGCAAGCAGCCTAGGTAAGCTTATAAATCTTCCAAGAAAGTTAGATTAGTATGCATATGGAATATGCTATGCTATCTTTAACTAGTGCCACTGCACTTTGTAGACACGCTTGATGGTGAGTCCAATTTTTAAGGGAACAGTGATGTAGGGGGTGGAGGAAGGGATAAACATGGCTCACAAGATTTATTAGTAATTTTCCTCTTTCATACCGCATCAAACAGGTGTTCATAATTTTGATGAACTAGCTAAGTGCCCCGTGTGAGTTGTTTTTTAAATAAAATTATTTTTAATTTATTTTATATAGTGATTATAGAATATATTTTTGAATTTCAAATCGACTTATTACTATTATTAGAATGACTATACATTTTGCTTAAAAACGAATGACTACAGATCACATATCGAGTGTTACTGATTCGATTCTTTTATTATTTTTAATTTAGTATTAAGTTTTTATATAGTTTCAAAATTTAATATTTAGTTTTTATAATCAATCGTTCGTATTTATATATGCATTGTTAATTAGAGTTCAAAGTTAAGTGAAAACCTAGAAGCCTAAACATAGTATTTAAGTCATACTATATTGTATAATTAATTAACTAAATAAATTTTATAAAAAATAAAATTGTTGTAAAACAAAAAGTTATGCTCGTGATTTTAGTTTTAAAAGGTAATTAAATTTTGGTAATATTTAAGGAATTTTTTGACATTAATTAACTTAAGGTCTCATATATTAAATAAAGTTGTTTACAAAAATTTAATCATTAATATATTTTGTAATATACATTACAATTTTTTTATATCAATTATTATTTACTAATAATATTTTTCTTATATTTTTAATATATAATTATTTAGGAATATAATTTTTGTAGAATTAACTAGTTGCCATTCTGAATTTAGTTTTAAAAGCTAGCTAACTAAATTTTATTAACTAATATATAAGTTGGAGTTATTTTGTAATGTTAATCAACTAAAGGTCTCTTATATGTAATAGAATTGGTAACTAAAGTAATCGTTAATATATTTCTAATATATATATATATATATATATATATATATATATAAAATAATTTTGATATTTGTTATATGTACTCGTAATGTTTTTAATATAGTCATTTAGAGACTAAAGTTGAGTAGAAACTTAAATTAAGTAATATTTACTATATGACTAAGTTAATATTAAAGTTTGTAGGACCATAAAGAGATTTTTAGTTCTAGTTAAATTAATCGAAGAACTATATAGGAGTATAAAAAGTGTTTCACTTATAGTTAAATTCTAGGCCCATACCAAAGACAAAGACCAAAAAACTAAATTTTGTCTTATTAGATATTTACTAGCTAAGTGCGAGAGTTTATTTTTAATTTCTTATTTATTCTATATATATAATTATTATAAATATTTTTTCAAATTTTAATTTAATTTATTGTAGAATGACTACAAACTTTGCTTAAACAAACAATTATCAAAAACTTGCAATTGAATGTTAGTAATATGTTTATTTTTTTGTTGTTTTTAATTTAATATTCAACTTATATAATTTTTAAATTTAATATTTAGTTTTTATTTTCAATCTTTCGAATTTATACATAGTTATATAGAGTTTAAAAATTAAATGAGTGAAACCTAAAAGCCTAAACTTGGTGTTTAAGGAATTTTACATGACATAAAGTTGTATATTAAATTATTAATAAGTTACCATCATGGTTTTTTGTTTTTAATGGTAACTTAAATTTTAATAACTATATACAAGTGAAATTTGTTTCTAACATTAAGTAAAGATAATTAAAGTTTAATCATAATTTATTTTGTAATATATATTAAACTTTTTAATATTAATTATTATTTTCTCATATTTTTAATATATAGTTATTTAGAAATAAAATTGTTGTAGAATAATAAGTTACCATTATGACTTTTGATTTTAAAAAGTAACTAAAGTTTAGTCACAATATATAAGTCATAATTATTTTTAACATTAATTAACTAAATGACTCCTATATTAATTATTATGTAATCATAATATTTTTCTTATATTTTTAATATTTAGTTTTTTAGAGTCTAAAGTTGAGTAAAGTAAAATTTTTAAACATGTTTTTTAAGTTAAAATTTTTTGTATAACTAAATAATTAAAAAACTATAGAATAAAATTATTGTAGAATAATAAGTCAACATTAAAGATTATAGGACCATAAAGATAATTTTTGTTCTCTAGCATTAACTATTAATTTTTTTTAATAGTGAATAATTTCACAACTTAACTTGTTAATTGCATATAATTTGGTTTAATTTTATTATTTTGTTGTTTATTATTAAAATCTTATGATGTTACGCCATGATCATATTCTGTTGGGGTTGGAAGACAATTATTCCTTTTGAATCAGATCAATTCATATTTGAAAGAGGTTCATCAAATAATATAATATTAATTATAGTAGACAATTGGATGTGGTTTGTATTAATTTTATTATTTTTAAGTAAATGTTTTAATCATTCTAATATCAATAGTAAGTTAATTTGTGAAATTCATTTTTTTTATAAACATCATATATAAAACAAATAAAATATTAAAAATAATGTTATTTATAAAATAAACCTGTGTTTTGCCTTTTTTTAAAAAACTAAAATAATAAGCACTCATAAAACACTATCATTATGTGTCATTATAAGTCGACCCTAGTTGATTATTACAATTGTATATTTTAGTATAATAGCTATATTATAATAATTATGTTGTTTACGTTGTAAATACTAATTCAAATTGCTCCAGCTTAATATAGCTTACTTATGTGTCAATATTTTAGTTTGTGGATAATTATGGTATAATAGTAGAAAATTTGTTACTATATGAATCCGTAGGTGTTTTAATTTAGGCTCATGAGAATCAATATTAATAAAGGACTTTTATACGAAATAAAATTGTTATAAATAATAAGTTACTCTAAAGTTTTTCAGGATCATAAATAGTTTTTTGATTCTAGTTAAATTCTAGGTTTAAAAAGTTTTTTAATAGTAGTTAATAAAATAAAATAAAATCAGGTGACTTTAAAAAATGTTTTAGTGGCAGTTAAATTCCAGTCCCATACCAAAGACCGAGGACCAAAAAAATTAATTTTGTCTTATTACATATGTATATCGATATGGGTATTAGCTTATTAAGCAGCTGACCCCCAACTCCCCCTTCTCAAAAAAATAACGAAAATGAAAAACTACAAAATATTTATCTATTTCCCCCTTTTTCATTTGGTTCCTTGCCACTCTAGGGGAAAAACTAATACAAACCTGTTTTTATTTTATATTGGCCTTGTACGTGAAATATTAGTAGTTGCCACTTTCTTTTTTTGCTTTTTCATAGTCTATATCAATATGTGCAGTCGCACAAATAAATTTACTCAATGCTGGTCCAGATAGTGCAGGTTTATGTGGGTGTCTAGGTTACTTTGCTTTAGGCTTGAATTGGTATGCTAGCAAATTTGACACTATATTTAGCTCGCTAGATATACAAAATTGGTGCAACTTGTAAACCTCGATCTCTTGATACAATTCTGTGATCACTTGATACAATTCTGTGATGGTAGAATATGTGAACTTAAGAGTGCATCTGGAATGGCCATTTGAGAATAACTGCTTTCTCAATAATTGTTTTATCATCATTGTTATCCTTATTTTTAGTTCCCAAGGCAAGTCCCACTTGCCTTTTGGTTTTAGGTTGAAGTTGACAGTTCTAGTACCAATCTTTTTCCCATTTGATGATGAGTAATATGTATATCATCTGTTGTCCTCCCTCCCTCTGTGTAGCTTTTCTTATCCAAATTTTGTTTACCTACAAATATTAAGCATAAGAAATTCCGTAAATATTTGGTTGGAAGATAATTACTTACTATCCTTTTCTTTGTGTAGATTGAAATACTACTGGGGAAGACCGAGAAGTTCGACGAGTTAATGGCTGCTGAGGCAGAGGAAAGAGAATTTGCAGCAGATGGTGAGGAGCAGAACTGAGCTTGATTTTCATAGAAATTTGATATGCTCGACTTGCCTAGTAATGAACATCAGTAACCAACCCTCTCCTTCCCTACCTCCTTCCCTCGTCTCATCAAAAAAAGAAAAAGAAAAAGGTAAAAGAAAAACGATGGTAAAAGACAAATAGAGAATAGGGATAGCTCTTAGGTTCATTTAGTTGCAAGAATTTCCTATCAGGAAAAAGTGGTTATTGTTATTGGGTATTCATTTTTTTGTTGTTGAAGTCTATACATGGGGATTTATTGCTCTGATGCTTTAGAAATTTGTACCTGAATGCTGATTGATGCTTTTGAAGTTTGTATCTGAAATAAGTTTTGTAAATCTCGTGAAATCTACCCTTCCTAGCATCCTTTTAACCTCAATAGTATTTTTTCAAATACTTGGGCGAATTGGATTTTAGCTATTATCACCAAATGGTTATTCATTTTCAAATAGCAATTTGCCAATAATCAAAACTAGTTCAACTTGCCAAAGAAAAATATCAAAAATATCCGTGACATAATAATATGTCGGTGTCAATGTTAGGCATTGCATCGTAGTACTCCCTCTGTCCAATTTTATTCGTTATAATTGATTATTTAAGGTCAAATTTACCATTTTAAAATTAATAATTAAACAAGTGTACAATAAATTTTGAAATTAAATAAGTTCACTTTGATAAAATATTCTATGTACTTTCTTATGATAAAAATTGTGTCTATATCTAATAAATTTAAAAATAATTTTTGATTTTAAATATGGTCAATTTGATCATAAAAAAATTAATTAAGACAAGTAAAGCTGGATGGACGGAGTATTATTTAACATCTCACATTAGCATGTACTGCTATATTTCCTGCCTTCAAATGTGTTTGAACCCATCTTTCAGTGCTACTAGATGTATATCCCCTTCCCCTAACTGAATTGAAGCTATTTTTTTTTAAAACTTTTATAATTAATGTGAAGCTAGGTTACTGTATGTAAAATTGTTACAGACCACTAATTACCTTGTACCCAACTATCGAAACTGAAATAAGTTTCCATTTTGCTAGTCAAATAGTAAAATCAAACTACTGGAATAATACACTGTAAGAGCATATTAGCCATGTTCTTATCAGGTACAAGAGGATTCAAGCCTTCTGAATACTAGTCAAAATGGTGTGTTTTGTCCTTTTTGACCAGTGGCCAGATAGTGTGTTTCTTTTTGTACCTAAACACATAGTTTAGTATCGTGTACTTTCTATAGCATGTAACTTGTGCTTGCATATAGAACTTGTGTTCTATAAGTTACATTGCTTATAGATAATTGGTTCGAATTGTTTTCTACCACAAGGAGAATTTGTTTTTCAAGTTGTAAGTGAGAATTGGAGGGAACCAAACAAGTTTTGTTGAGAAAATTTATGTTCGGTTTTGTTTGGTTTCTTCCAATATCTCATTTCCAAGTTTTCAACTATGTGACACGACCATTGTTCAAGGTGCAAGTGAGAATTGGAGGGAACTAAACAAGGATTTACTGAGAAATTCTGTTCTATCCTGTTTAGTTTCCTCCAATATCTTATTTTCATCTTCTGGACAAGGCATCGACACTCTTAATCAAGTTTGTAAGTGAGAACCGGAGGGAACTTAATAAAGTTTTTTTTCCCCTAGAAATCTTTGTTCTACTTTGTTTAGTTTACTCGAATATCTGGTTTCCATCTCCGTTACCAGGCACCAACAATCAATCTTAACGAGTTGTTAGTGAGAATTGGAGGGAAATAAACAAGATTTGCTATTGTGATCTTTGTTCAGTTTTGTTTGGTTTCCTCCAATATCTCATTTCCAACTTCTGGAATTATATTGGAGGTTCTTGACATATTTTTTGACACATTTTTATACTCTTAGAGTCTATTCTTGGTTTGAGCCTAATTGTTGTAATATCAGTTTCTTATTTGCCAAGTGAATATTTATTTTTTTGGCAAAAAAAATGCAAGAATATTCATTTAATATATATATATATATATATATATATATATATATATATATGAAAAATGGTCCATAGCATGTATTTGCTATGAATGATAATTGGGCAAATAACATCTACACCATACATTACATAAATTAATGGCTGAGATTTAAAAGGAAACTACGC
Source organism: Panax notoginseng (assembly GCA_016801055.1). NCBI lineage: Eukaryota > Viridiplantae > Streptophyta > Magnoliopsida > Apiales > Araliaceae > Panax > Panax notoginseng. The sequence continues at coordinate 39,779,944 of CM029020.1, forward strand.
CATCCGCTAGTTCAGCTAGCGGACGCAGGAAAAAAAAAATTCGGACAGATTTGTCCCTTTTGCATAAAGCGTTCAATTTGGTTTCTTTCACCAATAATTCTGTAGTTCACACCAACGAAATTGAGGGAAAATAGCAAGAATGTGCTCAAACCTCTGTGTACCAATAGTAGGCCGAAGCCGGTCTCATTAAAAGTGAAGGACTTTTTTGGTGGAAATTCCTGCAAGGTTGCAAGGTTCGTTTTTTCATGACTTGGATTTCTTCATTAGAGTCATTTGGTGATAGAGAATTGTTTACAATAGAGGCTTTGTTTAATTCATACCCAAATGGGTGTTTGTTAATTGTGTCAAATTCTATGGATTCAATAAGGGGAAAGCAGATTTTAAGGCCCTTTCGGCACATGGGTTTTGGGGTGACTGCAATTTCACCCGATTTCAGTTATTTATTTGAGAACACTGTGGCAGAATCTTGGCTTACTAGGTTAAAGAAAGGGGATGTGCATCCTGGGGAAATTTCTTTGGGTCAAAACCTTTCAAATTTGCTTAGGCTTGGTTTACTATACAAGTTTGGTGGGGTTTATATAGATACTGATGTTATAGTTTTGAGAAGTTTTAAGAAGCTAAGAAATGCGATAGGGGCACAGGCTATTGATGCCGAAATAAAAGGTTGGACTCGGTTGAACGATGCAATTATGATCTTTGATAAAGGGCATCCCTTGCAATAAATGGGGTACTAGAGAAAGAGAAGAAATCTGAAGTTTTGTACTAGAGAAAGAGAAGAAGAGGGATGCGCGTGATCTGATATTGCTTAATATTTGAGATCTAAAGTTTTGCCAAGGCGTTAATGACGAGAAAGAGAAGAAAAGGGAAGAAGAGGGATGCGCGTGATTTGATATGGCTTAATAGTTGAGATCTGAAGTTTTGCCAATGCGTTAATGGCTGAATTGGGGGCAATTTGGTCTAAGATTATTTTTTTATGCATCTGCTAGTTGAACTAGCGGATGACTTTGTTTCCTTTTAAATCTCAGCCATTAATTTATGTAATGTATGGTGGAGATACTATTTGACCAATTTTTATCCATAGCAAATACTTGTTATGGATTATTTCCTTATATATATATGTGTGTTGAAATCCCTTGGGGATATTACCAATTGAACCAAAATTAAACTCAGGGATTGTAACAAGTTTTCAGGGTAGAGAAAAAACACTTCATAAAATGTACAAAGCTTAAGAGTTCCAAATTAGGGGTGTAAACGGTATTAAACGGATACGAATATAGGTGTATCCGTATCCGGAAAACCAATTCGCTATCCGTATCCGGTATCCGGCGAATTTTAAAAATATTATCCGTATCCGGTATTCGGAAAAATATTCGAATACGGATAATATCCGTTACCGTTTATTTTATCCGAATAGACAAATTATTCGGATATCCGAATATCCGAATTCGTTTATCAGTAACCTAATATAAAATTCATTCAAAATATTTACGAAAAAAAATTAAAGTTTAAATCATACATATTAATTAAACACAATTTAATATTTAAACCATATATATTAATTAAACATCCTAATCATAAAGGGAAGGAAATGTCAAACACATCATCATCATAAAAATTACAAGATTATAAGTGCAGAGATTTATATATATGTATGTTGGGTTAATCAATTTCTGCCTCCGTTACGTTCTGCCTTGCAAAACTCTCGAAGATGGCAGCTTTGGCTGGAGTTGGTACAGGCAAAAAGCTTTGCTCCACATCCATGAAAATCTGGGAAGAGTGATCTGCCTCACTGCTTGAAAACTCCGCATGACTAAGGACTGAAATGGCAGAACTAGAAAACCCAATCATCTCACTAGCTTTTGCCTTTTCGGTATTTCTTTGCAGGAACAGTATGGAAGTCAATTTAAAAAATTCTTTCTCCAGAAGTTACAAAAGCAGGTTTAATGTAAACTCAAGCAGCAGTAGAAAAAAATCAACATGTAACAAACTGCAACATTACTAATATATGGCTAAATCCTCAATAAGTATATAATGGGGTTTAAGTGTCCGCTAACCATTTAGTGAGCAATATAATTTGTAGCCATAAAACTAGATTTTATTTCAAAAGCTCTATAATTCCAAAGGTTTGTACAAAATCTTCGGTAAATCTAGCCAGACACTGTGGTGCATATATATATATATATAAGTAATATTAAGCTACTGCATTAGAAAAACTTACAAATGTTAAGCTCATGATCCTCACTATCTCCAATGGTAGCACCAACTTCAATTGTGGATTCTCTAGCTGTATATAAATAGTAAACATAAATAAAATTAGTACAAGTATTGAACAATTTAGAAAAATGTTAAATTATTCATACTTACATTTACCCATTTCAACTTCCGGTAACCAATCTTTGACGCACATTAGAGTTTCCATCGTTGTCGAATTTAATGATGCACGAATGTCGGTGATAAGTCTACGTGCGTGGCTAAAAGATGACTCCGAAGCAACGGAAGAAGAAGGAATAGCAAGAATATCCCGAGCCATCTTTGCAATTGTTGGAAATTTAGGTCCATAATGTTTCCACCAATGCAAAATATTAAAATCTAGTAGATTGTCATCATCCAAAGGGTGCAAAGTCTCTTCAAGATATTCCTCCAACTCACTTTTTTTCATAACATTAGATGCACAATCTTTTGCTACAAACTTCTTAAATGAGAAAATTCCACTTGGATTACTTTTTGACTTTGATAAATTATCTTCATGGCTTATGGATGAAATACTAGTGTCACCCCTTGCTTCAAATCCACTAGTATCATCATATTCGGTAAATAACTCAAGCAAAAATTTTTGAACTTTGTTTACATATATTTCGGCATAATCACCATGTATTTCCCTACAAGCCCACTCAGCAATTTTCATCTTATAACGAGGATCAAGAATTACCGCAATCGTAAGAAGCAAGTTAGATTCCTCCCAATACTTATCAAATTGTGTTTGCATCTTAATGGCCATTGTAGAAATATAATAAATATGACTCTCTCTCCACTCCACCAACTTCATGCGAATAGAATGAACTTCCATGTAATACAAATTTGACGTAGGATATTTAACTCCCGAAAGTCTTTTTGTGACAATCACAAACGTTCTTTCCCCTTTCCCATGCTTCTGAAGAAGGCAAAAACTTATAACCACTATCTAAATCGGCTAAACGCTCAATTGCATCCCGAAGCTCCAAAGCATTCACAAGCATATCAAAGGTAGAATTCCATCTAGTTTCCACATCGAATGGAATACGCCTTTTAGAATTGAATCTTGTTTGGGTCAAAGCAAGAGCAAATTTTTCATCTCTAGTAGGTGAACTATCAATATATTTGACAGTTTTTCGAATATCCTCAGTTAAACCATGAACTATCTTCAAACCTTGTTTAACAATCAAATTTATAATATGAGGACAACATCGAAGATGAAACATGTCACCATTATGCAACAAAGCTTTCTTACCATTCAACCATGTTTTGACACCTTCTAACATTCCGAAATTATTTGAAGCATTGTCAACAACGACACTAGATAACTTTCTGTCAATATTCCACTCAAGAATTTGATGTTTTAACCACTCACTTAAATTCACACCATGATGTGGATATTCAACAACATGAAAAGCAATTATTTTTTTATGTAATTCCCATGCATCATCAATGTAATGACAAGTCACACAAAAATAACCCCGATTTTGAAAGTTTGGTTTCCATCCATCGGTCGTTAAACTAACTCTAGATGATAAACTCTCAATTTCTGTATAAATTTTAGCCCTCTCTTCTTCAAACACATCACCCAAATCTTTTTTCACGGTGTTTCGTGAACGAAATTTATAAGTTGACATAACATATGAAATCCAAAGACGAAAGTAGCTATGCTCAGCCATAAAAAAAGAATAATCATGTTTTGCAACCATTTTCGCATACAAAGATCTTTCAACTAATGGGTCATATTTATATGTAGTTACCTTCGGAATAGGGTTGTCTTTGGTGACACACTTCCCAAGAAATTGTTGCAAAGGGTCAACACGTTGTCTTTTGGCAAGAGCACAATTTTTTTGATGATTTTTCAAATGAGTTGTGCCTTTATTGCTTGCCCTGTCAAATTTTCTTTTACAATGTTTGCAAGTAGCAACAACATTGTTACCTGTTCCAACCCTATCAAAATCTTCCCAAACAGTTGATGTCAAAACTCTTGTCTTACGACCACTCGCTGTTGGTGCTGTCTCTTCATCAATCGGAGTAGATGTATCATTAGGGACATTAGTTGTAGCATTAGTAGAAGAAGCTAAACTATCAACTTGTGCAATTGAGGCAGCACTGCTACTACCTACTTGTTGAGACATTTTTCAACCTGCAATTAATTAACCTCCATATATCAATCATGGAAAAAAAGAAGAGATCCAGTAAATATAAACATCAAAAGAAAATATACATGTAAAACTATTAAAGTTTAATTAGTGATTAACGTTTAATACATGTAAAATTAATAAAAATAATACATGTAAAAATATTAATTAGTGATTAAGTTTAATTAATCATTAAAGTAGAAAACTTCAATCGAAAATACTAATTAATAAAGGTAGAAAACTTTATTAATACATGTAGAAAACTTCCAAAGCAATCACAAATATGACGTTTTCTACTTTAATAATTAAGTTTGAGAAAATACTCACTTCCAAAGCAGACAAACACCATTGTAGATAAATATTAATTACAGATCTGATTGTGGGAAAGTAGTAATTTAAGGAAATTTTAAGTGGCGGCTAGTTCTACAAAAAAAAAATACTACAAATCTAAATATTTACAGATCTAACTGGAAACACCACAACATTTATCTAAATACTTACAGATCTAACCGTTCGTTGCCTTCTTCGTGTGTATTACCCCTTTCTTGATCTAAATGGAAATTTGATGATCCATTCAAGGAGTGATGCTTACGATCTATTATGAAGTCCTAATTTTGGAAGAAGACTAGTGAGAGCAAATTTATATTTTTAAGGGTCTGACTAATTGACATTGTATATCTTAAATTAAAACATGTTTCATAACCAAGTATAAAAAGTAAAAACTCCATGTATTTAATTTGTCTCCTCCTTCTTATTTGTATAAAAAGAATTTTTAATTAATTTGTTTTTTGTAAATTAATTTATTTTTTAAAATTTTTTAAAATTAATATAATTTATAAAAAAAAATGTCACAATAAATTTTACTTTTTAAATAATGAATAATTAATTATTTTATTAAATAAATTCATGTGCAATTTTAATTTTAAAAATGAAGGAACATAAAATAAATAGTGTGTATTGTTGTGATATTTATTAATTCAGACCTAACACATTTTAATAATAAAATTATATTGTTCATTGCTCCCGCCTCTCGACTGTTGATCTGAGAATTCTAAATTATAGTTTTAATTTAGAGCTTTGTCAAATTTAATTAAAGTATAGTTCATTAATGAATGAATGCTCTACTTATTGATGTTTAGATATCCATTAATAAATAGATGTCCCTTTTATGTTTGTTAAGTAATACCGGATTATGGATGAATATTTATAATTTATATATGTAAGTTATTAAATAATGAATATAAGTTATTAATTTATATATGTGTGTGTGTATATATATATATATATATATATATATATATATATATATATATATATATATATATATATATATATATATATACAGAAAGGATCAAGAGTAGAACTCTTAAGTAGTAGAACTCCCTTAAATAATAGAATTGTATCAAAACGACGTAGTTTTGATAAGACGCGGTGACATTTTTATAAATACCATGCCACCGCGTATTTACAAAAATGTCACCGCGTCTTATCAAAACTACGTCGTTTTGATACAATTCTATTATTTAAGGGAGTTCTATTACTTAAGAGTTCTACTCTTGATCCTCTCCATATATATATATATATATATTAATAACTTATATAAATGAATGCTAGTGATTAATTAATGAATGTAAGTTATTAACACAAACACACACACACATATATATATAAGTTATTAATGTAAGTTATTAATTAATGAATATAAGTTATATTCATTAATATATATGATGTAAGTTATTAATAAATACATATTATATATATTAATATATATATATATATATATATATATATTAATATATATATATATATATGTATATATTAAATTATTAACAACTTATATAGGTAAATTATTAATTAATAATTTACATTAATTAATAACTTAATTAATGTAAATATTAAGTGTGTGTGTGTGTGTGTGTGTATATATATATATATATATATATATATATATATATATATATATATATATATATATATATATATATATATAAGTTATTCGGATACGGATTCCGAATATCGAATTCCGGATATCTGTATCCGCCGGATATATTTACGGACGGATGTTAATCGAATACGAATAAGCCTATATCCGTATTCGTATTCGTTTATTTACGGATACCTTTAAACCGAATACGGATATATCCGTTTTTTTTCGAATGCGAATAATATCCGCTTTTTTTCGAATACGGATGCGGACGAATACGAATTTTCTTGTTACCATTTACAGCCCTAGTCAGCACAATCTACTGGCCAAACTTATTGTAATCTGCTCAAGCTTGACTAACTGATCAAATAATAAACTCATCTTTGCTTTTTTCTGGAATGGATTTGTAGAATGTGATTATTTGAGGAAATATATTTGGGACAAAGTTGTTTTTAGTATTCAAATTATTTGGTTCAATTCCCGTACAAGGCACGGGCTATTTTTGTATTTATTTTTATAAGAAATATAATAATCAATAAATGATTAATATAACTCGAAATATCTCACAATAAAATACATTTTCATTAATAATTATTTATGCAACTCCTTTACTTCAAATTGCTTTTAAATACGTGATATATATATAAAGATATAAATAAATTAATTTCGATATTCAATAAAAGTAAATTATACTAACCGTTCATTCTTCAATACAATTCTTTAATCTATTTTCCATAGAATATTTCATCGCTATGGCAGTCTCTTTACAAAAATTATATAGTTTGCAAACTAAAATTAGACATAAATATCAATTTACGCAAACAATGAAAAAATAAAATAAAATATATGACAACCATATAATACTCACAATTACAGTTTAAAATAAACCAATAATATTGAATATAAAAATTATATGTTAAAATCCCCTAAAAAAGTTCATAAATATCCCTATTATGGTACCATTTCATCGGCTATACTTAAAATCTTAAAAAATTTCACTTTTTTATAATTTAAACACTAATATAAACCTTTTGGCCACCAACTTTAACATTTCTATCTCGAATTAGTTACGTGAGTCAAAATAAAAAGGCAATTAAGTCTTTTAATGGTATATATCTTTTATATCGACTCTAATTTTTTCTCTTTGTTTTTCTTTGTCACCCACTAATCACGTACTTACAATTTTATGTACTTCTAAAGATATTTAAGATTTTCTATTAATGTGGGCAATTATAAGTTTTTTAAGGGTATATATCATTTATATTATTTTCTATATTTTTTTAATTGCAAACTAACCACATGCTTACGGATTCCTGTGTTAGGAATGAAATTATCCAAAATACTCTCAATCGAATCAATTATTATCATCGGGGGCCACAAGGTTTAATTTATAAAAAGTTAACGACATTAATGTTCTATGTCTTAAAGCCGTAACATTAAGGTTAAGATGTAAAAAGTGAAAAACTTTAAAATTTAAAGCGTATTTAAGCCCAATTTCATCAAAAGTGAAGTACTTTTTCTAATATTTTTGTAAAAAGTGAAGCGATTCCTCTAAAAAAAATAATAGAAAAAGTACCTCTTCTGTGAGAACTACCCATCTGAGGAATTTGGAGTGGTGAGAAGCTGTCTATTTCATGGATTGGACCCATATTAATCGATGATTCACTCTTAAAAGAGAAGTGGTCGCTCGTTCATCTAGAGGGTTTACTGAACCTAAAACTTTATTCAACAACTTAATGGCCCTCCTTCGGGATGTTGTCATATATTATGATGGAACAGTGATGAATGTTTACAGTAATTCAATTACTCAATTCGAGTATGGGACACAAATAGGAACTACGACCCATACTTTTTTATTTATGCTGAAGAACCAGTTAATTAGAGTATTAGATGCATGCAACTGCTATGTTGAATCTGACGTACAAAGAAGTCCTCGACTCTTCTCCCAGTAGTCATTACTCTTGGGCGATGATTAATGTATTTGTTTTACATTATAACATGAAGTTAATTTTTATCTAATTGTGACAAGTTATCTTTCAGTAAGCTAGTGCACATGCAATTTCATCTTTCTCCAATTTGTTGTATATATTTCTAGGATACTGCTTTATGGATTCAAATTCAAGACAAAGATGGTTAATCGCAGATCCATAGTATACTTTCATGATAGAGATTGTGATATAAACTATTTGTCAAGAACATGCTGATATTTGGTTACAAAACATGCATTTGAAAAAAATCGGTCTCAAGGATGCTGCATTTGAGTTATTGATAGAGTATGTTCTCTCTTTTATTTATTTTAATTAAATCATTATCATTCTATTTTTTAATAAATTTATTTATTTATTTTATTTATTAATTTATTTTGTATTATATTATATGATATTATATTATTTAAATTAATAAATTTAAGGAATCTAATTAAGTTAATGAATTTATTTCATTTTATATTATGTTATGTTATGATATATTATTTTATTTTATTTTATATTATCTTATATTATACAAAGTAATATAAATTTATTGTGAGATCCCGAATTTTATGAAATGAAAGTATTCAATTTTTCTATAATTATTATTCTATTTAGTAAATGGTTAAATTGATAAAAGGTTAAAGTTAAGGGTGATATGTGAATTTTTTTTAAAGTAAGCAAGTTGTCATAAAATAATCAGTGATAAAAGTACAGTAATACGCATGGTTGCATAGTAACACACGGTATTAATTATTGATGCTTACGTGAGAAGTTACTCAGTTATACTCAATTATTACTACAGTAATTGCTGCATAATATCTCTCATATTATTGATTCAAGTATTGTCACAGTATCATCTGCATAATATTTTATTTTATTAAATCAATAATTGAGACGACAAAGTTATTCATATTATTATTTGTAATATTGACGATGTCTAGAAAGTTCTGTCGAGGAGAGGTTTGGTCACCTAATTGCCCGTCAATAGGGAGAAATTCTTATCGGAAAGCTCCCTCTTTCCTGGGAATGATCTGATTGTTAAATATTGTGAGTTATAATATTAATGATGAATAAGTTTGTGTTGATGAAATTGATATTTTCATTGTGTTGGGATTATTAGTGTTAGTGGAAATCGACATCTATTCCGATAATAATTGATGTCTGGAGGTTATATTGACCAATCGGGTAATTAATCGGATAAATGAGTAATTAATTACTATTAATTCACATGCTTATAACTATTTATTCACATATGTGTACTATTGATTCACATGCATATACTATTAGGGGAGGTGGTGCAAGATTGATAATACTTGCATGACTAAATTAAAAACAAAGGTATAATTGAAGGTACTATACTGTAATTATTTTTTTTACATGTATAGAACTATTGATTCACATGATTGTACTATTGATTCACATGATATACTATTAGGGGAAGTGGTGTAAGTTTGATAATACTTGCAGGACTAAATTAAAAATAAAAGAAAAGATGAAGGTATTATACTATAATATTTCGAGTCCCAAAATGTGCAATTATTGAAACTATATTTTCCTATAAATAGAAGCTCATTCTTCTTTCATTCTCACCAATTCACTAAGACTCACAAGAGCAATTATAGAGAGAGAAGCTATAGAGAAATAGAAGAAGAGAAGTCTGCTACTTCACTATTCCAGTATCCAGTCTTCTTCTGAGGTAAGGGGTGTTATTTATTTCATATTCGCTTATGATATTATTTTTCGTATTCATAAGGAATTTATCTTCGTTCAATATTCGTAGGAATATTATTTTCGTTCAACAGTCGTAAGGGGTATTATTTATTTCATATTCGCTTACGATATTATTTTTCGTATTCGTAAGGAATTTATCTTCGTTCAATATTCGTAGGAATATGATTTTCGTTCAATAGTCGTATGGGGTATTATTTATTTCATATTCGCTTACGATATTATTTTTCGTATTCGTAAGGAATTTATCTTCGTTCAATATTCGTAGGAATATTATTTTCGTTCAACAGTCGTAAGAGATATTATTTTGTTCAGTATTCATATGAATAATATTTTCTTCCATACTCTGTAGTATGTGAGTAATATTATTTCGTCTCGTATTCCTGATTATACCCTTATTTTGTTAAAGTATTGCTTCTATACTCTGTGAAATTAGTAGAATATTCTTAGAATTTGCGCTTCATCTAGTATCGTTTAACAAGGATATTTTCTGTACATTCTTGTTAAATTTTAAAATTTTCATGTCAGGGTACTATTCACGAGGTACTATTCTCGAAGTACTATTCACAGGGTACTATACACGGGATACTATTCACACGAAAGATATATTTCTTTTATGTTCAAATTATTTTTGATACATGAATATTATTCTTGAATTTTACTCCACAAAGCAGTATCATGTTGACAATTTAGATATATTTAAACTCTGGATAAATTTAAAATCTTTAATATTTATCCTTGATTTCGTTTGATTAATGCTTATATCATTGTCATCATTCTCATGCTTATATTGTGATGAAAGTCATCTGTGGCTTACGTGCATAGATGGACTATTGATTGGTATGATTATGACCATGAATTATTCGGTATAATCATGACCGTAATGTTACAAATGATGTGGTAAAAGTCATCATTGGCCCGTAGTGCATTGATGGACAATTGTTGGTATGATTATGACCAGAAATTATTTGGTATAATCATGACCATTGATGATTACATGAATATCTTTGGCTCGTAGTGCAGGAATGATTCGATGATGTAGTTTATTTATTAAGCTGAGTCTCAGCGATAAAGTTGATGATAAACTTTTTAAATCATAGAAGATAGTAGATATCATGCGCTACTTGACTCTTCTAATGGATTGCTTGTTCCGCTGCAGTTATTGATCTAAAACTTGTCGTCTATTATATTCTATCAATTGTTATACTGTTGAAGGCTAAGGATAATTTATTCTGCATTATCTTAGTCATAATATTTCTTATTGGACTAGTTGAGCTCACCCTTTTTTTTTATTGTTCTCTTCAGGAAATGAGAATATAGTTAGAACGAGTCGAGGAATGGAGTGATGGTGTAAGACCCCAATTTTTTATAAATGAAATTGAATTTCCTCTATTTATTATTTTGAAATAGTAAGGGTTGATTTGATTAATGTGGTTAGTTATGGGTAAAATGAGCAATTATTTTAAATAAGCAAGTGGTTATAAAATATTTATTGTTGTCGAAAAATATTCGTTTGGTCGGGGAATATTCTTACTGTCGGGGAATATTCGTACGACAGTGCAGCCTTGTGTGGGCCCCATAAAGGAAAGCGATTGGATGAAGAAAACGACAAGTATGAGTTTTTATAAATAACGTCGTAGTTATTACCGTAAACACTGTTGGAATACCCGATGGTTAAAACACAGTAATACGCAGTGTTGCACAGTAGCACACGGTATTGCACCAATTATTGATTCTTACGTAAGAAGGCACTACTTAATAATTGTTACAGTAATTACTGTTCAATATTTTATTTTATTGATTCAATAATTGCTACGTTGATATTTTATATTATTGTTGTTTTAATAATTGTCACTGCACAATATTTTCCATTATCAGATCAATAATTTATATTATTTGAATAATATTATTAGATAACATTATTGGCAATGTCTAAGGAAGTTCTGTCTAAGGAGAGATTTGGTCACCTAATTGCGCGTCAGTAAGGAGAAATCCTTATTGGAAAGCCCCCTCTTTCCTAGAAACAACCTGTTTGTCATTATTGTGATTCTGTAATATTATTTGTGAATAATTAATTATTGATTTATATGAAAAGAAAAATATTTATTTATGTGGATATAAATGGAAATTTTTTAAAAAAGTGATAATTGTTGAAAATTGATATTTTATCTTTTCTGATAAAATAATTTATTTAAATATATTATTATATTATAATAATATAATAAGGGTGATATTTTTACAATGAATGTGTGATATATGAATAAATGAGGAGGAAGAGTATTTTTGTTATAATAAATATTAAAAACATGTTAAACATGTTGGTGGACCTCATTTTTGACTGAAATTTGATTATAGCCCGTAAAATCGTCCGTATGTGGATTTCGGTCAATTTCTGCTTAGATTTTGGAAAATTACAAAGTTGTAGAGAATTGAATTTCCTATGAAATAGACATAAAATTTGAATTTTTCTGATAAAAGGGCTATTTATTATGAATTATTGAAGTTCCGGAATAATTGATTTTTTGGAGTTTTAAATATTTTTATTAAGAAAAATGTTTTTTTTTGTGAGGTGGGTCCCACTTGTGGCTGATGCTTTGGTCTGGTGTGGTGTGCGTAGGAATTTATTTTGAAAATATTAATATTTTATTAAATTTTCTATTTTAGTGTTCTAAGCATTTTCCTATAAATAGGGTGCTTAGGTTAGAATTGAAAATCACACCAGAAACTGAAGTTTTCTCTCTCTATATTATCGAGCGTATTTTTGTGAGTATTTTGATACTTTGAGTGTTGCTGTACGGTGCAAGTTTCTTTCAGAGTTATATCTTATATTCCAGCCCGAAGTACTATCCTTTTGAGATAAGGGATGTTATTTTTTTTATATCATTATGCCGAAATATTGATATGAATATTATTATGGAATTTTTACTTTTTTGTGTCGAGGTTACTAATCACATATACGACATTATTCACATATATGACACTATTCACGAATACGGCACTATTCACTAAAAAAAATAAAATTTTCTCATTTTTGTCCAAGATGTCTATTATGGTTACTGTCTTTGATTGTATCCATATTTTGATCTTTATTTTGAATTCTGCTTCACAATTGATTATTATGAAGTATTTTTGAACTTGGATAAACCGGATTACGAATCCCTAATATTTGTTCTTTTGTTTCACTAGATTCATTTTTTTAAAGATATTTTACATCATTCTCAGTCCTAAATGATGATATTACTGAATATCTTTGGCCTGTAGTACAAAGATAAATGATTAACTGATGAATATCTTTGGCCCGTAGTGCAAAGATGAACAGGTGTTGAGATGAACATGACCAACTGGTGATACAAATAAATATCTTTAGCCTGTAGTGCAAAGATGAATATTTGATTCAAGACGTATATTGATTGATGTTATAGGGATAAAATATTGATGATGGATTTTTAAATCTTAGAAGATAGTAGAATTCATTTTCTACTTGACTCTTCTAATGGATTGCTGTTTCCGCTGCAGTTGTTGATCTAAAACTTGTTGTCCATTATGTTCTATCAGATTTTTTCCTGTTAAAGACTAATGATAATTTGTTGTATATTATCTTAGTCATAATATTCTTTACTGGGCTAGTTGAGCTCACCCTTTTCCTTTTTGTTTCAATTTTCTTCTCAGGAGGTAAGAACATAGCAGGAACTAGCCGGGGTATGGAGTGATGGTTCAGGATAGTTATTTTAGTAGTCCTCACTATTTTGTAAAATAGTGTATCAATAATTATAATGAGGAATCCTTTTGAGTTTGTATACTGTCTATTAGACAATATTTGTATTCAAACTCACCATTTGTGTGTTGTCGTATTTTGCACGACAATTGCATTTATAAAGTTGTAGTTATTTCTGTACCATATTTTTGGCGACTCAGAGTGGGTGATGTATACCTATTTTGGGGGCATCACAGTTGGTATCAGAGCTTAGGGATATGGTCTCTGGCGGAGATCGGGGAATAGAACTAGGAGGGGAGAGACGAGTAAATCTTTCGCTAATGTGTCCTACCTAAGCTTATTTATTGGTCAGTCATAATATAAGAATATAATGTGGTATGTTAATTTCTTTAATTAACCCTTGTTTTATGATAGTATTTTAGAATGACAGCTGCAAATATTAACAATAGAGTGAATGAGACCGTGGAGACACCTTTAATCACCACCCAGGGGAACGTGCAACAGAAAGACAATATTCCTCCTGTAAACAACGCTGCCGAACAAATGCTGAATGTTGGGATGTTTAGAAGCTTTTTGCAGTTCATGTAAAATCAGACGAGGGAGACTCGTGTACAAAATACGGGTGAAAATGATAGCAATGCGCGGCTTGTCACAACCAAGCAGTTCAAAGAGTTGGGATCACCAGAATTTGCGAGAAAGCTGGATCCGATCGAGGCAGAAACGTGGGTCAAGCAAATTACCAAGATATTTGATGTCTTGGGATGCACGGAGGAACAGAAGGTTCCATTCGCCATCTTTATGTTCCATGGTGAGGCAGATTACTGGTGGGAGTCTTTGAAGCGTACCCAGCCTACCGCACTCAATATGTCTTGGGAAATATTTCAGAAACTGTTCAATGACAAGTACTTTCCTGAAAGTATTCGTCATATGTAGGAGGTGGAGTTTATTAGACTGAAACAGAACAACATGACGGTGTCCCAGTACGAGGCAAAATTTACAGAGTTATCCAGGTTTGCACCTCATTTGGTAGAGAATGAGGAACGAATGACGCGGATATTTCTGAGAGGTCTAAAACTCGAGATTCGGCAATATCTTCTCTCTCATAATTTTTTTTATATTCAGATGTTGTAAACAGGGCTCAATTATTAGAGCGAGATAATGAGTACGTTCAACCGAAGGACCACAACCAAGGTCATACCGGTGGTAGCAGTCGTCGGAGTAATGACAACCAGCTGGGAGGAAAACATTCGGATAAAAGCGGTAACCACTCGGGTGGTAATCGTGGCCATGATAATATAAGAAGCGAGTCGGGAGGATATTTTAAGAAGAGAAGGTACAACAATGATAACGTGAAGACGTCAACACCAGCATCAACTATTTCTAAGGGAGGAGAACGACCACCGGTCATATGTTATAAATGCGGGAAAGAGGGACATATCAGCCCAAACTGCCCACAACAATTCAAGGTATGTTATAACTGTGGAAAGGAAAGTCATATAGCTCGGGATTGTTCTATAGCGAAACCAAGTCCAGCGGGGATGGTGACTTAAAAGGCTGTCCCAAACAAGTCAAAGTCAGCAGTTCCTGGAAGAGCGTTTGTCGTGACTTGCCAAAATGCGAGGAACCTGAATGAGGTGATCACGGGTAAGCTAATCATAAACTCTTGCGAAGTTTATACCTTACTAGATACCGGTTCTACACATTCTTTTATCTCTCATACTTGTGTTAAACGTTTAAACTTGACTCCGGAGAAATTAGACTTTGACTTATCTGTGGAGACTTCGTTAGGAGAAACTTTCATTGTATCCATTGTTTATAAATCTTGTTTGATCCAAGTTGGTACCATCACATTACCTGTCGATCTTATTTCTTTGAAAATACTTGCATTTGATGTGATTTTAGGGATTGATTGGTTAACCACTCATCATGCTAAAATTAATTATTTTCGTAAGGTTGTTAGTTTTCATATTCCTAACCAACCTATTATGCGAATTCAAGCAACCAAACCTCTAAAGTCAATCACTGTTATATCAAGCCATAAAGCTATTCGTTTATTGAAAAACGGATGTCAAGCTTTCTTAGCCCATATTACGGACTTGAACAAAAACACGTCATATTTGAATAATATTTCTGTTGTTAGTGAATTTCTTGACATATTTCCTGAAGAACTTCCCGGTCTACCCCCAGATTGTGAAGTTGAATTCTTTATTGATCTTGAACCTGGTACAATGCCCATTTCTAAAACCTCATATCGAAAGGCTCCTATTGAACTTCAGGAGTTAAAGGTCCAACTACAGGAGTTGTTGGACATCGGTTTCATTCGTCCTAGTACATCTCCTTGGGGTGCTCCTATTTTATTTGTAAAAAAGAAAGACGGGAGCATGCTACTTTGTATTGACTACCGGGAATTGAACCATGTCACCATCAAGAATAGGTATCCGCTACCTCGTATTGATGACCTGTTTGACCAGTTATAAGGAGCACAATTCTTTTCAAAGATCGATCTTCGTTTTGGATATCATCAGTTGAAGATTAAAACTGAGGATATTCCGAAGACTGCTTTCAGAACTTGGTACGGGCATTATGAATTCTTAGTCATGTCGTTTGGATTGACTAATGCTCATGCTGCTTTCATGGATATGATGAACCGTGTGTTCAAAGAATTTTTGGATCAGTTCGTTGTTGTCTTTATTGATGACATCCTCATCTATTCCAAAAGCCGTGAAGATCATGAGCGCCATTTGAAGCTGGTACTTCAAAGGCTTCGTGATAATAAGCTATATGCCAAGCTGAAGAAATGCAAGTTCTGTCTTGAGGAAGTAGCATTCCTTAGGCACGTGGTGTCAAAACATGGAGTATCTGTCGACCCGACGAAAATTGAAGCAATACAAAGTTGGGAGCAACCGAAGCCGGTGACCGAAGTACGTAGCTTTCTGGGCTTAGCTAGTTATTATCAGAGATTCGTGAAAGGATTTTCTCAAATTGCTACTCCGTTAACTCAGCTGACTCGTAAAGATACAAAATTCGTATGGAGCGAAGAATGCGAGAAGAGTTTCCAAGAGCTAAAGAGGAGACTCATTTCGGCACCTGTTTTGACAATACCATCTGGTTCGGATGGATTTGTTATCTACAGCGATACTTCTGGCAAATGGATAGGATATGTTCTCATACAACATGGGAAATTCATAGCCTATGCCTCGCGACAACTCAAAGAATATGAGAGGTATTATCCTACTCATGACCTGGAGTTGGTAGCAGTTGTTTTCGCGTTAAAGATCTGGAGACACTACCTGTATGGGGAGAAAGTGGAGATCTATACAGCTCATAAAACCCTCAAATATTTCTTCATCCAAAAGGAACTCAACATGCGGCAAAGACATTGGCTCGAGCTGTTGAAAGATTACGATTATACCATCCAATATCATCCTGGAAAAGTAAACGTGGTAGCTGACGCATTGAGTAGAAGATCATATGTGGGTACGAGTGCAATGTTGTTAACACAAAGGCTCATTTTTTATGACTTGCAAAGGATGGAGATAGAGTTAAAGGCTCCAAGTACCCACATGATGATATCAAGCATACGAGTATAACCGACTTTAATCGATAAAGTTATAGCTGCTCAAGCTACGGACATGGAGCTGATGCGTATGAAGAAAAAAGTACAAGAAGCCGCTATTCCAGAAGCAAGAATCGATGAAGAAGGAATACTTCGAGTCAACTCCAGACTTTGTGTTCCTAACAATTTTGACTTGAAGCATAGAATCATGATGGAGGCACACAACACACCGTTTACAATCCATCCTGGAAGTACCAAAATGTATCGTGATCTTCGACATACATTTTGGTGGAACAATATGAAGAGAGAGATCGCGAAGTTTATCTCGAGGTGTTTAACTTGTCAACGTGTAAAGGCGGAGCATCAAGTGCCAAAGGGTCCATTACAACCACTTGAGATTCCGAAATGGAAGTGGGAATAAATTACCATGGATTTCGTTACGGGTCTTCCCAAGGTTTCTCAAGACATAGATGCAATTTAGGTTATTGTTGATAGATTAACCAAGTCTATCCATTTCTTGCCTATACGGGAGACTTATTCCCTTGAACGTCTTGCTTGTATGTACGTAAATGAGATTGTGAGGTTGTATGGCATGCCAGTATCCATAGTTTCGGATCGTGACCCAAGATTCACTTCACGATTTTGGGTTAGCTTGTAGAAAGCTATGGACATGGATTTGCGCTTCGGTTCGGCATACCATCCTCAGACGGACGGACAATCAGAGAGGACTATTCAAACTCTTGAAGATCTATTAAGACTCTGTGTCTTAGACTTCAAAGGGAGTTGGGATAAGTATTTACCATTGGTAGAATTCTCCTACAACAACAGTTATCAGACAAGTATAGGTGTGGCTCCATTTGAAGCATTGTATGGATGAAAGTGTCGCTCTTCAGTATGTTAGGAAGAGGTGGATGAAGCAACATTGTTGAGACTAGAGTTGGTACATATAACTACAGAAAAGATCCAAATGATCCGACAACGTATACAAACGACACAGGATCGACAAAAGAGTTATGCAGATCTTCATCGAAAGGATGTGGAATTTGGTATTGGGGATCATGTATTGTTACGTGTTGCTTCATGAACTGGAGTTACAAGATTTGGAAAGAGAGGAAAGCTCAATCCATGATTTATTGGTCCATTTCAGATTCTTGACCGAGTAGAAAATGTGGCCTATAGACTCGCGTTACCTCCAAGCATGTCTCGTGTTCATAATATTTTTCACATATCTGTGCTTCATAAATATGTGAAAGACCCGAACTACATTATTAGGTTAGAACCAGACGAGATAGCCGAAGACTTAACGTACGAGGAGATACCTGTTAAGATCTTGGATAGGAAGGAGCATGTCCTACGCACAAAGGTCATACCACAAGTCAAAGTTTTGTGGAGGAACCATGCTATTGAGGAAATGACTTGAGAGTTAGAAACGGAAATAAAAGCGAGGTACCCTCACCTTTTCGAAACACCAGGTACGTACGTCAATTTCGAGGACGAAATTTCATAAGGATGAGAGGTTGTAAGACCCCAACTTTTTATAAATGAAATTGAATTTCCTCTATTTATTATTTTGAAATAGTAAGGGTTGATTCGATTAATGTGGTTAGTTATGGGTAAAATGCGTAAATATTTTAAAGAAGCAAGTGGTTATAAAATATTCATTGTTGTCGGGAAATATTCGTTTGGTCGTGGAATATTCTTACTGTCGAAAAATATTCGTACTACGGCGCAACCTTGTGTGGGCCCCATAACGAAAAGCGATTGGATGAAAAAAACGACAAGTATGAGTTTTTATAAATAACGGCGTAGTTGTTACCGTTAACACTGTTGGAATAACCGGTGGTTAAAATACAGTAATACGCGGTGTTGTACAGTAGCACACGGTATTGTATCAATTATTGATTCTTACGTAAGAAGGCACTACTCAATAATTGTTACAATAATTACTGTTTAATATTTTATTTTATTGATTCGATAATTGCTACGTTGATATTTTATATTATTGTTGTTTCAATAATTGTCACTGCACAATATTTTCCATTATCAGATCAATAATTCATATTATTTGAATAATATTATTAGATAGCATTATTGGTAATGTCTAAGAAAGTTCTGTCTAAGGAGAGGTTTGGTCACCTAATTGCGCGCCAGTAAGGAAAAATCCTTATTGGAAAGCCCCCTCTTTCCTGGGAACGAAATTAATTATTGATTTATATGATAAGAAAAATATTTATTTATGTGAATATAAATGGAGGAATTTTTATAAAACTGATAATTGTTAAAAATTGATATTTTATCTTTTCTGATAAAATAATTCATTTAAATATATTATTATATTACAATAATATAATAAGGGTGATATTTTTACAATGAATGTGTGATATATGAATAAATGAGAAAGAAGAGTATTTTTATTATAATAAATGTTAAAAATATGTTAAACATGTTGGTGGACCCCATTTTTGACTAAAATTTGATTATAGCCTGCAAAATCGTCCGTATATGGATTTCGGTCAATTTCTGTTTGGATTTTGAAAAAACTTAAACTTACAAAGTTGTAGGGAATTGAATTTCCTATGAAATGGACATAAGATTTGAATTTTTTTGATAAAAAGGCTATTTATTATGAATTATTGAAGTTCCGAAATAATTAATTTTTGGAGTTATAAATATTTTTATTACAAAAAATGTTTTTTTAAATTTTTTGTGAGGTGGGTCCCACTTGTGGCTGATGCTTTGGTCTGGTGTGGTGTGCGTAGGAATTTATTTTGAAAATATTTATATTTTATTAAATTTTCTACTTTGGTGTTCTAAGCATTTTCCTATAAATAGGGTACTTAGGTTAGAATTAAAAATCACACCAGAAACTGAAGTTTCTCTTTCTATATTATCGAGCGTATTTTTGTAAGTATTTTGATACTTTGAGTGTTGCTATACGGTGCAAGTTTCTTTCAGAGTTATATCTGTTATTCCAGCCAGAAGTACTATCCTTTTGAGGTAAGAGATGTTATTTTTTTTATATCATTATGCCGAAATATTGATATGAATATTATTATGGAATTTCTACCTTTTTGTGTCGGGTTACTATTCACGTATACGACATTATTCACGTATACGGCACTATTCACGAATACGGCACTATTCACAAAAAATAAATAAAATTTTCTTCTTTTGGTCCAAGATGTCTATTATGATTACTATCTTTAATTATATCCAAGTTTTGATCTTTATTTTGAATTCTGCTTCACAATTGGTTATTATGGAGTATTTTTGAACTTGGATAAACCGAATTACGAATCCCTAATATTTATTCTTTTATCTCACTGGATTCATTTTCTTTAAGATATTTTTCATCATCCTCAGTCCTAAATGATGATATTACTGAATATCTTTGGCCTGTAGTGAAAAGCTGAATGATTAACTGATGAATATCTTTGGCCCGTAGTGCAAAGATGAACAGGTGTTGAGATGAACATGACCAGCTGGTGATACAAATAAATATCTTTGGCCTGTAGTGCAAAGATGAATATTTGATTCAAGATGTATATTGCTTGATGTTATAGGGATAAAAATATTGATGATGAATTTTTAAATCTTAGAAGATAGTAGAATTAATTCTCTACTTGACTCTTCTAATGAAATGTTGTTTTCACTGCAATTGTTGATCTAAAATTTGTTGTCCATTATGTTCTATCAGATTTTTTCCTGTTGAAGACTAATGATAATTTGTTGTATATTATCTTAGTCATAATATTCTTTACTGGGCTAGTTGAGCTCACCCTTTTCCTTTTTGTTCCATTTTTCTTCTCAGGAGGTGAGAACATAGCAGGAACTAGCCGAGGTATGGAGTGATGGTTCAGGATAGTTGTTTTAGTAGTCCTCACTATTTTGTAAAATAGTGTATCAATAATTGTAATGATGACTCCTTTTGAGTTTGTATATTATCTATTAGACAATATTTGTATTCAAACTCACCGTTTGTGTGTTGTCGTATTTTGCACGATAATTGTATTTGTAAAGTTGTAGTTGTTTCTGTACCATATTTTTCACGACACAGAGTGGGTGATGTATACCTATTTTGGGGGTGTCACAGATGGTCCAGGATAAGTGGCTTTAGTAGTCCTCGCTATTCTGTGAAATAGTGTGATAATAATTATAATGAGGACTTCATTGAGTGTGGATATTGTCTAGAAGACAATATTCGTTTAAAAACTCAACTATATTTTGTCGTATTTTTACACGACAGTTGTATTAAAGAAGTTTGTTTTTGATTTCTGTACCATGTATTTGGCGACTCAAGATGGGTGATGTATACCTATTTTGGGGGCGTTACAGTTGGTATCAAAGCTTAGGGATATGATCCCTGACTGAGGTTTGAGACTAGAACTAGGAGGGGGAGAGACGAGTAATTCCTTCGCTATTATGACCTACCTAAGTTTATTTGTTGTTTAATTGGTCGGTCAGAGTATAGGGATAATATGTGACAATTAACCCTGGTTTTGAAACTATATTCTAGAATGATATCTGAAATAAAGGAAATGAGCAATATGATACATAGGAAATAACCGGGAAGGTACAATCTGAAAAGAAAGCAAGGTATTCTCATCTCTTCGAACTACCAGGTACGTAAATTTCGAGGGTGAAATTTTATAAGGAGGGGAGATTGTGAGATCCCGAATTTTATTAAATGAAAGTATTCAATTTTTCTATAATTATTATTCTATTTAGTAAATGGTTAAATATCTCTCATATTATTGATTCAAGTATTGTCACAGTATCATCTGCATAATATTTTATTTTATTAAATCAATAATTGAGACGATAAAGTTATTCATATTATTATTTGCAATATTGATGATGTCTAGAAAGTTCTGTCGAGGAGAGGTTTGGTCACCTAATTGCGCGCCAATAGGGAGAAATCCTTATCGAAAAGCCCACTCTTTCCTGGAAATGATCTGGTTGTTAAATATTGTGAGTTATAATATTAATGATGAATAAGTTCGTGTTGATGAAATTGATATTTCCATTGTGTTGGGATTATTAGTGTTAGTAGAAATTGACATCTATTCCGATAATAATTGATGTCTGGAGGTTATATTGACCAATCGGATAATTAATCGGATAAATGAGCAATTAATAGCTATTAATTCACATGCTTATAACTATTTGTTCACATGTGTGTACTATTGATTCACATGCATATACTATTAGGGGAGGTGGTGCAAGATTGATAATACTTGCATGACTAAATTAAAAACAAAGGTATAGATGAAGGTACTATACTGTAATTATTTTTTTCACATGTATAGAACTATTGATTCACATGATATACTATTAGGGGAGGTGGTGCAAGTTTGATAATATTTGCAGGACTAAATTAAAAATGAAGAAAAAGATGAAGGTATTATACTATAATATTTCGAGCCCCAAAATGTGCAATTATTGAAACTATATTTTCCTATAAATAGAAGCTCATTCTTCTTTCATTCTCACCAATTCACTAAGACTCACAAGAGCAATTATAGAGAGAGAAGCTATAGAGAGATAGAAGAAGAGAAGTCTGCTACTTCACTATTCCAGTATCGAGTCTTCTTCTGAGGTAAGGGGTATTATTTATTTCATATTCGCTTATGATATTATTTTTCGTATTCATAAGGAATTTATATTCGTTCAATATTCATAGAAATATTATTTTCGTTCAACAGTCGTAAGGGGTATTATTTATTTCATATTCGCTTACGATATTATTTTTCGTATTCGTAAGGAATTTATCTTCGTTCAATATTCGTAGGAATATGATTTTCGTTCAACAGTCGTATGGGGTATTATTTATTTCATATTCGCTTACGATATTATTTTTCGTATTCGTAAGGAATTTATCTTCGTTCAATATTCGTAGGAATATTATTTTCGTTCAACAGTCGTAAGAGATATTATTTTGTTCAGTATTCATAGGAATAATATTTTCTTCCATACTCTGTAGTATGTGAGTAATATTATTTCGTCTCGTATTCCTGATTATACTCTCATTTTGTTAAAGTATTGCTTCTATACTCTGTGAAATTAGTAGAATATCCTTAGAATTTGCGCTTCATCTAGTATTGTTTCACAAGGATATTTTATGCACATTCTTGTTAAATTTTAAACTTTTCATGCCAGGGTACTATTCACGAGGTACTATTCTCGAAGTACTATTCACAGGGTACTATTCATGGATACTATTCACCCGGAAGATATATTTCTTTTATGTCCAAATTATTTTTGATACATGAATATTATTCTTGAATTTTACTCCACAAAGCAGTATCATGTTGACAACTTAGATATTTTTAAATTCTGGATAAATTTAAAGTCTTTAATATTTATCCTTAATTTTGTTTGATTAATGCTTATATCATTGTCATCATCCTCATGCTTATATTGTGATGAAAGTTATCCGTGGCTTACGTGCATAGATGGACTATTGATTGGTATGATTATGACCATGAATTATTCGGTATAATCATGACCGTAATGTTACAAATGATGTGGTAAAAGTCATCATTGGCCCGTAGTGCATTGATGGACAATTGTTGGTATGATTATGACCAGAAATTTTTTGGTATAATCACGACCATTGATGATTACATGAATATTCTTGGCCCGTAGTGCATGGATGATTCGATGATGTGGTTTATTTATTAAGCTGAGTCTCAACGATAAAGTTGATGATAAACTTTTTAAATCATAGAAGATAGTAGATATCATGCTCTACTTGACTCTTCTAATGGATTGCTTGTTCCACTGTAATTGTTGATCTAAAACTTGTTGTCTATTATATTCTATCAGTTGTTATACAATTGTTTATTCTCACCCTTTTCTTTCATTGTTCTCTTCAGGAAATGAGAATATAGTTGGAACGAGTCGGGGAATTGAGTGATGGTCCAGGATAAGTGGCTTTAGTAGTCCTCACTATTCTGTGAAATAGTGTGATAATAATTGTAATGAGGACTTCATTGAGTGTGGATATTGTCTAGAACACAATATTCGTTTAAAAACTCAGCTATGTTTTGTCGTATTTTTACACGACAGTTGTATTAAAGAAGTTTGTATTTAATTTCTGTATCATGTATTTGGCGACTCAAGATGGGTGATGTATACCTATTTTGGGGGCGTCACATTTATGTTATTATTTTATTTTATTTTTATTTAATAGTGTAAAACTAAGTAAATTAATAATACTTAATTTATTTTAATTAGTACTGGGAAACTAAGTAATATTAACTAAATAAATACTACGTTGATATAAATTTAGTAGTGAAAACTAAGTAATTCCTACTTAATTAGTCGATTTTAGGGAAAATTAAGTAAACTAAGGAAATTTATTATTTTTATTTTCTTTACTTTACTTTGTATTATTTTTTGTTATATTATTTAATTTATATGTTATTATATTTAATTTAATTTAGTTTAATATTTAATTTATGTATTTTAGTAATATTATATAATAATGAACATTATATTATTTTAATTATAATTTATGTCTAACCAGTATAAACAACTTACAAATTATACCATAAATTTATACACTAGGATAAAAAAAAACTTAAATTGAAGCAATTATCTCATTCAATACACTAACATAAGCTTCAATATCAAATTATGAACATGCATGTCCTAAAATTGCACAAATTAAAGCTAAATTGAAACTAAATATCACACTGTTATTATATAATCAACATATTAGCTGCCATTTCATAAATCTAACACAAATTCAAACTAAATAATCAAATTAAACTCATATAAACACATAAATATGCAATATATATAATTCAAAATCAAACCCAAATTGAACACTATATATAAATGAAAGAGATAGATTGATACATACCTACGTGGGGTGGCTGGCGGCGACGACGACGGTGGGCGACGAGCGGCGAGTGGCGGGCGACTTCTCATTCTTCTCTCTTCTTTTCCTTTCTTTCTTCAGCTTCTGGTAAACGATCAGGAGCTGATCTATTTTAAAATTAACGATCAGAAGCTGATATATTTTAAAACGATCAGCGACCGCATGTGGTCGCTGGTTTTAATTGACTTGACGGTCAGAGTATTGAGAAAGTTAAAACGATATGCGACCGCAATAAGCGACCGAAGGCGGTCGCAAATTAAAGGCGGCAAATATGCGCCAAAATTAAAGGCGGCAAATTCAAATTAGCGACCATGTAGTGATGACATGGCGGCCACTAATATCAAATAGCGACTAGTTTGGATACCCGTCACTAATAGTGGTCGCTTAGCGATCGAATATGGCGGTCACAGAAACTTTTGGTCGCTGATAGGCCACTTTCTTGTAGTGAATTTTCTTTTAAGATGTTCCTAAATAAATGTCATATTTCTATATTAGTAACTATTTTTATCTTATTTTTCGACTTATATACCCCCATAATCTTTTTAGTCAACTTTTGTTGAAAACTTAAAAAATGATAAAAACTTTATATTGGGGGTGAGGAATGAAATTACCCAAAATACTCTCAATCGAATCAATTATTATCATCGGGGGTCACAAGGTATAATTTATAAAAATTTAAAGACATTAATATTCAATGACTTAAAGCCGAAACATTAAGGTTAAGATGTAAAAAGCGAAAAACTTTAAAATTTAAATTGTATTTAAGCCCAATTTCATGGAAAGTGATAGTTTTATATTCCTTCGTTCTTAAAAGATTGACGTTTTAGAAGAAAAAATTTGCTCCAATTTATTTATCGTTTACGATTTTGTAGGAGAATAAATTATTTATTTTTCTATACCACCCTTACCTTCTCTCATTGTCTCAAGAAATTTTCTCCCTTGTATTAATAGTTTTTAACTTCCCATAAAGGGGTAGTGATGAAATTTCAAACAAATCTTAATTGTTAAATGATAGTATTAAATGACTTTTTTAATACATGTGTAAAAATCTTAAATGACAATCTTTTAAGAATGGATGTAGTATGATATTGATTCTTCGTAAAATGTGAAATCATCAATATTGAAATTTGTGCATAACATTAAGTACTTTTATCTATTTACGCAAAATCAATTATATACAGTTAATTAAAGAATAGAGATAATAATACATGTTTATTGTACTGGGACGGAGGGAGTAGTATATATATATTTTTTACCTTTGGAATTACAACGTAATCTAAATATATTTTATGACTTGTAATATATTAATTCCAACCAGAATCCAAAATATACAACCTGCTATTTTCATATAACAAACAAATGTAAATAAACTATTTGATTCATAAAACTTTTAAACAAATTAAAATACAATGATAATAGGTACTGGTTAAGTACAATAGTAAAATTAGTACTACAATACTTGCTATGTTATAAAACTTTAGCAAAAGTGTATAAATATACTCTTATAATTGCTGCATAAATTTAGAGAGAATAAGTAAGAGAGAAATAGAGAAATTCTTCAGGGAGAATTCTTATTATTTCCTTCAGCTTTCATTCCTTTATATAGGAGAGGAGAGGAGTCAGAGGGGCAGTAATCCTAATTAGAGAAGGAAAAGAAAAGAAGAAGGGCAGGAGAAAGTTCCCTCATTGTGAGGGAATCACATGGCTTATAACATTTCCCCTGATTCCCTACAATAGAAGATTATGTCTCATTAAAAACCTTGTTAAGAAAACCCAGTGGAAAAAACTTAACGAAGGAAAAAAGAGTACATATCTTTTACATAAATATCTTAGTTGACTGCCTCGTTAAAACCTTGTCAGGAAAAACCCATTGGGATAAAAACCGTGACTAATGAAAAAGAGTACAGTCTTCTCCTCAAAAAGAATTCATTATTCCTTGATGAAATGTTGTCATAAGTCTTTCAGTCGACACATTTCGATCCTTTTTCGAAGTTTTGCAAACGTTGCATTTGGTAGCGATTTTGTGAATAAGTCGGCTAGATTATCACATGATCGAATTTGATGCACATCTATATCACCCTTCTTTTGTAGCTCATGTGTGAAGAAGAATTTAGGTGAAATGTGCTTTGTTCTATCTCCCTTGATGTATCCTCCTCTAAGTTGAGCAATGCATGCAGCGTTATCCTCATACAGAATTGTAGGAATGTCTTTGATTGATGGTAATCCACATGACTTTTGAATATGCTGAATAATTGATCTCAACGAAACACAATCTCTGCTTGCTTCATGTATAGCGAGAATCTCGGAGTGATTTGAAGATGTAGCTGTCATGGTTTGCTTTGTGGATTTCCAGGATATAGCCGTGTCACAATATGTAAATACATAACCTGTTTGTGATCTTCCATTGTGTGGATCTGATAAATATCCTGCATCGGCATATCCAACCAATTGCGACGTTGAATCTCTTGGATAAAATAACCTAAGATCTATACTTCCACGGAGGTATCTCAAAATATGTTTGATCCCATCCCAATGTCTCTTAGTCGGAGAAGAACTGTATCTTGCTAACAAATTGACAGCAAAAGTAATATCAGGCCGTGTACAGTTTGCAAGATACATAAGAGCACCTATTGCATTTAGGTATGGAACTTCTGGTCCAAGAATTTCTTCCCCACTTTCTAAAGGCCGAAATGGATCTTTATCAACTTCTAAAGATCGAACAACCATCGGGGTAGTCAAAGGATGAGCTTTATCCATATGAAAACGACTGAGAATCTTTTTAGCATATGTAGATTGATAAACAAAAATTCCAGATGCTAAATGCTCCACTTGTATTCCCAAACAGAATTTTATCTTTCCAAGAACTTTCATTTCAAATTCATCCTTTAAATAAGTAGCAGTTCTTGTGAGTTCTTCAGGAGTACCTACAAGATTCAAATCATCCACATATACAACAATGATGGAAAATTCACTTTGTGATTTCTTAATAAAAACACATGGACATATTTGATCATTTATATATCCATCTTTTATTAAATAATCACTAAGTCGATTATACCACATACGACCAGACTGTTTCAACCCATACAATGAGCGTTGTAACTTGATTGAATATATGTGACGTGGCCTTTGTGATTCAGCCATTTTCAATCCTTCAGGGATTCTCATGTAAATCTCACTGTCAAGTGAGCCATATAGGTATGCAGTTACAACATCCATCAGACGTGTTTCCAAACCTTCCATGGTTGCCATACCTATCAGAAAGCAAAAAGTAACTCCATCCATTACTGGAGAGTATGTATCCTGATAATCAATACCAGGTTTTTGTGAAAATCCTTGAGCTACAAGTCGGGCTTTGTATCTCATAATTTTATTTTTCTCATTTCGCTTTCGTACAAATACCCATTTGTTTCCAACCGGGATTACACCCAGCGGTGTTTGGACTACTGGTCCAAATACTTCTCTTTTCAATAGAGATTGTAGCTCAGTTTGAATAGCATCTTTCCATTTTGGCCAATCTTTTCTTTTCTGACATTCTTCCACGTTTTGTGGTTCAGGATCCGTGTCAGGAATCAAAGTAATATCTGATGCTATAGAGAAAGCAAATATATCGTCAATCATGACTTTGCTTCGATCCCATATTTTCTCATCATGTACATAATTTATTGAGATCTCTTGGTGTTCATCTCTTATCCCTTCACTGAGATTTTGAACCTCTTCTGGGGCTATTCTCACTCTTGGAATATGTGCTACTTCTGGAGCAGTTTTTACCTCTTCTGGAGCTATTCCCACTCTTGGAATAAGTGCTACTTCTGGAACGGGTATTCCTTCTGGGATTCCCTTATTTGCTTTTGATTTTCGTGGTACAGTGTCTTTTGCACCAACCGGTCTTCCACGCTTCTGGCATGGTTTAGATTCTTCTATTACCTTATTCGTCAATTCTCCAGGAATTGATTTTTCAATAGGCATTTCTATCCTTGCTGGAGTATTCACTGCAGGTGTATGTGACTTTATCACTTTTCTAGCATCATTAAATGCATCTGGCATTTGATTTGCAATATTTTGTAAATGAATAATTCTTTGAACTTCAATTTCATATTTTCCTGTACGAGGATCAAGTGAATTTAAATCTGATGCATTCCATGATATTTCAGAGGGTTTTTTATTTAAAACTTTCCCTCCTCCTAATGGTGGAAATACAGATTCATCAAAATGACAATCTACATAACGTGCAGTAAAAACATCTCCAGTTAAAGGTTCAAGATATCTGATAATAGAAGGAGAATCAAAACCAACATAAATACCTATTCTTCGTTGGGCTCCCATCTTAGTTCTTTGTGGAGGTGCAATTGGAACATATACCGCACTTCCAAAAACTCGAAAGTGTGTTATGTTGGGTATCTGTCCAAGAACTAATTGTAAAGGAGAAAATTTATGAATAGCCGTTGGTCTTACTCGAATGATGGCTGCAGCATGAAAAATTGCATGACCCCAAACTGAGGTAGGTAAGTTAGCCCTTAACATGAATGGTCGTGCAATTAGTTGAAGTCTTTTTATTAAAGATTCAGCTAAGCCATTTTGTGTATGAATATGAGGAACGAAATGCTCAATGGAAATTCCAATAGTCATACAAAAATCATTAAAAGTCATTGATGAAAATTCAGCTGCGTTATCAAGTCGAATTGACTTAATTGGATGATCAGAGAACTGAGCCCGTAACTTGATTATTTGAGAAAGAAGTTTTGAGAAGGCAAAATTTCGAGAAGAGAGAAGACAAACATGAGACCATTTAGTTGAAGCATCTATTAAAACAATAAAATATCGAAATGGGCCAGACAATGGGTGAATAGGTCCACAAATGTCTCCTTGAATTCTCTCTAGGAATTTCGGGGCTTCTTTATAAACTTTTACTGGTGATGGTCGAACAATTAATTTTCCTCAAGAACATGCAGCACAAGGAAATTCACTACTAGGAAAAACCTTCTTATCTTTGAGAGGATGACCAGTAGAATTTTCAATAATACGACGCATCGTAGAAGTACCTGGATGACCGAGTCTTTCATGCCAAACCATAAGTGATTTGGGATCTATGATTTTTGGAATCATAACAGTATGAGACTCAATTGCTCTAATTTTCATAGTATATAATCTAGAAGAAATTGAATGAAGTTTTTCTAAGATATTCTTTTTTCCAGAAATAGTAGAAGTAATGAGAAGATATTCATTATCATTCTCATTGGTTGTTTCAATGTGAAAACCATTTAGTCGAATATCTTTAAAACTAAGCAAATTTCTTCTTGATTTACTAGAATATAGAGCATTTTTGATAAAAACTTGTGTCTCATTTGGTAGTAAGAAACTAGCTTTTCCAAATCCCTCGATTAAATTTGATGTGCCAGAGATAGTTCCTACATTTCCCTTAGCTTTGATTAGTTGTGAAAAATATTTCTCACTTTGAAGGATTGTATGAGTTGTTGCACTATCTGCTAGACATATATCCTCCATATCCATTAAAAAAAATGGTCTGACACATATAAAACATAAATAAGAAAAGTTACATTTCAAATATAATTTTATTCATGAAAAACACATACCACATATAGAATGAAAACTAATAATATTATACATGCATGATGTTTAATTAAAACAAGAAATTAAACGATATCCCAAAAGATACTTTCAGAAAGTTCAGTAATATCATCAACCTTTTCCTCATTGTTGGTCATTGGTGAATCATCAACAATATTCAATTGATGATTAACAAAGTTTGTTTCTGCTTCCATTACTTTGTTCTTTTGAGACTCCTGGAATAAATTAGTCAGATGCCTCGGCGTACGACAGGTACGCGACCAATGCCCATTCATCCCACACCTAAAACAAACATCTGGTTTGTTCTTTATCGGTGCTGTAGTTTCTTTATTTTTACCCGACTCAGACACTTGCCACTTCTGGTGGCCTGAATTGTCGCGGTTCTGGAATTTGTTGTTATAATGGCCTCGTTTATTCTTTCGTCCCCAAGGCTTCTTTTTATATGACCATCTATTGTCACGTTTATTCTGCTGGAATGACGTGCTGTTAATATCCGACAATGGGGTAGCACCCGTTGGCCGTACTTGATGGTTTTTCAACAACAATTCATTATTCTTTTCTGCAACAAGGAGGATAGACAATAATTCACTGAATTTTGTGAACTTACTCTGTCTATATTGTTGTGACAGAATCATGTTGGTGGGATGAAAAGTTGAGAGCGTTTTCTCTAACATTTGAGATTCAGAAACTGGATCTCCGCACAAAGCCAAAGTAGATGTTATTCTATAAACATTGGAACTATATTCCGTAATTGATTTGTAATCTTGTAGCCTTAAATTAAGCCACTCAAATTTGGCATTCGGGAGAACAACCAATTTTTGGTGGTCAAATCTTTCCTTAAGTTGTGTCCATAAAGATAAAGGATCTTTGACTGTTAAATACTCAGTCTTTAATCCTTCATCAATATGGTGACGAAGAAAAATTATGGCTTTTGCATTTTGTGCCGAAGTAGCTGTATTTCCTGATTCAATGGTCTTTTCTAACTCATTTGCACTAAGGTGCAATTCTGCATCAAGTGCCCAAGCCAAATAGTTGTTTCCAGATATTTTCAAAATAGAAAAATCTATTTTTGCCAAGTTTGCCATCTATTCTGGGTTAAAACACAATTTTATTATTTATTAAAACAATAAATAATTGCATGTATGAAATATGAAAAATAAACTACGTCACGATCTCAAGTGGTGATAAAATGTAAATATAAATATTCTTATATTTATGTTATTAGCATAATGTAAATGGATCTTCACCCGGCATGCGGTAGTTCGCATAGACAGATTATTCTAACAGAATAATAAATAATGGAATAATAAATAATGGAACCAGGTAAGGTGAAATTCACACCGACAGGATATTCCGACATAATATTAAATGCGGAATAATAAATAATGGAACCAGGTCAGGTGAAATTCACACCGACAGGATATTCCGATAGAATATTAAATGCGGAATAATAAAATGGAACCAGGTCAGGTGAAATTCACACTGACAGGATATTCCAACAGAATATTAAATGCGGAATAATAAATAAAAAGGTTCCCATCAAGTCTTGTACGATTAACAAGGATAGATGGTACCATTGTAAATAACAGAATTTAATAACAATTATAAGAATAAAATTATATTATTGGGGGTATAGCCAAAATGGTAATATAATAATAAATTGCAAGAATTTAATTTTACCGTCTCAGTTGGTTAGAGCTTCGTGCTGATAATGTGTTATAAAACTTTAGCAAAAGTGTATAAATATACTCTTATAATTGCTGCATAAATTTAGAGAGAATAAGTAAGAGAGAAATAGAGAAATTCTTCAGGGAGAATTCTTATTATTTCCTTCAGCTTTCATTCCTTTATAGAGGAGAGGAGAGGAGTCAGAGGGGCAGTAATCCTAATTAGAGAAGGAAAAGGAAAGAAGAAGGGCAGGAGAAAGTTCCCTCAATGTGAGGGAATCACATGGCTTATAACATGCTACATATTAAGGAAAAATTGTATAACAATATTCACCTCTTTTATTACAAAAAAAAAAGCCATTTTTTTTTTTTGCTAATTCAAAAAAGAAGAAGCCATTTACCCTAAGTTGATAGTAGTATTAGATTTGAGAAGTTTATAAATAAAAAAAATATATATAGGGAATTGATATTTTTATAAGTGAAAGTGTTAGTTTCACAAGATACTCTCTCATATGAGTGGACCCCAATTACTATTCATATGGGGAACTATATATATATATATATATATATATATATATATATATATATATATATATATATATATATATATATAACGACGGTTTTCTATAAAATGTATAACCATAATTTTATTATGAAAATATCATTTTTCGGTTGTGCATTCAGTTTCCAAAATTAATTGACTCAGAGAAGTATAAAATCCTGTGTGTTAGCCACTATGATTTTTCGCCTATCCTCTCATTAGCATTTTAACACAAACCTAATTAACAATACATATAAAATCAATTGTTAGATCAAAGAAATCTCATATTATTAGGCCCAATACAAATACCAATATACCATGGAGTTCTTTATTTTCTACAGTTTTTTTTAATGGCTACGGGCAGCCGCGGCAGTCTCTTTTTCTCTCTCTCATAAAAAAAAGGTATGGATTCTCTTCTTTCGCCGGTCTTATTTCTACCACCTCCATACTCTGTTTATAGTTAATTATTTTGTTCTTGTTATATATATAGTTTTGTTGCTGTTTAAATTGTGAGGTTGAATCTGATCTGGAGATGGAGATATGGACATTAATTTTCTGAAGGAGAAAAGGAAGGTGAGTTATTATGAGTATGCTGATGGAGGTCCTATATATATGTATGTATATGTATATATTTGTTTGTAAACAGATTTTATGGGGCTTTTTTTTATTCAGGGCATAATTTTACTCCCTCTACTCCAAATAAGAGTTGCATTTAAAATTGTTGTGAACTCATCTAAGTCTTGAAAATAGTAATATTTGTATTTTTCAAATAGATTACAATATTCAGAATCGTATAGATTGAAATCAATTAAGTTCTTATCAATTTCGCGTTTTATTGAAACGAATCAGTTATTTATTTATTTATTTATTGTATATTTGTTGTTGTTGTTTGGATTGTCAGGTTGAATCAGATATGGAGATGGACAACTTTCAGACGGGAAACATGGATTTCTCCCTCGGGAAGCCCTACCTTGACAAATACTTTAACTCAAATTTAGCCTACCCTGCAGTCCCTGAAAAAAAGCTTCGTGGAACAACTACGACGGAGGTGTTTCGGGTGATAATCAACATGGAAGGAGGAAGAGAAGGTTATCTGTCTGGTAAAATCTATTTCAGTAACCTATCTTAGCATATATATATCTACAACCAAGGAGGTGAACCTGGACAATATATTAAGGGTATCAAGGAAGGGTACGATCTGCTGACGACTGTGAGTGGCCGCAATCATGTCATTTCGTCGTGTGATACTGTCTGCGCCTTTGTGGATCTGCTGCTCTCCAGCTCTGAACACCAACCCCTCACCAACTGCGATATATCCCAACACAAACCCTTCAAGGACCACCCCATCTTTCACTACGACGACAGCATGGGCAACCTCTACGACTACTTCAAGAACGATAGTTACGACAGGGAGAAGGACGACACCGATGACGAACTTGATGATGTCGTCGAGGGCAACTTCGTCCGCATCACCAACTGTAACGGCAAGTTCAAGGAGAAAAAGTTCCGTGAGGGGCTAGTTTATAGACCATCTGAAGAAATTTTCAACAAATCCTTGAGTTACATGGTTCTGGGCAAGGATAATAAATGTTCTGTAACCATATTGTACGCCTTGTTCCATAAAGCCATTGAAGCCGTTGTGGAGGTTTGGCTGAAAGATGAAGAACCAGAATCTAGTGTTTATGGACTTATTGCAGCCAGAAATGACATGATTAAAGAGGATGCTTATGAGATTATCCTCTTCCTGAAGGAGGACTTTAGTCGAAGCATACCAGTAGTATCAGGGAAGCCAATTCAATTGTCCAGATCCGTAGTAGCTGTGCCAATCAATTCCAACCTCTTAGTTCGTGCACATCTAAGAACCAACAACAAGGTCTTTCCTAGTGCAAAACTACTCTTCCCTGCACAACAAGCTGGTGTATCAGAGCTTTCTATAAAAGACACAATGCAAGTGAAAGTCACTTGGCAGGACATTTGGCCTTAGATTGGTGGTGCCTTGTATGGACTGATCTAACAGCTGTGCTAGTGGAAAAAATCTCAGATTGGAGGCACCTTAGAATTTGAATTTGCTATTTTATGTATTTTCTTTGTTTTAAATTTGGATTGTATTGTGTTGTGGAAGTTGTTTGAAACTTTGATTTCTGTCATGGATGTTTGAATTATGTCGTCGAAATTGTTTGAAACTTCGTGGATTGTATTTGTAGACTGCGCAAGTTGTTTGGATTGCATTTTGGTTGGATGTTTAAATTCAGTTGTTTGAAACTGTTGCCTGATGTGGTTTAAGTGTTCTCATGGCTCGTGGCATGTCCCTGCGCATCCTAGTAGTCGTCTGCATGGACTGCTAGAGAAGCAACAGTTGAGCAGGGTAAGCTCTTAAATGTCCTCTTAATTCAATTATCTATATTCTTCCGATCTTCAGGATGACTCCAGAATGTTCATGCAGGATGCCTCAGATGAATATTTAACCATGGAGGCCAAACTGTGTTCCAGTGGTGTGGTGAGCTTGTTCCACGCTTTACAAATTAATGCAATACGTTGCATGTTTTTGTGGTTGTAACCATTTGTTACTTGCAAGTACTTATTAGATATTTGAGATCTTTTATATCTATTTTAAGTTTCACTTCCACATCCAAATTTTTTATTTGATTTGAATTGTCCTTCTGGTCATCTCATGCGAAGTCGGTGTTCATGTTTGTTATAGGCTGAGAAACTTATGTATACTATTGCTTTTTGCAGAGATTGCTGAATGAGAAATAGGTTATACTGCCCATGTTGATGAGATATGTTATTGTGTATTAACTGTCAAACTAAGTTATTTTAGAAGCAATTTCTTTGTAGTAATGCGAAACTCAATTACATCTTTTATCCCACACTAGTTGGAATACAAATGACTGTCTTGTGTCTGATAATGTGTACTATTAATAAAAATTTAAGGTGTGTATTTTCTCGTGAA
Organism: Panax notoginseng; assembly: GCA_016801055.1. Taxonomy (NCBI): domain Eukaryota; kingdom Viridiplantae; phylum Streptophyta; class Magnoliopsida; order Apiales; family Araliaceae; genus Panax; species Panax notoginseng. The sequence continues at coordinate 39,815,848 of CM029020.1, forward strand.
TACTGTATAGTGTATTGTAGCTCTACTAATTTATATACTCCCTCCTATTTAGATTAAATGTCTTTTTAGAGTTAAACACACTTATTAAGAAATAGCACAAAATATCTTTTATATCCCTAATTAATTATCTCTCTCCACAATGGTCCATGGAATTGCATTTACTAAGCATATTAAATAGATGGGTAAATTAGGAAAAAATAGTGCAATATTGCATAGGGATTCCAAAACGACACTTATATAGAATAAAATGGAACTATCTAAAAAGACATTTAATCTGAATAGGAGGGAGTATATGTTTACGGTGAGGCGGTTCTAGAGATTCAAGTGGAGTTAATTAGTAATCAACTGAGGCCCTTATTCTTAGGAGTTAGGTTAAGATAAATTGTTGTAATTTGGTGATTTTACGACAAAGTTAGTCTTACATCTCACTTAGGGGTGGGTAAAAAATTCGATATATTCGATTTTTAGGAAAACCGAACCGGTCGGTTCGGGACAAAGAGTAACCGGTTCGGTATCGGTACGCGGAACCGGTACAAACCGAATTTTCGGGACCGGTTACGGTAGGGGATTTGGCTCGGTTCGGTAGGTATATTCCGAACCGAGCCGGTTGTACCGATTTATTTAATAATATTCCCAAATAGATCTCATTCTCAAATGAATCAATAAGTAGGTTTGGCTGATATTGAAACGTCGCCAGAAAAAATGGTAAATTCAAACCATGGAGACAAGAAAGATTTAAACAACAGAGATTTAAGAATCAAAAAGTGATTCACCTTGCAGTGAGAAAGTTGTAAACAACATAGCCGAATGAAGCATTCGAAAAAGTTATCATTTTAAGAAAGAAAGTTGGACTTGTAGTGAAAAACAAGGAACAAGAAGCAGCAAATCTAACCCTCAACAGTCAACACGCATCCCATCTTCTTCTCCTTTTTCCCTGATTTGATTTCCCTTTTCCCATGTTTGCTGCAATAGAAGTGATCTGTATAATATGCAGAATTTCCTTTTTTCCTGATTCGATTTCCCTTATCCTTGTTTATAATATGAGGAAGGTTGGGCCTTACAATATGAGAAAGGCTGTGTATAGAAATAGAAGGCGAGGCCTTAGCATGACTTCTACTTTGAAAACACAACCGTTACAAAAGTGAAAAAACCCGGTACCGGACCGGCTAACCAGTTCGGTACACCGGTCCAATCGGTACCGGTATCGATACCCATTTTTGGGTGTATTTGGTAACTGGTCCGGTTCGGTTCGGATCGGTTCAGTTCGGTAAATTACCGATGAACACCCCTAATCTCACTGTAGGGTCTTGATTATACATTTTGAAAAACTAAAGAGGAGAAAGTGCAAGTACTAAATTTAGCTCATAGAACTTAGCCTTCTTGGAATCAAAATATGAAATGAATCAGTATGTTATTGATCAACTAAAACTTAATTTATGGAGCTCAACAGTTTTACATTTATATATTAAGATTTTGTAGATTCAACTAAAATTGTGATTTGAATAAGGCCCAAAGAATACATTGAAGAAAGTGAAAGTTGACTCAAGGAGTGGACAATAAGTCTAGTTTCTTTTTGCTTTTCGAGAATGGTGTTAATTAATCTAATTCTTTTTAGAAGAATTAATCTAATTCAGTCCATTGCTTTTCGAGAATGGGGTCTTGCAGGTGTACATTGAGAAGAATATTTTATTAAAAGTTAAGAGGAACTTTAATGGTGTCGAATTATGCAACTAATAATCACAAGCGCTAATAATTAATATTAGTAAGTTCGAGGTGGAGAATGGTGTAACCTTTGCCAGAACTAGCCATGCTTCGCATCTTCGCTATCAATAACTAGGAAGTGTAAGTGAATGTGATGTGAGAATGTAAATGAAAACGAGTCTTTTTCTTTCATCTGGTTCATTCCATTAGGACACTAGAACCAAATGCCAAAAAAGTATTAGCCAAGACTAAGGGTGTAACACCTCCTTCCCGAAAAGGAAAGGAACGTCACGTGCAAAGCACAACAAACCTCAAAATAAATAACAAGGCATTAACAACCTCAAAATATTAATAGTGGTGATCCATTAATAAAGTAATAAGTACAATTCTTCAAACTGAGTCAAAATAATCAAAACCTAAAATTTAATCCACCTAGATGGTCAAGGGCAAAAATCTCATCACACAAGCCCTGAATCACCCCTGTAAACCTGCCGGAAGAAAAACACAGCATGAGCCAATTGCCCAGTACGGATATCGATATACAAAAGATATACAACTGATATACGAAAATAACTGAGACAAAATACTGAACAAAGCCTCAAGTGCAAATACGAACGAAAATATAATATCCAAAGATCTGAATGGAATATATCTGAATCAACGTAATGAATATATCTGAATCAATATAATTGACGAAACCAATAAAAGAATAAAAAAATAACGAACTGAAGTAACTAACTCAATGACTTGAACTGAACAGAAACAAACAAAACTAATACAATAAAATAATAGGCTGAAACAAATGGCTGGGGTTATTTCATACCAAGTGAGCTCAAAAATATATCTTGCCACACAGGCAAGTCAAACTAATGCCACACAGGCAAGTCAAACTAATGCCACACAGGCAAATCAAATGATGCCACACAGGCAACCAAAATAATGCCATACAGGCAAATCACACATTGGACCGCGAATCCAAATGTATGCAAATCGAATAGTGTGTTTGGCACAACATCACCAATCCACAGAACAGAAAATTAGGGTTAACCCATACGCCTCCCACAACAAAACACCAAATGGCCCATTTACTCCGGAGTCCAAAATGGAGACGCCGTGGACTAATCACACCGCCACGAAAAGTGTCATGTCTCTCGTGCCAAGACGATATGTCTGTGGTACCCCCACAGGTGGTTATAGCTCAAGTATACCCTACGGTATATTCTAACAAAAATATCATGTCACAACACATGCGACAAAATATCAACAAAAGGGTTCTATATGTACATGTTGAACCAAATCAAATTATAGTCACAAGGTCTCAAAAAGAAAGTAGCAACATGTACCGCTCTACAATTATCAAAATAAATATTAGACATGATAACCTCATTCAAAGAGTACAAGTACGAGTCCAAAGTGTTAACTCCAAAATGAAATAAATATATCAATTTCACAAGAAACAATTATGTGAAATAATAACAGAAATTCGAAATGAGGAACAAAACGAACAAATCAAATTTAACAAAGGTATCGCTGAAAGAGTACGGAATCCGTACCTGATACTTCCAAACCATTTGTAGCACACTCCACAAAATTTTACCCTCAAATGCCAACGATATCAAATGCGAAACTTATTCGCAACCTAAACATATTCACCTCAAATTAAAAATAATTCAAACTAATAATTCCAAGATAATTCATAATCTGTTTAATATGCCTTTAATTATCGCCTTATATCAATTATTAATACTCCAAAATTTTTATTCCAAATATAACTCTTTAAATTCCCTCCGTCCGAACTAATAAAAAAATGAATAAAAGTATAATTACCGAATTATAATTACTGTTGTTGTTATTAAATAGTACACATATATTTCCTTCATGAGACTAATTATGCAACAGATTCACCCACTTCTCTCCGTTTCAAATATAATGTATAATCCATTTTCAAATTACCTAAAGTATCATCACATTCAGACTCAAATTAAATATTATTTAGCTATAAGTGAGTCTTGTAATTTGGTATAAGATTAGAGGTGACATCCTAGAAGTATTACTGTAATACCACTTTAAAAAAATCTGCATGCATATATACAATATAGCTTATTCAAATTAGTACTTCATGAAAAAATACCAACAGGCGAATGAATCATTTTTAATAAATAAATTTTATATTATTTATGATTGCACTAATATATATATTAATTGTTATGCCAATCCTTTTCCATACAGCTTATCAATGCTCTTCAGAAAGAATGAACACATGATTTCTTAACATCATTATATATATATATATAAAAACAAATAACAAATAAATGGTACATACCTAATTAATGTTATCTTAAATTTTCTATCACTTCTTATTCTCACTTCTTATTCTCCAATGAATGGACCAAGAAGTTCTTGAATGGCGGCTCCCTTCTTTCTTTCTCTTTTCTCTCCACTAATTCGTAACAAAATATATGTAAGGAAGATTAGGTTTAGTTATTAATTTATTAAATATTAACTCTCCAAATTTAAATAGGATTTATTATTACCCACAAATATAATTTAAACCCAATAAATTTTAAAAGCCCAAATTTTACTAAATTAATTTACCCATCACTTATTAATATTTATTAGCCCACACAAATTAAATAACTAGTTTGATACTAATAAAGACAAAGTCCAAACAATATGTTTTAAGAATATAAATTTAATATTTTTTTTTTTTCCAGGATATTACAAAGGGCCTGTTTTTGATAGCTTTTGAATGGATCTGAATGACCCAAAAGCTGATTCGGTAAGTGATTCAGTGTATTTGTTTGAATCAGTAATACTTTAAATGGAACAAAATTGCTTCTGACCGAACCAACCCAATTTTCTTGGCTTATTCGCTCAGCTGGTCCCTGAATCGACTTTTTACTTGAATGTCCTACTTTTGAAATAATTACTTACTATATCCAGCATTCCCATCACGTTCTACCTTCTCGATCCCATCTTGTTTCTTTTCTACAATTGCTTTTAATCTGGCAAGTCTCCTCTTTTTCCTGTTCTATTTCCTGCTTTGTTTCTCTTTCCTTTCACAAATGTGTTCGTTTGCTTGCATATGTAGAAATTTTAGGCCTTGCGCAATAATTAATTTTTAGATTGATAAATTTATGGTTGAAGGAGGCAAATCTTTTGAATTAATTGAGTTATATCTTCATAATTTTATTCAATTTTCCTTTCTTTAAGTCTAAATTACCTTATGGTCTCTCCAATATGTATATACGTGTTTGTATATGTATGTATATATATGTGTGTGTTATTTTTTGATTTGCAGAAACAAATAATGCTTATTCTTATTAAGAAGGTTTCTCATCTTCCTTCATTATCTAATTTCAGCTAACAATTATTAATAATTTAAAATATGTTTGCAAGATCAAGGGAAGCTAATTATTGCTGGAAATTTGAAGTACTCATATTATAGTTGTAGATTTACGATCTCAATGAAGCAAAAAAAATAAATTGTTTTGATGTTATAGTTGTAGATTCATTTTACTAATATTTTTATTTTGCATACTTCAGGGTTTTGTGAGTAGTTTAGGTGATGCTTTTGTTGATTTTGTTGTACCTAAATGATATTTCTAATTTATATTTAACTAGTTTATATGAAAAAGTTTGTTCACAAAATTTTCAGTGGTGTTCTTGTAAGAAGTTATATTCATAAATTCAAAAAGTTGATTTAAAATCAACTCTGAAGGATAAAATGAAAAAAAAAAAATACACATTCAAATGTTATAAACAAATCTACTATCAAACAACTGATTTTATTTACTATTTAGAGCCTCTGCTCTATTCAATTCGTTCAGTATACTTAACTATTTAGAACTTTTAGTTTTATCAAACAACATCTAAGACCCCAATGCCATTATCTAATATTTTTCCCCTATAATCTAATGTTAGTTTTTGTATATAGCATGATTACATAATCATATCATATAATTGTAGCGGAAGCGCGATAAAAGAGAGTTTTAAAATTTTATACAAACTATTACCATGATCATACTTTATACTTAACTATCAATTCAATATGAAATAGAAAGAAGATCAAATTCATACCCTTGTAGATCTAGCTTCCTCAGGTACAAGTTCTACTCCAATCCTTTTCACGTTCGACTTGAATCCACGAGATTGATTCCTTCATTCGATCAATGTTAGCCACCCAAACGTTTGGTCTCTAGAGGTGATCCATTAAGGAAAAACAATTATTCAAGAAAATGGGTGTGGCTAAACCCTAATTCTATCTCTATAGAATGTGTTCTCTCCCAACTCATGGAATATATTAATGTCACCCTAATCTATAATAAGATGTTCTTATATATAAATGTAGACACTACAAGAAAAAGGCCTAACAGCGACCAATAATATCAGCGACTGGATATGCGGTCACTGATATTCGTAATAGCGATCGACATCTGCGACCATTCTTTAATCCAGTCGCTATGTTATATCAACGACCGCATGCGGTCGCAGATCGGTCGCTAAAACAAATTTCCCTCCCAAAATTTGGCAGGAAATGTTGGCGCGTAGGTTTTTTGCGACCACTTACAATCAGCGACCGCATGCGGTCGCTGATAAGTCCATGTCATTAAAATTTAGCGATCGCATGCGGTCGCTGATAGCGGTCACTGATCAAACTTAATGTTATCAGAAACCAGTATTCGCTTGACACAGAACACAGAAGGAAAAAGAAAAGAGGGAGGTCCGAAATAGAGAGAAGAGGGAGAAAGGGGGAGAAGAGAAGAAGGAGAAGAAGTTCGGTCGCTGCCGCCATCGACCACCTGCCACCGCCTCTACAAAGGTAACTCACTCGAAATCCACTAGAAACCTTGAATCTGTTGTTAATTTGTTAATTGAATGTGGTTTAGACAAACCCTAGATCAAAAAATGAATATGCCAATCAAAGAGCCAAGTGTTACCACATTTGCACTGTTAAGAGATTATAATCCGTAGCACTGTTTCTCTCTGTTAATTAAGATTAAAAGGCAACTAATGACAATGAACTAATTAAAGTTTATTTTAAAATTTATAAAATAAACTGTTATTATGAAACATAGCCTAACTTTTTTTTTTCATTTTTGTTATTATTGGTGCTTAAACTTTTGGTTTGTTCGACTTAGATATGAACTGGGGTTGCTCTAATTAATCAGTTGGAATTTGAATAGGATGTTATGGAATTGGTTCTGTTGATTGTGTTATTTGCTCCTATATATAGAAATTAGCTTATATGGGTCTCATTGGTTAAAGTAATTTGTATATAGGTAATGCTTTAATTGATATGTATGCTAGATTGGAATAGTTTGATTTCAGGGTATTGTTCAAATAGATATTGGAAGGAAGCATTGGTGATATTTTAGCGATTTGGAATCAATTGGTATAAATGTGAATGATGACTTATCAGTTGTCACAGCGTGATGTGACTGCTATCATAAATGACTATATTAAGGAAAAGAAGCTTTAGAATTTACACGCACATATAATACAATAATTGTTAGATTTAAGATTCCATATTAACCATAATTACACAAAAATTATATAAAGAATAGAAAGTAAATAACATATGATATATTTAGATTCATTAAATTATGACTAATTTTTATATGCCTGATTTATTTATTAATATGTCTGGCACACTCTAAAATAATTAACACATCAAACATCGATTATAAGTAACTAAAAACTCATAATTGCTATAACATGAGTTCAAATACATAAAACTTAAATTATTAAATAAGCTCAAGATTGACTTGATAATAAATCACCAAACTCAAATCCACATGATTTAGTGATATCCCGACTACCCTGTCGTAGCGACTATTATTCGGATTTGTTGGAGTATGTACGTGTCAATCCTAACAATACTTCCTCAATAGGTACTTTAAGTTTGCCATTACAAATGGGGGAAATATATACTTTGTGATTTTGGCTTCATTCCAGATTTATATGACTGTGTCTGATTCAGAATCCATGAGTGTTCAGCAAGACATAAAATAGTGTCCTTTCTAACATCCTTATCTCAACAAAGAATTTGATTTAATTTGCATTCAATCGTTATTATTTTGGTCTTATTGTATTGGGAATTTGTATATTTCTCTTGGTTTGTGTCTTGGATGCCTAGAAATGATCATATATGCATGTCGTCGTGCATGTGGCTAGTCCATATTGTATGAGAGACTCTGGCGAAATTTTTTTGTTTGTCGGGTAGTTGCGAACATTTATAATATTAACGAGCTCTTTATGTGCTTACTATTAATTAACGAGCTCTTTAAAGTACTTGTTACCCGAATTTAGATGTCCTCAATAGTTAGTCCCGCGCGTATGCTCAAGTCATATGATTACAAGTATGCTCTCAAGTCTTATGCTTACAAGTATGCTTAAATGTTAATCATATGCTTACAAGTATGCTCAAGCCATATGGTTACAAGTATGCTCAACTCATATGCTTACAAGTAAGCTTAAATATTAATCATATGCATGCTTACAAGTATGCTCAAGTCATATGGTTATAAGTATGCTCAAGTCATATGTTAACATTTATAATGTTGTCTGTAGTAGGTACCGTGGAATCATGGACCTCTATTCAGAAAAAGGGATACGTGTTGACAGACATGTAATCGTCGATATTGACCTCCATAGGTCTGCGTACTCCAACGAACCGTTTGTTTTACCAACTCAAATAGTACAAGTATACTATAGTCCTAGTCCTGTTAGGAAAAGGGATAGACCGCCTACAGATTGGCAAGTTATAATTCATACTCCCGCGCGTAGTCGTGTAGAAGTAGTTGATGGGGAGATTTACCAAGAGCAGATGCTTCATAGTCAAACTATAATAAACGTGGAGGACGACAATGAAGTAATCCAGTTAGATGGTGGAGATGAACCACATGAATTAGATCATGAGTCAAAACTTGTGTCAGATGACATTAATACTGAGGAGGAAGAGTTATTAACTGAATCTGACACTGAATCTGAAGCAGATGATGGTTATGAATCTGCAACACGTATACAAGATGATTCTGAATCAGACACTTGAACAAATGAAATGTATGTTTAGCATTACATGTTTTTTATATCATTGTCATGTTTATGTACTTAACTATTTAAATACAATTTTTGTTTATTGTCATTTTATATTCATATATATACATGTTTATATCACTATCATGTTTATTGTCATTTTATATATTCATATATACATGTAATCAAATATAACTCATATATACATCTTGAAATTTGTAATATACAAATGGCTTCTGAAGCAGTGCAGAAAAAGTGCGGGTTGGGTAGGGGACCTAATCATGTGCCCAAGGCCCCTACTAATCCAGATGATTGGATTCTTATTCAGATTAGCCCTCCTCCGAATAGCAGGTATGTCCCGCATCATTTATATATAAGCATTTTAGATTCCATTTATACAAGATATATAGAACTTAGATGTAAATTGTTTTAATATATCTACTTATCGTTGATGTAAATTGTTGTATACTATAGTGATTTTTCAAATAATAAGATCGTCAAGTGCATATCACAACTGTGTTTACAGAATTGGCCTACACCTGTGATTACGTGGTCGAGCACACCTATCGCCCACAAGGATGCTGTTTGGGCTGAATTTCAGGTATGTTTTTTTTTTAATTATGACAGTTAATATAATATTCTACTTAAGGATAATTGTTTAGTAATGTTATTATTGTTGTTTTATTTGCAGAAAAGGTATAGATGGGAGGACGCACAGACTTCAGTGATTCAGACATTATTGTAAGACTCTAATTTTTTATAAATAAAATCGAATTTTCTCTAATTATTATTGTGAATAATAAGGTGTTAATTTGATATAATACTTTGGTTATGGGTGAAATGTGAAAATTTTGCAAAATAAGCAAGTGGTTATAAAATATTCATTTTGTCGGGGAATATTCGTTTGGTCGTGGAATATTCTTTCTGTCGGGGAATATTCGTACGACGGCGCAGCCATTTGTGGGCCCTATAACGAAAAGCGATCGGATAAAAAAAATGACAAATTTGAGTTTTTATAAATAATGGCGTAGTTGTTACCGTTAACACTGTTGGAATACCCGGTGGTTAAAATACAGTAATACGCGTGGTTGCACAGTAGCACATAGTTTTGCACAATATTTTTGAATTATTGATTCTTATGTAAGAAGGCACTACTCAATAATTGTTACAGTAATTACTGTTCAATATTTTATTTTATTGATTCAATAATTGATGCGTTGATATTTTATATTATTGTTGTTTCAATAATTGTCATTGCACAGTATCTCCATTATCAGATCAATAATTCATATTATTTGAATAATATTGTTAGATAACATTATTGGCAATGTCTAAGAAAGTTCTATCTAGAAAAGGGGTTTAGTCACCTAATTGCGCGTCAATAATGAGAAATCTTTATCGGAAAGTCCCCTCTTTCCTAGGAACGACCTGGTTGTCATAATTGTGATTTTGTAATATTATTTGTGAATAATTATCTATTGATTTATATAATAAGGAAATATTTATTTTATGTGGATATAAATGATGGATATATTTATTGTGGTTATAAATGAAGAAATTAATGTTGGGGTATTTTATCAGTATTTTGTTGGAATGGAGGTATTAAAAATCGTCCGTATGTGGACTTCGGACATTTTTTGTTTGAAATTTTAAAAAACTTAAACTTACAAAGTTGTAAAGAATTAAATTTCTTATGGAAGGACATGAGATTCGAATTTTTCTGATAAAAGGGCTATTTATTGTGAATTATTGAAGTTTCGAAAATTAAATATTTTTATTAAAAATATGGTGGGCCCCACTTTTAGTTGGTGAGAAATGAAATGTGCTGAAATTTATTTTTAAAAGTGGTAGGCTTGAATAGTAGTAGGTAAAATCATCAAGTAGCAGGTTAGTCTGCTATGGCGTTCTAAGTATTTTCCTATAAATAGGGTGCCTAGTTAGAATTGAAAATCACACGAGTAACAAGTTTTCTCTCTTTCTCTCTCTATATTATCGAGCGTATTTTGTGAGTATTTAGATACTTTGTGAGTTGCTATTCATCTGTGCAAGTTTTCTTCAGCCTTATACCTGATATTTCAGCCGGAAGTACTGTTATTTTGAGGTAAAAGATATTATTTTTTTTGTAAATGATGTTATTCTTTCAATATCATTATACCGAAATATTGGTATGGATTTTATTGTGGAATTTCTATCTTTTTGTGTCGGGGCTACTATTCACGTATACGACACTATTCACGAATACGACACTATTCACAAAAAAATAAAATTTTTTCCTTTTTGTCCAAGATATCTATTATGGTTACTATCTTTGATTGTATCCATGTTTTGATCTTTATTTTTGAATTCTGCTTCACAATTGGTTATTATGGAGTATTATTGAATTTGGATAAACTATAATACGAATCCCTAATATTTGTTCTTTTATCGCTCTGGATTCGTTTTCTTTAAGATATTTTTCATCATCCTCAGTCCTAAATGATGATATTACGGAATATCTTTGGCCTGTAGTGCAAAGATGAATGATTAACTGATGAATATCTTTGGCCTGTAGTGCAAAGATGAACATGTGTTGAGATGAACATGACCAACTGGTGATACAAATGAATATCTTTGGTTTGTAGTGCAAAGATGAATATTTGATTCAAGATGTATATTGATTGATGTTACAGGGATAAAATATTGATGATGGACTTTTAAATCTTAGAAGATAGTTGAATTCATTCTCTACTTGACTCTTCTAATGGATTGCTGTTTCTGCTGCAGTTGTTGATCTAAAACTTGTTGTCTATTATATTTTATCAGATTTTTCCCTGTTGAAGACTAATGATAATTTGTTGTATATTATCTTAGTCATAATATTCTTTATTGGGCTAGTTGAGGTCACCCTTTTCTTTTTTATTCCATTGTTCTTATCAGGAGGAGAGAATTTAGCAGAAACTAACCGGGGTATGGAGTGATGATTCAAGATAGTTATTTTAGTAGTCCTCACTATTTTGTAAAATAGTATATCAATAATTGTAATGAGGACTCCTTTTGAGTTTGTATACTGTCTATTAGACAATATTTGTATTCAAACTCACAGTATAGGCGTTGTCGTATTTTGCACGACAATTGTATTACTGAAGTTGTATTTGTTTCTGTACCATGTATTTGGCTACTCAGAATGGGTGATGTATACCTATTTTGGGGGCGTCACAGTTGGTATCAAAGCTTAGGGATATGATCCCTGGCTGAGACGTGAGACAAGAACTAGGAAGGGAGAGACGGGGAATTCCTTCACTAGTATGACCTGACTAAGTTTATTTGGTAGTTATTTGATTGGTCAGAGTATAGGGATAATATGTGACATGTCAATTAACCCTTGTTTTGTGGTAATATTTGAGAATGGCAGCTGGAAATATTAACAAATGGAGTGAATGAGACCGTGGAGACACCTTTAATCACCACCCAGGGGAACGTGCAACAGGAAGGCAATATTCCTCCTGTAAACAACACTACCGAACAAATGATGAATGATGGGATGTTTAGAAGCTTTTTGTAATTCATGCAAAATTAGACGAGGGAGACTCGTGTACAAAATACGGGTGGAAATGATAGCAATGCGCGGCTTGTCACATCCAAGCAGTTCAAAGAGTTGGGACCACCAGAATTTATTGGAAAGCAGGATCCGATCAAGGCAGAAACGTGGGTCAAGCAAATTACCAAGCTATTCGACGTCTTGGGATGCACGGAGGAACAGAAGGTTCCATTCGTAACCTTTATGTTCTGAGGTGAGGCAGACTACTGGTGGGAGTCTGTGAAGCGTACCCAGCCCGCCGCACTCAATATGTCTTGGGAATTCAATGACAAGTACTTTCCTGAAAGTATTCGTCATATGAAGGAGGTAGAGTTTATCAGACTGAACAAAACAACATGACGGTGTCCTAGTACGAGGTGAAGTTCGTTGAGTTATCCAGGTTTGCACCTCATTTGGTAGAGAATGAGGAATGAATGACAAGGATGTTTCTGAGAGGTCTAAAACCCGAGATTCGACAATATCTTATCTCTCATAAATTTTTTTTATATTCAGATGTTGTAAACAGGGCTCAATTATTAGAGCGAGATAATGACTATGTTCAACCGAGGAAACACAACCAGGGTCATACCGGTGGCAGCGGTCATTGGAGCAATGAAAACCAGCAGGGAGGAAAATATTCGGACAAAAGCGGTAACCACTCTGGTGGTAATCGTGGCCGTGATAATAGAAGGAGCGAGTCGGGAGGAGATTTCAAAAAGAGAAGGTACAACAATGATAACGTGAAGACGTCAGCACAAACATCAACTGTTTCTAGGGGAGGAGAACAAGCACCGGTCGTTTGTTACAAATGTGGGAAAGAGGGACACATCAGCCCAAACTGACCACAACAATCCAAGGTGTGTTATAACTGTGGAAAGGAAGGTCATATAGCTAGAGATTGTCTAGTTAAGAAACCAAGTTCAACGGGGATGGTGACTCCAAAGGCTGTCCCGGACAAGTCAAAGTCGGTGGTTCCGGGAAGGGCGTTTGTCGTGATTGCCCAAAATGCGAGGAACCCAAACGAGGTTGTAACGACCCCAAAATAGGTCCATTCCATCCAACCTATTCTGAGTCGCCAAATACATGGTACAGAAAACAACTACAACTTTATTACAACAATTATCGTGCAAAATACAACAACACATATGCTGTGAGTTTGGATACAAATATATACCAAATGTGACTCATGTTCCAACCGTGGACATCACCTCACAATAACACCTTACATAAAGGTATAGTCAAAAACTGTTTTAGAAATTAGAATCTTTGGGAAGTGCTCAAGGAAACCTTCGTACATGGGAGGCCACGCGTCTAAGTTATGATAGATATCATATGGCCACAGAATTATCTTTGGTTGACCCAATAGACCCCAAAGAAAAACGAGAAGATTACTATCATATTCTTCCCAATGGTGAGTCTTCTCTTGACATATCATTATCTCTACTATCTCTAATTGAGAATTATACTTCAAACAAACACCAAGATTATATAGGTAGTGCTCGTATATATACTCAGCAAGTGGATGAGCACATCCCTGTTTTATGATGACACGAGGTTGTATGTCGTTAGACATCTTGTATGATAGTGGCAAACCACCCTTCCAACGTTGGGTACACCTTACCCTATTGGATTCACCAAATATAACTACTAAATGAACTTTTCTATACTGCTTCGGGAGAGCATCCACAGCTAGAGACCACCGTTATATTTCCCCGTTACCCCCGCTCGACCCAGCTACACTCTTATTACCTGAAAGGAATTGTGAAGCAAAAGGGTGAGCACAACTAGCTCAGTAAAGAATATCATGACTAAAGATAATTAAATTATCAATAGCCTTCATCAATAATAAATCAGAGATTTAGAACATATGGTAAATGATAAAAATTTCAACCATAGTTGCAGCGGAACGAGCAATCCATTAGAAGAGTCAAATAGACTATAAAGTCTATTATCTTCTCCATGTTAAAAATCCACCAATAATATTTTATCCATGTAACATCACTCAACAGTTCCTTTCCACAATCATATGAATAACTCATAATCATAATTGTGACTATAAATTTTTCTTCGCACCCAGGACGAAGAATATTTTCATCACCTGTCTTTACCTGAAACATCAAAGATCATGGTTATACCAAATCACAATTCATGTTTATAATCATACTAACAAATCTATCTTTGCACTACGGGCCAAAGATATTCATCAACAAACCATCTTTGCACTACGGGCCAAAGATATTCATCAACAAACCATCTTTGCACTACGGGCCAAAGATATTCAACAACAGTTCATCTTTGCACTACAGGCCAAAGATATTCATCAACAGGCCATCTTTGCACTACATGCCAAAGATATTCATCAACAATTCATATTTGCACTACAGGCCAAATATATTCATATCTCAAAGAATATATAATCATTTCAGAATTTATATAAACAATAATTATAACCATGTTGATCAATTCACCTTTGCACTTAAGCTTAAGATATTCAATTATAAATTCAATGGTCATGATCATACCAGTCAACAATTCAACTTTGCACTACTGGCCAAAGAGAACCCATAGTCATGATCATACCAATAATTTACCCATCTTTACACTCAAGCGAAAGAGAATTTCAACATCAGGGTTATAAAAATGTTATATATGATGATAAAAATAATATGATCAACATATAGTTTTAATCTCAAGAGTAATATTCGTAACTCATGAATAGTAAATCGTGAATAGTAACTCATGAATAGTAACCCCGACACAAAAGATAGAAATTCCACAATAAAATCCATACCAATATTTCGGTATAATGATATTGAAAGAATAACATTACTTAAATTTATAAACAATTTATTTTAATTGTTTACACTTTACTAATTAATGCATTTAATCATCATAAAATGCGAACTCTTATAATTTCATCATCAATAACCAAAACCCTCATCAAAAATCTGCATATACCTCATATAGGATTCTCAAGCCATAAAATCCTATTTTCTAATTTTCTTTCTTCACAAAATATATTTAATTCATTTACTCATAACTAGACCATTTTTATGAAAAATACCAAATCAGTTCCAAAAATATTTCTTTTCTGGGATTTAGCATAATATAGTCCCATAGTGAACATATATTTTTCTCAGAATTTTTAAAAGTCATTTACTATTTTTCATATGGCCAAAATAGCCAAATATTTAGACATTTATCAAAAATTGTACTTTTGTCTAAAAATTCTGAAATTTACAGAGTATACTTCTATCATATACATGTACTCCCAATAAAAATTTCATCAATTTTGGAGTTAACCACAAGGAATTATAAGCTGTTACTTTTAAAATAGTCTTTTCTCATAAAATTCATAACTCTCAATCTATACATCCAAAAATCACCATTTTTGGATACAATCAAGAAAACTCATCAAAATATCATTTCAAATTTTTCCAGAATTTTTGAAATCAGAAAAATTACGAAACTGAAAATCATAACAACCCTTAAAATCCCTTAATATCCCTTACTATCCCTTACAATCCCTTACCTCAAAAGAGCAGTACTTCTGACTGGATATCGAATATGATGCTGAAGGAAACTTGCACTGATGAATAGAAACTCACAGAGTATCTAAATACTCACAAAATACACTCAATAATCTAGAGAGAGAAAGAGAGAAAACTTATGTTTCTGGTGTGATTTTCAATTCTAACTTAGCCCTCTATTTATAGAAAAATTTTGGTAGGTTTGACATGCAACCTGATGGCTTTACCTGCTACTATTCCCACCCACCACATTTGAAATATAATTCAGCACATTTCTTCACCAACCACAAGTGGTGCCCACCAATTCTAGAATTTTCCACCAAAAATGATTTATAACCTGATTTTTGAATCAGCCACCTCTTAAAATTCATAACAAATCATACGTTCATTTTTAACTGTTCAAAATTTGTGGACATATACTCAACTTATATATGTATAACATATCCAAAAATTACCACGATCCAACGGTCGGATTAAAAATTATAACCCCCGTAAAATATCTCAAAAACCCTGATTTTTAATACCTCCATTCCGACAAAAATACGGATAAAAATCTCAACATTAACTCCTTCATTTTTTAACCACAAAAATATATCCCTCATTTATATCCACATAAAATAAATATTTTCTTATCATATGAATCAATAATTAATTATTCACAAATAATATTACAGAATCACATTTATGACAACCAGGCCGTTCCCAGGAAAGAGGGGGCTTTCCAATAAGAATTTCTCCTTACTGGCGCGCAATTAGGTGACCAAACCTCTCCTTAGACAGAACTTTCTAGACATTGCCAATAATGTTATCTAATAATATTATTCAAATAATATGAATTATTGATCTGATAATGGGAAATACTGTGCAGTGACAATTATTGAACAACAATAATATAAAATTTCAACGTAGCAATTATTGAATCAATAAAATAAAATATTGAACAGTAATTACTGTAACAATTATTGAGTAGTGCCTTCTTACGTAAGAATCAATAATTTTAAAAATACTATGCAATACCGTGTGCTACTGTGCAATAACGCGTATTACTGTATTTTAACCACCGGGTATTCCAACAGTGTTAACGATAACACTACGCCGTTATTTGTAAAAACTCAAATTTGTCGTTTTTTCCTTCACCCGACAGTTATTCGTTATGGGGCCCACAAATAACTGCGCCGTCGTACGAATATTCCCCGACAGAAAGAATATTCCACGACCAAACGAATATTCCCCGACAACAATGATTATTTTATAACCACTTGTGTATTTTGAAAAAAAATCATATATCACCCTTAACTTTAACATTTATCAATTTAACCATTTACTGAATAGTAATTATAAGAAAAATTGCATACTTTTATTTCATAAAATTCGGGGTCTTACAATCTCCCCTCCTTATGAAATTTCGTCCCCGAAATTTACGTACCTGGTATTTCAAAGAGTTGAGAATACCTTCCTTTCATTTCAGATTCCATCTTTCCTGTCATCATAATTTCTCCATTGCTCATCTCCTGTATTTCAAATATCATTCTAGAATACAGCTTCAAAACAAGGGTTAATTGAACAAATTAACATATACATAATATCCCGATATTATGACTGACCAACAAATAAGCTTAGGTAGGACACACTAGCGAAGGATTTACTCATCTCTCCCCTCCTAGTTGTATTCCCCGATCTCCGCCAGAGATCATATCCCTAAGCTCTGATACCAAATGTAACTCTGGACACCAACCTATGTCAGCACCTTACATTGATACCTATCAGTTTGCCACCGCAGAACGGCGTCCCCTACGGAGAGTCTGGCTTCGGTGCATCCCCCATCAACAGGAAGTCACCAGCGAGAGGCTCGGGGCTCTTTACTTATAGCTCTGATACCAACTGTAACGACCCCAAAATAGGTCCATTCCATCCAACCTATTCTGAGTCGCCAAATACATGGTACAGAAAACAACTACAACTTTATTACAACAATTGTCGTGCAAAATACAACAACACATATGCTGTGAGTTTGGATACAAATATATACCAAATGTGACTCATGTTCCAACCGTGGACATCACCTCACAATAACACCTTACATAAAGGTATAGTCAAAAACTGTTTTAGAAATTAGAATCTTTGGGAAGTGCTCAAGGAAACCTTCGTACATGGGAGGCCACGCGTCTAGGTTATGATAGATATCATATGGCCACAGAATTATCCTTGGTTGACCCAATAGACCCCAAAGAAAAACGAGAAGATTACTATCATATTCTTCCCAATGGTGAGTCTTCTCTTGACTTATCATTATCTCTACTGTCTCTAATTGAGAATTATACTTCAAACAAACACCAAGATTATATAGGTAGTGCTCGTATATATACTCAGCAAGTGGATGAGCACATCCCTGTCTTATGATGACACGAGGTTGTATGTCGTTAGACATCTTGTATGATAGTGGCAAACCACCCTTCCAACGTTGGGTACACCTTACCCTATTGGATTCACCAAATATAACTACTAAATGAACTTTTCTATACTGCTTCGGGAGAGCATCCACAGCTAGAGACCACCGTTCTATTTCCCCGTTACCCCCGCTCGACCCAGCTACACTCTTATTACCTGAAAGGAATTGTGAAGCAAAAGGGTGAGCACAACTAGCTCAGTAAAGAATATCATGACTAAAGATAATTAAATTATCAATAGCCTTCATCAATAATAAATCAGAGATTTAGAACATATGGTAAATGATAAAAATTTCAACCATAGTTGCAGCGGAACGAGCAATCCATTAGAAGAGTCAAATAGACTATAAAGTCTATTATCTTCTCCATGTTAAAAATCCACCAACAATATTTTATCCATGTAACATCACTCAACAGTTCCTTTCCACAATCATATGAATAACTCATAATCATAATTGTGACTATAAATTTTTCTTCGCACCCAGGACGAAGAATATTTTCATCACCTGTCTTTACCTGAAACATCAAAGATCATGGTTATACCAAATCACAATTCCTGTTTATAATCATACTAACAAATCCATCTTTGCACTACGGGCCAAAGATATTCATCAACAAACCATCTTTGCACTACGGGCCAAAGATATTCATCAACAAACCATCTTTGCACTACGGGCCAAAGATATTCAACAACAGTTCATCTTTGCACTACAGGCCAAAGATATTCATCAACAGGCCATCTTTGCACTACATGCCAAAGATATTCATCAACAATTCATATTTGCACTACAGGCCAAATATATTCATATCTCAAAGAATATATAATCATTTCAGAATTTATATAAACAATAATTATAACCATGTTGATCAATTCACCTTTGCACTTAAGCTTAAGATATTCAATTATAAATTCAATGGTCATGATCATACCAGTCACAATTCAACTTTGCACTACAGGCCAAAGAGAACCCTAGTCATGATCATACCAATAATCTACCCATCTTTACACTCAAGTGAAAGAGAATTTCAACATCAGGGTTATAAAAATGTTATATATGATGATAAAAATAATATGATCAACATATAGTTTTAATCTCAAGAGTAATATTCGTAACTCATGAATAGTAAATCGTGAATAGTAACTCATAAATAGTAACCCCGACACAAAAGATAGAAATTCCACAATAAAATCCATACCAATATTTCGGTATAATGATATTGAAAGAATAACATTACTTAAATTTATAAACAATTTATTTTAATTGTTTACACTTTACTAATTAATGCATTTAATCATCATAAAATGCCAACTCTTACAATTTCATCATCAATAACCAAAACCCTCATCAAAAATCTGCATATACCTCATATAGGATTCTCAAGCCATAAAATCCTATTTTCCAATTTTCTTTCTTCACAAAACATATTTAATTCATTTACTCATAACTAGACCATTTTCATGAAAAATACCAAATCAGTTCCAAAAATATTTCTTTTCTGGGATTTAGCATAATATAGTCCCATAGTGAACATATATTTTTCTCAGAATTTTTAAAAGTCATTTACTATTTTTCATATGGCCAAAATAGCCGAATATTTAGACATTTATCAAAAATTGTACTTTTGTCTAAAAATTCTGAAATTTACAGAGTATACTTCTATCATATACATGTACTCCCAATAAAAATTTCATCAATTTTGGAGTTAACCACAAGGAATTATAAGCTGTTACTTTTAAAATAGTCTTTTCTCATAAAATTCATAACTCTCAATCTATACATCCAAAAATCACCATTTTTGGACACAATCAAGAAAACTCATCAAAATATCATTTCAAATTTTTCCAGAATTTTTGAAGATCAGAAAAATTACGAAACTGAAAATCATAACAACCCTTAAAATCCCTTAATATCCCTTACTATCCCTTACAATCCCTTACCTCAAAAGAGCAGTACTTCTGACTGGATATCGAATATGATGCTGAAGGAAACTTGCACTGATGAATAGCAACTCACAAGTATCTAAATACTCACAAAATACACTCAATAATCTAGAGAGAGAAAGAGAGAAAGCTTATGTTTCTGGTGTGATTTTCAATTCTAACTTAGCCCTCTATTTATAGGAAAATTTTGGTAGGTTTGACCTGCAACCTGATGGCTTTACCTGCTACTATTCCCACCCACCACATTTGAAATATAATTCAGCACATTTCTTCACCAACCACAAGTGGGGCCCACCAATTCTAGAATTTTCCACCAAAAATGATTTAAAACCTGATTTTTGAACCAGTCATCTCTTAAAATTCATAACAAATCATACGTTCATTTTTAACGGTTCAAAATTTGTGGACATATACTCAACTTATATATGTATAACATATCCAAAAATTACCACGATCCAACGGTCGGATTAAAAATTATAACCCCCGCAAAATATCTCAAAAACCCTGATTTTTAATACCTCCATTCCGACAAAAATACGGATAAAAATCTCAACATTAACTCCTTCATTTTTTAACCACAAAAATATATCCCTCATTTATATCCACATAAAATAAATATTTTCTTATCATATGAATCAATAATTAATTATTCACAAATAATATTACAGAATCACATTTATGACAACCAGGCCGTTCCCAGGAAAGAGGGGGCTTTCCAATAAGAATTTCTCCTTACTGGCGCGCAATTAGATGACCAAACCTCTCCTTAGACAGAACTTTCTAGACATTGCCAATAATGTTATCTAATAATATTATTCAAATAATATGAATTATTGATCTGATAATGGGAAATACTGTGCAGCAACAATTATTGAACAACAATAATATAAAATTTCAACGTAGCAATTATTGAATCAATAAAATAAAATATTGAACAGTAATTACTGTAACAATTATTGAGTAGTGCCTTCTTACGTAAGAATCAATAATTTTAAAAATACTATGCAATACCGTGTGCTACTGTGCAATAACGCGTATTACTGTATTTTAACCACCGGGTATTCCAACAGTGTTAACGGTAACAACTACGCCGTTATTTGTAAAAACTCAAATTTGTCGTTTTCCTTCACCCGACAGTTATTCGTTATGGGGCCCACAAATAGCTGCGCCGTCGTACGAATATTCCCCGACAGAAAGAATATTCCACGACCAAACGAATATTCCCCGACAACAATGATTATTTTATAACTACTTGTGTATTTTGAAAAAAAATCATATATCACCCTTAACTTTAACATTTATCAATTTAACCATTTACTGAATAGTAATTATAAGAAAAATTGAATACTTTTATTTCATAAAATTCGGGGTCTTACAATCTCCCCTCCTTATGAAATTTCGTCCCCGAAATTTACGTACCTGGTATTTCAAAGAATTGAGAATACCTTCCTTTCATTTCAGATTCCATCTTTCCTGTCATCATAATTTCTCCATTGCTCATCTCTTGTATTTCAAATATCATTCTAGAATACAGCTTCAAAACAAGGGTTAATTGAACAAATTAACATTTACATAATATCCCGATATTATGACTGACCAACAAATAAGCTTAGGTAGGACACACTAGCGAAGGATTTACTCATCTCTCCCCTCCTAGTTGTATTCCCCGATCTCCGCCAGAGATCATATCCCTAAGCTCTGATACCAAATGTAACTCTGGACACCAACCTATGTCAGCACCTTACATTGATACCTATCAGTTTGCCACCGCAGAACGGCGTCCCCTACGGAGTCTGGCTTCGGTGCATCCCCCATCAACAGGAAGTCACCAGCGAGAGGCTCGGGGCTCTTTACTTATAGCTCTGATACCAACTGTAACGACCCCAAAATAGGTCCATTCCATCCAACCTATTCTGAGTCGCCAAATACATGGTACAGAAAACAACTACAACTTTATTACAACAATTGTCGTGCAAAATACAACAACACATATGCTGTGAGTTTGGATACAAATATATACCAAATGTGACTCATGTTCCAACCGTGGACATCACCTCACAATAACACCTTACATAAAGGTATAGTCAAAAACTGTTTTAGAAATTAGAATCTTTGGGAAGTGCTCAAGGAAACCTTCGTACATGGGAGGCCACGCGTCTAGGTTATGATAGATATCATATGGCCACAGAATTATCCTTGGTTGACCCAATAGACCCCAAAGAAAAACGAGAAGATTACTATCATATTCTTCCCAATGGTGAGTCTTCTCTTGACATATCATTATCTCTACTGTCTCTAATTGAGAATTATACTTCAAACAAACACCAAGATTATATAGGTAGTGCTCGTATATATACTCAGCAAGTGGATGAGCACATCCCTGTCTTATGATGACACGAGGTTGTATGTCGTTAGACATCTTGTATGATAGTGGCAAACCACCCTTCCAACGTTGGGTACACCTTACCCTATTGGATTCACCAAATATAACTACTAAATGAACTTTTCTATACTGCTTCGGGAGAGCATCCACAGCTAGAGACCACCGTTCTATTTCCCCGTTACCCCCGCTCGACCCAGCTACACTCTTATTACCTGAAAGGAATTGTGAAGCAAAAGGGTGAGCACAACTAGCTCAGTAAAGAATATCATGACTAAAGATAATTAAATTATCAATAGCCTTCATCAATAATAAATCAGAGATTTAGAACATATGGTAAATGATAAAAATTTCAACCATAGTTGCAGCGGAACGAGCAATCCATTAGAAGAGTCAAATAGACTATAAAGTCTATTATCTTCTCCATGTTAAAAATCCACCAACAATATTTTATCCATGTAACATCACTCAACAGTTCCTTTCCACAATCATATGAATAACTCATAATCATAATTGTGACTATAAATTTTTCTTCGCACCCAGGACGAAGAATATTTTCATCACCTGTCTTTACCTGAAACATCAAAGATCATGGTTATACCAAATCACAATTCCTGTTTATAATCATACTAACAAATCTATCTTTGCACTACGGGCCAAAGATATTCATCAACAAACCATCTTTGCACTACGGGCCAAAGATATTCATCAACAAACCATCTTTGCACTACGGGCCAAAGATATTCAACAACAGTTCATCTTTGCACTACAGGCCAAAGATATTCATCAACAGGCCATCTTTGCACTACATGCCAAAGATATTCATCAACAATTCATATTTGCACTACAGGCCAAATATATTCATATCTCAAAGAATATATAATCATTTCAGAATTTATATAAACAATAATTATAACCATGTTGATCAATTCACCTTTGCACTTAAGCTTAAGATATTCAATTATAAATTCAATGGTCATGATCATACCAGTCACAATTCAACTTTGCACTACAGGCCAAAGAGAACCCTAGTCATGATCATACCAATAATCTACCCATCTTTACACTCAAGTGAAAGAGAATTTCAACATCAGGGTTATAAAAATGTTATATATGATGATAAAAATAATATGATCAACATATAGTTTTAATCTCAAGAGTAATATTCGTAACTCATGAATAGTAAATCGTGAATAGTAACTCATGAATAGTAACCCCGACACAAAAGATAGAAATTCCACAATAAAATCCATACCAATATTTCGGTATAATGATATTGAAAGAATAACATTACTTAAATTTATAAACAATTTATTTTAATTGTTTACACTTTACTAATTAATGCATTTAATCATCATAAAATGCCAACTCTTATAATTTCATCATCAATAACCAAAACCCTCATCAAAAATCTGCATATACCTCATATAGGATTCTCAAGCCATAAAATCCTATTTTCTAATTTTCTTTCTTCACAAAACATATTTAATTCATTTACTCATAACTAGACCATTTTCATGAAAAATACCAAATCAGTTCCAAAAATATTTCTTTTCTGGGATTTAGCATAATATAGTCCCATAGTGAACATATATTTTTCTCAGAATTTTTAAAAGTCATTTACTATTTTTCATATGGCCAAAATAGCCGAATATTTAGACATTTATCAAAAATTGTACTTTTGTCTAAAAATTCTGAAATTTACAGAGTATACTTCTATCATATACATGTACTCCCAATAAAAATTTCATCAATTTTGGAGTTAACCACAAGGAATTATAAGCTGTTACTTTTAAAATAGTCTTTTCTCATAAAATTCATAACTCTCAATCTATACATCCAAAAATCACCATTTTTGGACACAATCAAGAAAACTCATCAAAATATCATTTCAAATTTTTCCAGAATTTTTGAAAATCAGAAAAATTACGAAACTGAAAATCATAACAACCCTTAAAATCCCTTAATATCCCTTACTATCCCTTACAATCCCTTACCTCAAAAGAGCAGTACTTCTGACTGGATATCGAATATGATGCTGAAGGAAACTTGCACTGATGAATAGAAACTCACAAGTATCTAAATACTCACAAAATACACTCAATAATCTAGAGAGAGAAAGAGAGAAAACTTATGTTTCTGGTGTGATTTTCAATTCTAACTTAGCCCTCTATTTATAGAAAAATTTTGGTAGGTTTGACCTGCAACCTGATGGCTTTACCTGCTACTATTCCCACCCACCACATTTGAAATATAATTCAGCACATTTCTTCACCAACCACAAGTGGTGCCCACCAATTCTAGAATTTTCCACCAAAAATGATTTATAACCTGATTTTTGAATCAGCCACATCTTAAAATTCATAACAAATCATACGTTCATTTTTAACGGTTCAAAATTTGTGGACATATACTCAACTTATATATGTATAACATATCCAAAAATTACCACGATCCAACGGTCGGATTAAAAATTATAACCCCCGCAAAATATCTCAAAAACCCTGATTTTTAATACCTCCATTCCGACAAAAATACGGATAAAAATCTCAACATTAACTCCTTCATTTTTTAACCACAAAAATATATCCCTCATTTATATCCACATAAAATAAATATTTTCTTATCATATGAATCAATAATTAATTATTCACAAATAATATTACAGAATCACATTTATGACAACCAGGCCGTTCCCAGGAAAGAGGGGGCTTTCCAATAAGAATTTCTCCTTACTGGCGCGCAATTAGATGACCAAACCTCTCCTTAGACAGAACTTTCTAGACATTGCCAATAATGTTATCTAATAATATTATTCAAATAATATGAATTATTGATCTGATAATGGGAAATACTGTGCAGTGACAATTATTGAACAACAATAATATAAAATTTCAACGTAGCAATTATTGAATCAATAAAATAAAATATTGAACAGTAATTACTGTAACAATTATTGAATAGTGCCTTCTCACGTAAGAATCAATAATTTTAAAAATACTATGCAATACCGTGTGCTACTGTGCAATAACGTGTATTACTGTATTTTAACCACCGGGTATTCCAACAGTGTTAACGATAACAACTACGCCGTTATTTGTAAAAACTCAAATTTGTCGTTTTTTCCTTCACCCGATAGTTATTCGTTATGGGGCCCACAAATAACTGCGCCGTCGTACGAATATTTCCCGACAGAAAGAATATTCTACGACCAAACGAATATTCCCCGACAACAATGATTATTTTATAACTACTTGTGTATTTTGAAAAAAAATCATATATCACCCTTAACTTTAACATTTATCAATTTAACCATTTACTGAATAGTAATTATAAGAAAAATTGAATACTTTTATTTCATAAAATTCGGGGTCTTACAGAGGTGATCACGGGTAAGGTAATCATAAACACTTATGAATTTATACCTTATTAGATACCGGTTCTACCAATTCTTTTATCTCTCCTGCTTGTGCTCAACGTTTAAACTTGACTCCGGAGAAATTAGATCTTGACTTATCTGTTGGGACTCCGTTAGGAGAAACTTTCATTACATCTACTGTTTATAATTCTTGCTTGATTCAAGTTGGTACCATCACATTACCTGCCGATCTTATTTCGTTGAAAATTCTTGCATTTGATGTGATTTTAGGGATTGATCGGTTAACCACACATCATGCTAAAATTGATTGTTTTCGTAAGGTTGTTAGTTTTCATATTCCTAACCAACGTATTATACGAATTCAAACAACCAAACCATTAAAGTCAATCACTATCATATCAAGCCATAAAGCTATTCGTTTATTGAAAAATGGATGTCAAGCTTTCTTAGCCCATGTCACGGACTTGAACAAAAACACGTTAGATTTGAATAAAATTTCTGTTGTTAGTGAATTTCCTGACTATTTCCTAAAGAACTTCTCGGTCTACCCCCAGAACGTGAAGTTGAATTCTTTATTGACCTTGAACTTGGTACAAAGCCCATTTCTAAAACCCCATATCGAATGGCTCCTATTGAACTTCAGGAGTTAAAGGTTTAACTACAGGAGTTGTTGGACATCGGTTTCATTCGTCCTAGTACATCTCCTTGGGGTGCTCCTGTGTTATTCGTAAAGAACACTACAAGAAAACCGACTAATTTTGACGGACGTATACTCGACGGATTATATTCGGTCGAAATAGGATTATGTCCGAGGGAATAATACGTCGGATATCATTCCCTCGAAAATACCATAATTCGTATGAAATTTCGTCGACCTTAGAACTCTCCAGTTGGCTCCAAATTTCGCGCCACTGCGAAAAGTAATTTCAACGAATAACCGTTAATTCCGAGGGATATTTCGTCGAAGTTAAGTTATGTTCGAGGGACTTATTACCGACGGATAAACTTTTCACCTTCTGCCTTTTCATTTTAGACGCTCGATTTATCTGATCTCTCTCTCATTCTTTCTCACTCATTCTCTCTCACTCTCCTTCCCTAGACTCTCTCATGCCCCCGCCCCCACCCACACCCATCCAGTCACCGGTCCCCCCTCCCCTGCCACTATTTCCCCCACTGCGCCCCCAGGTATCTGGCCCCACTCTGCTCCGATAACCTCACTCCCTCCCCCCGGCCCCCCCACACTGCCCCGGTACCCCCACTGGCCCCTCTCCCCGAGTCCCCCCACCCTAGCCCTGTCCCGATACCCCACCCACCCCCAGGTACCCCCTACTCCTCCCTCTCATCTCCCCGATCAGTGCCCAGTTCCGGCTGCCACTGCCAATTTTCGGCCACTGTGCGCCACTAGTTCCGGCCTCTGCCACCAGCAAACGGCCACGTACGGTAGCTCCTAGCTCCTCCTTTCTCTTCCTCGTTTCTCCTCCTTTAATTCAAGGTAAGAAATCCTAAATGCTCCTCTTTTAATTCATGTGTTACTGAGAATAATTTTGGAGTTATTGTATCAGAAATTGGGTTTTATATTTTAATTTGCTAAAATTGGGTTCATTTCTGTTATGAAATTTATTTTGTTAAAGTTGTTGATTTTGCGAAAGTTGTTCATGATGTAAACTGTTTTGCAAATTGGGATTATTTGACTTCAATTCTGCAAGTGAATGCATGTTGCTGAAATTGTGATTTATTTGTGCAATTACAGTGTTTGGGTCATAACAATTACAGTGTTTGGATCATAATATATGTATGTCAGTGTATAATTAAGAATGTGATATTTGATATTTCCCATGGAATTCCCAACGAAATATCTGTCAGAAATCTGCAATTGAAAATTTTGTGGGCCCTACAAATATATTTATGTATTATTTAATTAATTTAATATAAAATGAAATAAATTTAATTTAATTTAGTTTATTAGACAAAATAAATGTTAAAAATTATTTAATATATTATAATAAAAAATAAAAAATAATAATTAAATTAAATAAAAATAATAATAATTAATTTAATAAATTTTTTTAAAATATAATATAATATTATACAAAATAAATTAATGTATATTAAATTAAATTTAATTAAATTAAATAAAATTATAAAATTATAAAAAATTTACAAGTGAAGTTTAAAAATAAGATAATATAATATACTATAATATAATTTTTAAAAATTAGAAAATATAATATTTATTAATTAAAAAATTAAACAAATAAAAGAAAATATAATAATAAACTTAAATAAATTTTAAAAATTAGATAATATAATATAATAAAAAATAAAATAAAATAAAATAAAATACTTAATTAAATTAAATTGAATAAAACAAAACAAATTTGATTTAATTTAATAAATAAATTAAATTTAATAAAAAATATTTAAAAATATTTAAAAATGTAATAAAATAAAATAAATTTAATTTAAGTACCATAATTTCAATTAAATTAAATTTAAAATAAAATAAAATATAATAATAAATACAATTAAATTTTATAAAATAAAATAAAATAATTTAATAGTAGTCTTCATATATATTCCGAATAACAATTCTCAGAAACGATGTAGCACTTACTTAGTTTTTTATTGGCAAAATAAACTAAGTAGTATTTGCTTAGTTTGCCACAATTTTCAATAAACTCAATAATTAAGTATTATATGTATATATATACATATATGTACTATAATATGAAACTTAGAAACCCGTTTGACAAGTAGGAGTGAATGTCGAACAATAATCTCTATAGATTCTAAATAACAATTCTCATAAACTAAGTACCACTTACTTAGTTTATTATCATTGGTAAAATAAACTAAGTAGCATTTGCTTAGTTTGCTACAATTTTTAATATATAAATGCAATAATACTCTCCCTACATATATGTACTCTTTCTTGTATGCAGGTTTCGACATAACAGTTGCAGCTAAATAGTACTCCAATCGGTTCCTCGGCAACAATTAAAAAAAAGGGGTCGTAGTTCATGTTTGTGTCCTATACTCGAATAATAAAGGTAATTGAATTACTGCAGACATTCCTCACTGTTCCATCATAATAGATGGCAACATTCGGAAGGAGTCCCAGTAAGTTGTTGAACAAAATTCTAGGTTAAACAACCCTCTAAATGAGCGAACAATCACTTCTCCCATAGGATTGAATCATCTCTCCATATGGGTCCAATCCATGATATAAACAGCTTCTCACCACTCCGAATTCCTCAGATGGGTAGTTCTCACAGAACGTTTCACCTCTTGTATGAGAACTGTCCATTTGAGGAATTCGGAGTGGTGAGAAGCTGTCTATATCATGGATTGGACCCATATGGGGAGATGATTCATTCCTAGCAGAGAAGTGACCGTTCGTTCATCTAGAGGGTTGCTTAAGCTGAAACTTTGTTCAATAGCTTAATGGAACTCCTTCGGGATGTTGTCATCTGTTATGATGGAACAGTGAGGAATGTTTGCAGTAATTGAATTAACTTTATTATTCGAGTATAGGACACAACAGGAACTACAACCCTTTTTTTTTCCTGGTTGCCGACTCAAGTAGAGATTCCACATAACAATTCTCATAAACTAAGTAGCATTTGCCTAGTTTGCCACAATTTTCAATAAACTAAGTAGCATTTTCAATTATATATGTACTATACTTTGAAACTTAGAAACCCATTTGACATACACTCAGTAGGGGTGAATGTCGAACAGTCCCCAGTTTGGGACTGTTATTGGATGTTATGTCTCTCACTTAGGCCGATGCAAATACGAAACGATACATTTTTTGTTATTTTGAGGATTAATCGACTGTTATCTCTATATGTTCTCTGAGTGCATACTTAGATTAAGTTATCTTAGTCTATTTCGTGTGCTTGGAGACCATGGGGAGGTGCTGTCAAAATTTTCTTGAAACTCATGAAACGTACTCAACGTGTTTGCACTAGTGACGAGACGCATCCAATAACGGGATAGAAGCCTTACCCCTGTTCTGTAGAGATACTAGGTAAAACTAATTCACGCATGAATATCCAAATTAACTTAATGCGTACTTCTGTGTAGTTAAAAATGCCAGCCGATCGGAGTTGGATGTACCGTAGGATACCCAGTGATGGGAGGGGATTAGTCTCATCTTATCGTGTTGGGGTTTTAGATTTCTTGAACAAAGCACTAGAACATACAGATGATCCGATGCCCGTGTGTCATGTGTAAAACTCTGATCTGGAAGAAAGTCGACGAGATTAAATTCGACTTATTTTCTCGTGGATTTGTGGATGGGTACTTCGTATGAACTCATCACGGGGAATCAGAAGTGATTGAAAATATTGTGGAACAACCAATTCCATAGGCTTCATATGTCGAACACTATGATCCAGTTGAGATGTTGGTCGATGCTTATGGCCCTACTACTATTGACTGGGATGAATATGAACCTTCTTCAAGCAGTGCGAAGCAAGTGCCAAATGATACAGCTGCTGCCTTTTACAAGTTGCTATTTGAATCTGGGGTTGCGTTGTATCCGGGAAATGATACGGATACCAAGCTTTCTACAGTGACGAAGCTCTTACACTTCAAGAATGAGCACGACTGTAGTGAGAGAGGTTTCAACGATTTGTTCGCTATAATTGGACAATTCTTACCCAAGGATCATACTCTTCCTGCGAATTATTACGAAGTGAAGAAGATGGTCAAGGGGTTAAATATGGGGTATCAGAAAATCAATGCTTGTGAGTAAGATTGCATGTTATACTATGGGGATGACAGAGATAAGGGACAGTGTGATATATGCAGCTTATCGCGCTACAAGGTTACAAAACGTGGGGGGAAGGAGAAACATGTTCCCAGGAAAATCTTACGATACTTTCCACTTGCGCCGAGACTTCAACGGCTATTCATGTCGTCTCATACGGCTCATCATATGAGTTGGCATCGAACAAGGGATGTCGTGCCTGGTCAGCTGACTCACCCAGCGGATGGAGATGAATGGAAGAGATTTGATGTAAATTATCCTGAGTTTGCGGAAGAAGTTAGGAATGTTAGGCTTGGCATGGCTACTGATGGCTTTTGCCCTTTTAATAATTTTAGCCAGCCGTACTCAGTTTGGCCAGTCATTATGGTCGCCTATAATCTTTCACCGACAATGTGCATGAGGGATCCGTATTTGTTTTTGACTTTACTCATTCCGGGGATAAAAGTCCTACAAAAGACCTTAATGTGTACCTTCGACCGTTAGTGGATGAACTAAAGATGTTGTGGGAGACAGGGGTTCAGACGTATAATAAATCGAAATGCGAGAATTTTATCTTAAAGGCAACCCTATTATGGACTATCACTGACTTTTCGGCTCTTGGGATGGTTAGTGGTTGGTCAACTTACGGGAAGCTGTCCTGTCTAGTGTGTATGGGGGATGTGCAAGGCAACCAGTTGAAGCATGGGCGGAAATGTAGTTTCTTTGGAACTGCTTGTGGATTCTCGCCTCTTGATCACAATTACAGAAAGATGCCTGCACAGTTCAATAGAAAGATAGAGAAAAAGGGGGTTGTTGGTCGGCTGTCAGGCAGTGAGGTCTTGGGCTGGTTGAATCAACTTGATTTTCCTTTGTCGGGGAAGGAACACAGTAAATTGAGAGCAGCCGGGTACGGAAAGACTCATAATTGGATACACTTGCCTATATGGTTTGAGTTGCCGTATTGGGGCACACTTTTAGTTCGTCATTGTATAGATGTCATGCATACCGAAAAGAATGTTTTTGAGAACTTGTTTTACACCGTGTTAGATGTGAGTGGTAAAACTAAAGACAATGACAATGCTCAAAAAGATTTGGAGGCATTGAACACTAGGCCAGAATTGTGGCTTTGCCCTAACACTACGAAGCCTAAAGCTCTATTTTGTCTTACTAAGCAACAAGTTGAAGACGTCTGTAAGTGGGTTAGTGGGTTGAAGCTCCCAGATGGATATGCGTCAAACATAACACGTTGTTGTAAGGTTGAGTAATTGAAAATTTCTGGATTCAAGAGTCACGATTGTCATGTATTCATCCAGAAGTTGATTCCAATTGCATTTCGTGAGATGTTACCCAGAAAAGTTGGAGATGCATTGACCGAACTGTCAAATTTCTTTTGAGATATTTGCTCAACTATAATTAAGTACAGTGATGTCGAG
This sequence comes from Panax notoginseng, assembly GCA_016801055.1. NCBI lineage: Eukaryota > Viridiplantae > Streptophyta > Magnoliopsida > Apiales > Araliaceae > Panax > Panax notoginseng. The sequence continues at coordinate 39,848,010 of CM029020.1, forward strand.
AAGATGGAGAAGAATATTGTGCTTACCATGTGCAAGCTTGAAATGATCTTCCCTCTAGGATTTTTTGACTCGATGGAACATCTGCCTATTCATCTGCCGTATGAACTCAAACTTGGAGGACCGGTGCAATATCGGTGGATGTATCCTTTTGAGAGGTAATATATAAACTGCTAATTGCTCTATCCTGCGCATATTAATAATACTTCAATTTGTCTGCATATTATTTATCGTAGGTATATGCGCTGTTTAAAACAAAAGGTCAAGAACAAAGCTTGTGTAGAGGGTTCTATTGCTGAACGATATACAGAGGAAGAGCTTGTCAACTTTTGCTCATTGTATTTTGACGATGTTATCTCAACGAAACACAACCGTTTAGGAAGGAATGAGGTTGTTGGTCTAATGACTCATGCTGATGATGAGTTAGCTGTATTCACATATCTGGCTAAACCATTTGGCCCTGAGACGCTAACTTACTTAAGCGACAAAGAGTTAAAGATTGTATCTATATACGTGCTTCTAAATATGCCCGAAGTATCATCATACATCACGTAAGTCTAATTATCACGCTCCATTTAGTACAATTTACAAGTGTAGTCATCTCTATATATGTTAAAGACATTTTACTAATATCGCAGTCCATTCGAAGAGGAAGCGCATGCTTTTAACCCAACTTTTACTACAGCAGAATTGGAAACATTCACTAATGCTAATTTCCAACAGTGGTTTAAGAAAAGGGTTGAAGCTGAGAATATTTCTAAGCGTTTTATAGATGTCATCTGAGGACCTTACAAAGTTGTTAGTTCTTTTCCTTGTTGCATCGTGAATGGGTACAGATTTAGAGTCGATGACTTGCATGAACTCACATCAGTCAATTCTGGGGTTGTGGTGTTAGGAAGCTGCTACCAAGATTCTGAGTCCAATTACTATGGCCGTTTACAGGATGTAGTTGTGCTCAATTATCACGGCGGCAAACAGGTAGTTATATTTAAGTGTAGCTGGTTTGATACTGAAAAGGGGGTTAAAGTTGATCGTAATAGAATCACAACCGTGGATATCAAGTCGGTGTTAAAGTTTGATGATGTGTACGTGTTAGCAAGTCAAGTGACTCAAGTGTATTACGCTCCTAATGTCGTAAATACTCGAAGCCCCTGGTACACAGTAGTCACTACTAAAACACACTCATTTAATGCTGATAACATGTTTGGTATGGATGAGGCATTGCAAGAAGATGTGAGCAACCCATTGGCCATAGTGTTCCATGTTGAAGATGTGGTGAATACTGATGTCATTGACTTACCTAACGATGAGGATGTCGAGGCCAACGTACACATGAATGATTATGTAGTCGTTGAGGATGATAACGAAGACGAAACTAATCTCGAAACTGAGGATGAGGAAGATATCGAATCCGAGAATGATATACACGTTGATTCTGATGGGTTTGATGACATGCGTAGTTGAAAATGAGCATTCAAATTAGTACTTACCTCATGTTGTTAAACCTTACATATTCGTATAATCTACCAATTTTGTTATTGCAGTAGGATATTCATGGCTAGATATAGCGGTGGAGGTCGCCGGGGTGGTGGGCGATCTGCTACTAGAGACGGTAGCCATGATGGAGGCTCTTCTTCAGGCGCGAGTAAGTTATCTTAACTAGGATTTAAATATATCTCAAGCTGCATTAATTACAATGATTATTGAAGTACTATGTTAAATACAATTATTACAGATGCACCTCGTCGACGACACCGAGGGACGAACCTCGGTATATTTGGTCATCCGCCGACAGTGCCACTTATAGTACCGGTGGATGTCGTTTTTGTAAGACCCCAACTTTTATAAATAAAGATGAATTTTCTATAAATATCATTTTTGAATATTATGGAGTTAATTTGATATAATGTTATAGTTGTGGGTAATATTTATAAATTTTGCAAAGTAAGCAAGTTGTTATAAAATATTCGTTTGGTCGGGAAATATTCTTTTTGTCGGGGAATATTCGTACGACGGCACAATCATTGGTGGACCCCACAACAGAAGTATTGTCGTAGTTAGAAAACGATAAAAATTATCTTTCTATAAAATAACGGCTGAGGTGTTACCATTAAAACCGTTAAAACTGTTGAACTACCCGGTAGTAAAAGTACAGTAATACGCGTGGTGGCATAGTAGCACACGGTATTAATTATTGATGCTTACGTGAGAAGTCACTCAGCTATACTCAATTATTGCTACAGTAATTGCTGCATTATATCTCTTAAATTATTGTCATAGTATCATCTGTATAATATGTTATATTATTAAATCAATAATTGAGACGTTGTGGTAAGTTTGGTTATTTTTATGGGGGCCATATGTCATCATCTAAGAGTCTCTTCGTCAATAGTAATTACCGTCGTCAATAGTATTTACCTTGGTCAATAGTATTTACCTTGGTCAATAGTAATTACCTTCGTCAATAGTATTTACCTTGGTCAATAGTATTTACCTTGGTCAATAGTAATTACCTTCGTCAATAGTATTTACCTTGGTCAATAGTAATTACTTTCGTCAATAGTAGTTGTCCCTTCAATATTACCAAGAGTCATTTGACCCTTCGTTAAGACCAAGAGTCATTTGACCCTTCGTTAAGACAAAGACCCACCCTCAGTTTTTCTATAAATAGAGGCCTAGGGCTTCATTATTTTTCACGAATTCATTCAAGCTATAGAGAGAGAAAGTATAGAGAGAATAAGAGAGAGAGCATAAAAGTATTCTGCTACTTCACTTTTCCAATATCCAGTTCTTTTAAGGTAAGAGATATTATTCTTTTGTATTCAAAAAGAGAACTTCTGTTATTCCATTTCTTTATTATTCTGTTGGAATAACCTGTATATGCGGAATACCCTATACTTGGTGACATTCTTCTATTATTCTGTCTTTGTTATTCCGTTGGAACATCCTGTCTGTGCTTTACGCCGGACCTGGTTCCGTCTTTATTATTATTCTGTCGGAATATCCTGTCTGCGTGTTTTACACCGGACCTGGTTCCATTATTTATTATTCTGTCGAAATATCCTGTCTGTGTGTTTTACACCGGACCTGGTTCCATTATTTATTATTCTGTCGAAATATCCTGTCTGTGCGTTTACGCCAGACCTGGTTCCATTATTATTATTCTGTTAAGAATAACCTGTCTGTGCGGTCTATCGCATGCATGGTGATTTCTTTTGTTATTCCATTCTTTATTATACTCAGTTGATTAAAACTTTGACTTCTATACTCCATGAAATTAGTGGAATATCCTTGATATTTGCGTTTCATCTAGTATCTATTCATGAAAATGTTCTCCTGATCATTCTTGAATTTTACTCCACAAAGCAGTATCATGTTGACAATTTGGACGTTGTTAATTCTTGGATAAATTAATTCTTGAACTTGTTTTATTGAATTCTTATATCATTGTCATCATCCTCATGTTTATAAAATGTTGAAAGTCATCTGTGGCCTGTAGTGCATAGATGGACTTGGTATGATTATGACCAGGGATTATTCGGTATAATCATGACCGTAATGTTACAAATGATGTGGTAAAAGTCCTCATTGGCCCGTAGTGCATTGATGGACAGTTGTTGGCATGATCATGACCATTAATGAATACACGAATATCCTTGGCCGTAGTGCAGGGGTGATTCGATGATGTGGATTATTTTATTAAGCTGAGTCCCAGCGATAACAGTGTTGAAAAACCTTTTAAATCATAAAAGATAGTAGAGTTTATTTTCTACTTGACTCTTTTAATGGATTGCTTGTTCCACTGCAGTTAAACTTGATGTCTATTATATTTTATCAGTTTAACATTGTTGAAGGCTAATGATAATTTATTTTGCATTATCTTAGTCATAATATTTCTTACTGGGCTAGTTGAGCTCACCCTTTCTTTCACTGTTCTCTTCAGAAAATGAGAACGTAGCTGGGGCAAGTCGGGGAACGGAGTGATGGTCCGAATGATAGTATTAGTTAGTAGTCCTCACTATTCCATGTAACGGTGTGTTAATAAATGTAATGAGGACTCCTTTTGAGTATGAATACTCTCTAGAAGATAATATTTGTATTCAAACTCACAGTTTATGTTTTGTCGTATTGTACACGACAGTTGTATTAATCAGTTGTATTTGTATTCTGTACTATGTATCTGACGACCCAAGATGGGTGATGTATACCTAATTTTGGGGGCGTCACAGTTGGTATCAGAGCTTAGGGATATGATCCCTGGCTAAGATATGAGAATAGAACTAGGAGGGGAGAGACGGGGAATTCCTTCGCTAGTATGACCTACCTAAGTTTATTTGCATGGTATTTCATTGGTCGGTCATAATATAAGGATAATATATGACATATCAATTAACTTTTATTTTGTGGCAGTATCTGAAAATGGCATCTGAGAATGTTGATAATAGCAATGGAGCACAGACGATTATTGATTCACCACATATCAATAATCAGGATAATGTCATCAGGAAGGTGACAATCCTCATGCAAACAACAACACTGACCAGATGATGAATGATGGAATGTTCAGAGGTTTTATGCAATTCATGCAACAACAGGTGAAAGCGGCTCCTGTCCACAACGTAGGTGGAAATACTGGAAACTCTCAGGCGGTCACTGCTAAACAGTTTAAGGAGCTGGGACCACCGGAGTTTAAGGGAGAACCCAAACCACTTGTAGCTGAAACATGGATAAAGCAGATCACCAAGATATTTGATGTCTTGGATTGCTCCGAGGAGCAAAAGGTTCCCTTTGCCGCCTTTATGTTGCGAGGAGAGGCAGATTACTGGTGGGAATCGATAAAGCGTACTCAACCTGCCGCACTGAAGATGTCTTGGGAGAAGTTCCAAGAGTTGTTTAACGATAAATAATTTCCCGAGAGTATTCGTCACATGAAGGAGGTGGAGTTCATCAAATTGGAGCAGAATAATATGATCGTGTCGCAGTACGAGGTAAAATTTGCGGAGTTATCCCGGTTTGCATCCCACCTGGTGGATAATGAAGAAAGAATGACGCGGATGTTTTTAAGAGGTTTGAAGCCGGAGATACGTCAACATCTTGTTTCTCATAAACTGTGTTTGTATTCAGATGTTGTAAATAGGGCTCAGTTGGTGGAGCGCGATAACGAGACAACGCAACCAAAAGAGAGCAGCCGGCAAAATGATAATACCAGTGAGAGCAGTCATCGAAGCGGTGACAACAAGCGTGGAGGGAATCAACAGGCCAGAAATGGTAATCACTTCGGTGGTAATCAGGGCCAAAACAATAAGAATGGGCATTTCAAGAAGAGGAGATTCAACAATGATGGAAAGACGTCAGCACCAGCACCTGTCGTTAAGGAAGGAGAACGACCACCTATCATATGTTTCAAATGCGGAGGGGAGGGGCACATCAGTCCAAACTGCGCGATGCCGTCCAAAGCATGTTATAATTGTGGAAGAGAAGGTCATTTAGCTCGATTTTGTCGTTTATCGAAGACAAATTCAGCTAGGATGGAGGCACCAAAGGCCGTCCCAGAAAAGTCAAAACCGGTTGTGCAAGGGAGAGTGTAACGACCCCAAAATAGGTTCATTCCACCCAACCCATTCTGAGTCGTCAAATACATGGTACAGAAAACAACTACAACTTTATTACAACAATTGTCGTGCAAAATACAACAACACATATGCTGTGAGTTTGGATACAAATATATACCAAATGTGACTCATGTTCCAACCGTGGACATCACCTCACAATAACACCTTACATAAAGGTATAGTCAAAAACTGTTTTAGAAATTAGAATCTTTGGGAAGTGCTCAAGGAAACCTTCGTACATGGGAGGCCACACGTCTAGGTTATGATAGATATCATATGGCCACAGAATTATCCTTGGTTGACCCAATAGACCCCAAAGAAAAACGAGAAGATTACTATCATATTCTTCCCAATGGTGAGTCTTCTCTTGACATATCATTATCTCTACTGTCTCTAATTGAGAATTATACTTTAAACAAACACCAAGATTATATAGGTAGTGCCCATAGATATACTCAGCAAGTGGATGAGCACAACCCTGTCTTATGATGACACGAGGTTGTATGTCATTAGACATCTTGTATGATAGTGACAAAACACCCTTCCAACGTTGGGTTCGCCTCACCCTATTTTCTTCACCAAATATAACTACTAAATGATGACCACCGTTCTATTCCCTTGTTACCCTCGCTCGACCCAGCTACACTCTTATTACCTGAAAGGAATTGTGAAGCAAAAGGGTGAGCACAACTAGCTCAGTAAAGAATATCATGACTAAAGATAATTCAATTATCAATAGCCTTCATCAACAATAAATCAGAGATTTAGAACATATGGTAAATGATAAAAATTTCAACCATAGTTGCAGCGGAACGAGCAATCCATTAGAAGAGTCAAATAGACTATAAAGTCTATTATCTTCTCCATGTTAAAAATTCACCAACAATGTTTTATCCATGTAACATCACTTAACAGTTCCTTTCCACAATCATATGAATAACTCATAATCATAATTATGACTATAAATTTTTCTTCGCACCCAGGACGAAGAATATTTTCGTCACCTGTCTTTACCTCAAAAGAGCAGTACTTCTGACTGGATATCAGATATGATGCTGAAGGAAACTTGCACTGATGAATAGCAACTCACCAAGTATCTAAAAACTCACAAAATATGCTTCATAATATAGAGAGAGAAAGAGAGAAATCTTATGTTTCTGGTGTGATTTTCAATTCTAACTTAGCCCTCTATTTATAGAAAAATTTTGGTAGGTTTGACCTGCAACCTGATGGCTTTACCTGCTACTATTCCCACCCACCACATTTGAAATATAATTCAGCACATTTCTTCACCAACCACAAGTGGGGCCCACCAATTCTAGAATTTTCCACCAAAATGATAAAATTCGAAAATTCAACAATTTCTGAACCAGTCATCTTGTAAAATTCATAATAAATTATACGTTCATTTTTAACGGTTCAAAATTTGTGGACATATACTCAACTTATATATGTATAACATATCCAAAAATTACCACGATCCAACGGTCGGATTAAAAATTATAACCCCCGCAATATTTCTCAAAAAACCCTGATTTTTAATACCTCCATTCCGACAAAAATACGGATAAAAATCTCAACATTAACTCCTTCATTTTTTAACCACAAAAATATATCCCTCATTTATATCCACATAAAATAAATATTTTCTTATCATATGAATCAATAATTAATTATTCACAAATAATATTACAGAATCACATTTATGACAACCAGGCCATTCCCAGGAAAGAGGGGGCTTTCCAATAAGAATTTTTCCTTACTGGCGCGCAATTAGGTGACCAAACCTCTCCTTAGACAGAACTTTCTAGACATTGTCAATAATGCTATCTAATAATACTATTCAAATAATATGAATTATTGATCTGATAATGGGAAATACTGTGCAGCAACAATTATTGAAACAACAATAATATAAAATATCAACGCAACAATTATTGAATCAATAAAATAAAATATTGAACAGTAACTACTGTAACAATTATTGAGTAGTGCCTTCTTACGTAAGAATCAATAATTTCAAAAATACTATGCAATACCGTGTGCTACTGTGCAATAACGCGTATTACTGTATTTTAACCACCGGGTATTCCAACAGTGTTAACGGTAACAACTACGCCGTTATTTGTAAAAACTCAAATTTGTCGTTTTCTTCACCCGACAGTTATTCTGTTATGGGGCCCACAAATAGCTGCGCCGTCGTACGAATATTTCCCGACAGAAAGAATATTCCACGACCAAACGAATATTCCCCGACAACAATGATTATTTTATAACAACTTGCTTATTTAAAAAAAAAAATTCATATTTCACCCATAACTTTAAACTTTTATCAATTTAACCATTTACTAAATAGAAAAATTGAATAATTTTATTTCATAAAATTCGGGGTCTTACAATCTCCCCTCCTTATGAAATTTCGTCCACGAAATTTACGTACCTGGTATTTCAAAGAGTTGAGAATACCTTGCTTTCATTTCAGATTCCATCTTCCCTGTCATCATGATTTCTCCATTGCCCATTTCCTGTATTTCAGATATCATTCTAGAATACAGCTTCAAAACAAGGGTTAATTGAACAAATTAACATATCACATAATATCCCGATATTATGACTGACCAACAAATAAGCTTAGGCAGGACACACTAGCGAAGGATTTACTCAACTCTCCCCTCCTAGTTTTATTCCCCGATCTCCGCCAGAGATCATATCCCTAAGCTCTGATACCAACTGTAACGACCCCAAAATAGGTTCATTCCACCCAACCCATTCTGAGTCGTCAAATACATGGTACAGAAAACAACTACAACTTTATTACAACAATTGTCGTGCAAAATACAACAACACATATGCTGTGAGTTTGGATACAAATATATACCAAATGTGACTCATGTTCCAACCGTGGACATCACCTCACAATAACACCTTACATAAAGGTATAGTCAAAAACTGTTTTAGAAATTAGAATCTTTGGGAAGTGCTCAAGGAAACCTTCGTACATGGGAGGCCACACGTCTAGGTTATGATAGATATCATATGGCCACAGAATTATCCTTGGTTGACCCAATAGACCCCAAAGAAAAACGAGAAGATTACTATCATATTCTTCCCAATGGTGAGTCTTCTCTTGACATATCATTATCTCTACTGTCTCTAATTGAGAATTATACTTTAAACAAACACCAAGATTATATAGGTAGTGCCCATAGATATACTCAGCAAGTGGATGAGCACAACCCTGTCTTATGATGACACGAGGTTGTATGTCATTAGACATCTTGTATGATAGTGACAAAACACCCTTCCAACGTTGGGTTCGCCTCACCCTATTTTCTTCACCAAATATAACTACTAAATGATGACCACCGTTCTATTCCCTTGTTACCCTCGCTCGACCCAGCTACACTCTTATTACCTGAAAGGAATTGTGAAGCAAAAGGGTGAGCACAACTAGCTCAGTAAAGAATATCATGACTAAAGATAATTCAATTATCAATAGCCTTCATCAACAATAAATCAGAGATTTAGAACATATGGTAAATGATAAAAATTTCAACCATAGTTGCAGCGGAACGAGCAATCCATTAGAAGAGTCAAATAGACTATAAAGTCTATTATCTTCTCCATGTTAAAAATTCACCAACAATGTTTTATCCATGTAACATCACTTAACAGTTCCTTTCCACAATCATATGAATAACTCATAATCATAATTATGACTATAAATTTTTCTTCGCACCCAGGACGAAGAATATTTTCGTCACCTGTCTTTACCTCAAAAGAGCAGTACTTCTGACTGGATATCAGATATGATGCTGAAGGAAACTTGCACTGATGAATAGCAACTCACCAAATATCTAAAAACTCACAAAATATGCTTCATAATATAGAGAGAGAAAGAGAGAAATCTTATGTTTCTGGTGTGATTTTCAATTCTAACTTAGCCCTCTATTTATAGAAAAATTTTGGTAGGTTTGACCTGCAACCTGATGGCTTTACCTGCTACTATTCCCACCCACCACATTTGAAATATAATTCAGCACATTTCTTCACCAACCACAAGTGGGGCCCACCAATTCTAGAATTTTCCACCAAAATGATAAAATTCGAAAATTCAACAATTTCTGAACCAGTCATCTTGTAAAATTCATAATAAATTATACGTTCATTTTTAACGGTTCAAAATTTGTGGACATATACTCAACTTATATATGTATAACATATCCAAAAATTACCACGATCCAACGGTCGGATTAAAAATTATAACCCCCGCAATATTTCTCAAAAAACCCTGATTTTTAATACCTCCATTCCGACAAAAATACGGATAAAAATCTCAACATTAACTCCTTCATTTTTTAACCACAAAAATATATCCCTCATTTATATCCACATAAAATAAATATTTTCTTATCATATGAATCAATAATTAATTATTCACAAATAATATTACAGAATCACATTTATGACAACCAGGCCATTCCCAGGAAAGAGGGGGCTTTCCAATAAGAATTTTTCCTTACTGGCGCGCAATTAGGTGACCAAACCTCTCCTTAGACAGAACTTTCTAGACATTGTCAATAATGCTATCTAATAATACTATTCAAATAATATGAATTATTGATATGATAATGGGAAATACTGTGCAGCAACAATTATTGAAACAACAATAATATAAAATATCAACGCAACAATTATTGAATCAATAAAATAAAATATTGAACAGTAACTACTGTAACAATTATTGAGTAGTGCCTTCTTACGTAAGAATCAATAATTTCAAAAATACTATGCAATACCGTGTGCTACTGTGCAATAACGCGTATTACTGTATTTTAACCACCGGGTATTCCAACAGTGTTAACGGTAACAACTACGCCGTTATTTGTAAAAACTCAAATTTGTCGTTTTCTTCACCCGACAGTTATTCTGTTATGGGGCCCACAAATAGCTGCGCCGTCGTACGAATATTTCCCGACAGAAAGAATATTCCACGACCAAACGAATATTCCCCGACAACAATGATTATTTTATAACAACTTGCTTATTTAAAAAAAAAAATTCATATTTCACCCATAACTTTAAACTTTTATCAATTTAACCATTTACTAAATAGAAAAATTGAATAATTTTATTTCATAAAATTCGGGGTCTTACAGAGAGCGTTTGTTGTGAACTCCCAGAAAGCAAAGAACCCGAATGAGGTCATCACGGGTAAGCTTATCATAAACTCTAACGAAGTCTATACTTTATTTGATACCGGTTCTACCCATTCTTTTATTTCTCCTACTTGCGCTCATCGATTAAATTTGATTCCGGAGAAATTAGACTTTGACTTATCTGTTGAAACTCCATTGGGAGAAACCTTCATTACATCCACGGTTTATAAGTCTTGTTTGGTTCAAGTTGGTACCCACACATTACCTGTCGATCTGATTTCATTAAAAATACTTGCATTTGACGTGATTCTAGGGATTGATTGGTTAACTACTCATCATGCAAAAATTGATTGTTTTCATAAGGTTGTTAGCTTTCATATTCCTAATCGACCTATTATGCGAATTCAAGCAACCAAACCATTAAAATCAATCGCTGTCATCTCAAGCCATAAAGCTATTCGTTTATTGAAAAACGGATGTCAAGCTTTCTTAGCTCATGTCACAGATCTAAACAAAAATACGTCAGCTTTGAATGATATTTCTGTTGTTAATAAATTTCCTGACGTATTTCCCGAAGAACTTCCTGGCCTACCCCCAGAGCGTGAAATTGAATTATATATCGACCTTGAACCCGGTACAAAATCCATTTCCAAAGCCCCATATCGAATGGCTCCTATTGAACTTCAGGAGTTAAAGATCCAACTGCAGGAATTGTTAGACATTGGCTTTATTCGTCCTAGTACTTCTCTTTGGGGTGCTCCTGTTCTGTTCGTGAAGAAGAAAGATGGGAGTATGCGACTTTGTATTGATTATCGGGAGTTGAATCATGTCACCATCAAAAATAGGTACCCATTGCCACGTATTGATGACCTGTTTGACCAGTTGCAAGGAGCACAATTCTTTTCAAAGATCAATCTTCGTTCTGGATATCATCAGCTGAAGGTTAGAACTGAGGATATTCCAAAGACTGCCTTCAGAACTCGGTATGGGCATTATGAATTCTTAGTTATGTCTTTTGGATTGACTAATGCTCCTGCTGCCTTCATGGATATGATGAACAGGGTATTCAAGGAATATTTGGATCACTTTGTGGTCGTCTTTATCGATAACATCCTTGTTTATTCCAAAAGCCGTGAAGATCATGAGCAACACTTGAGGTTGGTACTCCAAAAGCTTTGTGAATACAAACTTTATGCCAAGTTGAAGAAATGCGAGTTCTGGCTGGAAGAGGTAGCATTCCTTGGGCACGTAGTATCAAGTCGTGGAATATCGGTTGACCCGGCAAAGATTGAAGCTATTCAAAGCTGGGAGCAACCTAAATCAGTAACCGAAGTACGTAGCTTTCTCGGTCTAGCTGGTTATTATCGGAGATTCGTGGAAGGATTTTCTCGAATCGCTACTCCATTAACTCAGCTGACTCGAAAAGATACAAAGTTTGGTTGGAGCGAAGAATGTGAGCAGAGTTTTCAAGAACTCAAGAGGAGACTCATTTCAGCACCTGTTCTAACAATACCATCTGGCTCGGAGGGATTTGTCATCTACAGTGATGCTTCGAGCAAAGGGTTGGGATGCATTCTCATGCAACATGGAAAAGTCATAGCCTATGCATCAAGACAACTCAAGGAATATGAGAGGAATTATCCTACTCATGATCTAGAGTTGGCAGCTGTTGTCTTTGCACTTAAAATTTGGAGGCATTACTTGTATGGGGAGAAGGTGGAGATCTTTACGGATCATAAAAGCCTCAAATATTTCTTCACTCAAAAGAACTCAACATGCGACAACGACGTTGGCTTGAACTGTTGAAAGATTATGATCATACCATTCAATACCATCCTGGAAAAGCGAACGTGGTAGCTGACGCATTGAGTAGAAGATCATATGCAAGTACGAGTGCAATATTGTCAACACAAAAGCCCATTTTGTGTGACTTGCAAAGGATGGAGATAGAGTTAAAGACTCCAGGGACCCATGTGATGATGGCGAATATACGAGTAGAACCAACTTTAATCGATAAAGTTAAAGCTGCTCAAGCTACAGACCTGGAGCTGATGCGTATGAGGAAGAAAGTGCAAGAAGGTTCTATGCCGGAAGCAAGAATCGATGAAGAAGGAATACTTCGAGTCAACTCCAGACTTTGTGTTCCTAACAACCCTGATTTAAAGTATGAAATCATGATGGAGGCGCACAACACACCATTTGCAATCCATCCTGGAAGTACCAAAATGTATCATGATCTTCGTCATACATTTTGGTGGAGCAATATGAAGAGAGAGATAGCGTTGTTTATCTCAAGGTGTCTAACTTGTCAACGAGTCAAAGCGGAGCATCAAGTACCAAAAGGTCCATTGCAACCACTTGAAATTCCAGAATGGAAGTGGGAGCACATTACCATGGATTTCGTTACCGGTCTTCCTAAGGTTTCTCAAGGTATAGATGCGATTTGGGTCATTGTTGATAGATTGACCAAGTCTGCTCATTTCTTACCGATACGAGAAACTTATACACTTGAACGTCTTGCTCGTATGTACATAAACGAGATTGTAAGACTGCATGGTATGCCAGTATCCATAGTTTCTGATCGAGACCCAAGATTCACTTCACGATTTTGGGTTAGTTTACAAAAAGCTATGGGCACAGATTTACGATTTAGTTCGGCATATCATCCTCAGACGGACGGACAATCAGAGAGGACTATTCAAACTCTAGAAGATTTATTAAGACTCTGTGTCTTTGACTTCAAGGGAAGTTGGGACAAGTTCTTACCATTGGTGGAGTTTTCCTACAACAACAGTTATCAAGCAAGTATTGGCATGGCTCCATTCGAAGCATTGTATGGAAGAAAATGTCGTTCTCCAGTATGCTGGGATGAGGTGGGTGAAGCAACGTTGTTGGGACCGGAGTTGGTACGTATGACTACAGAAAAGATTCAAACGATCCGACAACGTATAAAAACCTCACAAGATCGACAAAAGAGTTATGCTGATCTTCATCGAAAGGACGTGGAATTTGATGTAGGAGATCATGTGTTCTTACGTGTTGCTCCATGGAAAGGAGTTACGAGATTTGGAAAGAGAGGAAAGCTCAATCCTCGATTCATCGGTCCATTTTTAATCCTCGATCGAGTAGGAACTGTGGCTTATAGACTCGCTTTACCGCCAAGTATGTCTCGTGTTCATAACGTTTTTTACATATCCATGTTACGCAAATATGTAGAAGACCCGAACCACATTATTGAGTTAGAATCGGACGAAATAGCGGAAGATTTGACGTATGAAGAAGTTCCTGTTCAAATCTTGGATAAGAAGGAACATATTCTACGCTCCAAGGTTATACCTCAAGTCAAAGTTTTGTGGAGAAATCACGATGTTGAGGAAATGACCTGGGAGTTAGAATCTGAAATGAAATCAAGGTATCCTTACCTCTTCGACATACCAGGTATGTACCCTAATTTCGAGGGCAAAATTTCATAAGAAGGGGAGGTTGTAAGACCCCAACTTTTATAAATAAAGATGAATTATCTATAAATATCATTTTTGAATATTATGGAGTTAATTTGATATAATGTTATAGTTGTGGGTAATATTTATAAATTTTGCAAAGTAAGCAAGTTGTTATAAAATATTCGTTTGGTCGGGGAATATTCTTTTTGTCGGGAAATATTCTTTTTGTCGGGGAATATTCGTACGACGGCACAATCATTGGTGGACCCCACAACAGAAGTATTGTCGTAGTTAGAAAACGACAAAAAATATCTTTCTATAAAATAACGGCTGAGGTGTTACCATTAAAACCGTTAAAACTGTTGAACTACCCGGTAGTAAAAGTACAGTAATACGCGTGGTGGCATAGTAGCACACGGTATTAATTATTGATGCTTACGTGAGAAGTCACTCAGCTATACTCAATTATTGCTACAGTAATTGCTGCATTATATCTCTTAAATTATTGTCATAGTATCATCTGTATAATATGTTATATTATTAAATCAATAATTGAGACGTTGTGGTAAGTTTGGTTATTTTTATGGGGGCCATATGTCATCATCTAAGAGTCTCTTCGTCAATAGTAATTACCGTCGTCAATAGTATTTACCTTGGTCAATAGTATTTACCTTGGTCAATAGTAATTACCTTCGTCAATAGTAATTACCTTGGTCAATAGTAATTACCTTCGTCAATAGTATTTACCTTGGTCAATAGTAATTACTTTCGTCAATAGTAGTTGTCCCTTCAATATTACCAAGAGTCATTTGACCCTTCGTTAAGACCAAGAGTCATTTGACCCTTCGTTAAGACCAAGACCCACCCTCAGTTTTTCTATAAATAGAGGCCTAGGGCTTCATTATTTTTCACGAATTCATTCAAGCTATAGAGAGAGAAAGTATAGAGAGAATAAGAGAGAGAGCATAAAAGTATTCTGCTACTTCACTTTTCCAATATCCAGTTCTTTTAAGGTAAGGGATATTATTCTTTTGTATTCAAGAAGAGAACTTCTGTTATTCCATTTCTTTATTATTCTGTTGGAATAACCTGTATATGCGGAATACCCTATACTTGGTGACATTCTTCTATTATTCTGTCTTTGTTATTCCGTTGGAACATCCTGTCTGTGCTTTACGCCGGACCTGGTTCCGTCTTTATTATTATTCTGTCGGAATATCCTGTCTGTGTGTTTTACACCGGACCTGGTTCCATTATTTATTATTCTGTCGGAATATCCTGTCTGTGTGTTTTACACCGGACCTGGTTCCATTATTTATTATTCTGTCGGAATATCCTGTCTGTGCGTTTACGCCGGACCTGGTTCCATTATTATTATTCTGTTAAGAATAACCTGTCTGTGCGGTCTATCGCATGCATGGTGATTTCTTTTGTTATTCCATTCTTTATTATACTCAGTTGGTTAAAACTTTGACTTCTATACTCCATGAAATTAGTGGAATATCCTTGATATTTGCGTTTCATCTAGTATCTATTCATGAAAATGTTCTCCTGATCATTCTTGAATTTTACTCCACAAAGCAGTATCATGTTGACAATTTGGACGTTGTTAATTCTTGGATAAATTAATTCTTGAACTTGTTTTATTGAATTCTTATATCATTGTCATCATCCTCATGTTTATAAAATGTTGAAAGTCATCTGTGGCCTGTAGTGCATAGATGGACTTGGTATGATTATGACCAGGGATTATTCGGTATAATCATGACCGTAATGTTACAAATGATGTGGTAAAAGTCCTCATTGGCCCGTAGTGCATTGATGGACAGTTGTTGGCATGATCATGACCATTAATGAATACACGAATATCCTTGGCCGTAGTGCAGGGGTGATTCGATGATGTGGATTATTTTATTAAGCTGAGTCCCAGCGATAACAGTGTTGAAAAACCTTTTAAATCATAAAAGATAGTAGAGTTTATTTTCTACTTGACTCTTTTAATGGATTGCTTGTTCCACTGCAGTTAAACTTGATGTCTATTATATTTTATCAGTTTAACATTGTTGAAGGCTAATGATAATTTATTTTGCATTATCTTAGTCATAATATTTCTTACTGGGCTAGTTGAGCTCACCCTTTCTTTCACTGTTCTCTTCAGGAAATGAGAACGTAGCTGGGGCAAGTCGGGGAACGGAGTGATGGTCCGAATGATAGTATTAGTTAGTAGTCCTCACTATTCCATGTAACGGTGTGTTAATAAATGTAATGAGGACTCCTTTTGAGTATGAATACTCTCTAGAAGATAATATTTGTATTCAAACTCACAGTTTATGTTTTGTCGTATTGTACACGACAGTTGTATTAATCAGTTGTATTTGTATTCTGTACTATGTATCTGACGACCCAAGATGGGTGATGTATACCTAATTTTGGGGGCGTCACAGTTTTTCAGTAGTAAGTGTTAATATATTCGTACTATTTCTATCAGTTATTGCAAAACACAATTCACATAACACATATTGTTATACTTTTTCTGTAGTATACTAGACCCGGTGGCTAAGCACACCCTACACGCGATTTGTTTGATGCATCTCCCAAGAGGGTGCATGCAGTTCAGTCAGTATGCGCGGTACGATGCCACTTTTATGCAGACCGTCTTGCGGGAGTTCCACGTAAGTTAAGCATATTATCACTACATAGTTGTATTGGGATGACTAAATCAATTGTTCTTAATTTTAAATAATCTTTTGTTATAGGTTTATTATCGATTTGACCCGAGCATCTCTCAGTCAGTTGGCGATGATGTGATTGAGCATCACGTCGCTGCGAATTACTCTGGATGGCTGTATGAGATGCTACAGAAGGCAGCCCGGGCAGTTGTGGACTAGTCCGGGACCACCATCAGAGATCATCAGCCCCGGATAGTCTCCGATATGATCCCTGGCTGAGATGTGAGGCAAGAACTAAGAGGGGAGATATGCGCACTGGGAGGCTGATGACTTCAAGAAAAAGTCTGAGCAGGCGAAGAAGAACCGTGGTCAACTCCGGATAGTACACACCACTGGTTCTCAGTCGTTCGAGGAGGCGAAGACGGTAAGTGCGTCGTATTTAGTTATTTAAGTGTCAAGTTCTCACACAAATACTTAAGACCTGTTTTATGATTGTTTGTATTAGGCATTGGGGAGGACCTTGGGCCGTGATCCTACCATTCTAGAGTTTTAGAATCGAGCCCACATGCTTAAGGACGAGCGTGCTTTGTCTCAGGCAGCTTTATCTATAAGGGTAAAACTCATTTTACTATTTAGCTTTTAATAATATTCAATTGTAACTAAAATGATATAATTAACATACGTATACGGAATACATTACAGGACCGATTTTAGAGGCATCGGGACGAGCGTATAGCTGAGCTAGAGACTATTAGGAGGGGTTCTAAGCCGTTAGATTCCGCCACCCCTCTTCCCGATATTGTATTAGGTCGGGATGAGGAGCTGAGACTATGGGTCGCGTCTCAGGATCCCCCTACTAGCAGTACCAGTAGATATCGAGTGTTGAGTCTACCGAGTATACCCGCATATACACTTCCTGGAGGTAATATTTTTTAATGTTTCACGAAATTATCCGAATTTATCACATTATATAAATTATTATTAGTAATCGAATTTGTATCTCTTTATAGGCTCCAGCTAGCGCCAGCGTCCGAGAGCATATGTCGGACCATCTCTTACGGGCGCTGGCTTGGATGACGATATCTTTCGGCGGCTGATAGGGGCCGTGTCAGATAGGTTCCATACCGATACGGTCTTTCGGCGTCAGCAGTTGCCTTCCAATTCTTGTTTTCACCAGATTGCTCAGGATATTATAGCAGGGGCCTCTGCAGAGAGTACGGGATTATCACGGGAGCAGTTTGACGCTTGGAGCACCGAGATGCTCTGTGACGTCCCCAAAAATAGGTATACATCACCCATCTTGGTTCGCTAGATACATGATACAGAAAAAAAATACAAACTAATTATACAACAGTCGTGTAAAATACGACAAAACATATGTTGTGAGTTTTAATACAAATATTGTCATCTAGACAATATCCACACTCAATGGATTACTCATTAAATTTATTGTCACACTATTTAATAGAATAGTTAGGACTACTAAAACTATCATCTGGTCCATCACTCCGTTCCCCGACTCGTCCCAGCTATATTCTCATTTTCTGAAGAGAACAGTGAAAGAAAGGGTGAGCTCAACTAGCCTAGTAAGAAATATTATGACTAAGATAATGCAAAATAAATTATCATTAGTCTTCAACAATGTTAAACTGATAAAATACAATAGACATCAAGTTTAACTGCAGCGGATCAAGCAATCCATTTAAAGAGTCAAGTAGAGAATAAAATCTACTATCTTTTATGATTTAAAAGGTTTTTTTTATGACTTTTATCGCTGGGACTCAGCTTAATAAATAATCCAGATCATCGAATCACCCCTGCACTACGGCCAAGGATATTCTTTAGTATCACGACCACAATTATCCATGCACTACGGGCCAAGAATATTTGTGTATTCAGTAATGGTCATGATCATGCCAACAACTGTCCATCAATGCACTACGGGCCAATGAGGACTTTTACCACATCATTTGTAACATTACGGTCATGATTATACCGAATAATCCCTGGTCATAATCATACCAAGTCCATCTATGCACTACAGACCACAGATGACTTTCAACAAATATAAACATGAGGATGATGACAATGATGTAAGAATTCAATAAAAACAAGTTCAAAAATTAATTATCTAGGAACTAATAACGTCCAAATTGTCATCATGATACTTCTTTGTAGAGTAAAATTCAAGAATGCTCAAAAGAATATTTTCATGAAAAGATACTGGATGAAGCGCAAATATCAAGGATATTCCACTAATTTCATGGAGTATAGAAGTCAAAACTTTAACCAACTGAGTATAATAAAGAATGAAATAACAAAAGAAATCACCATGCATGCGGTACTTCGCATAGACAGGTTATTCCAACAGAATAATAATAACGGAACCAGGTCAGGCGAAATTCACACCGACAGGATGTTCCAACAGAATAATAAAGAATGGAATAACAACAGAAATCACCATGCATGCGGTACTTCGCATAGACAGGTTATTCCAACGGAATACTAAATAATGGAACCAGGTCAGGCGTAATACGCACCGACATGATGTTCCAACAGAATAATAAAGACGGAACTAGGTCCGACGTAAAACGCACAGACAGGATATTCTAACAGAATAATAAAGAATGGAATAACAGAAGAATTTTACCAAGTATAGGGTAGCCCGCGTATACAAGTTATTCCAACAGAATAATAAATAATGGAATAACAGAAGTTCTCTTCATGAATATAAAAGAAATAATATCCCTTACCGTAAAAGAAACTTGATATCGGAGTAGTGAAGTAGCAGAATACTTTTTTTCTCTCTCTATAATTTCTCTCTCTAGAGTTTCAGTGAATTCGTAAGAAAATAATGAAGGAATGAGCTTCTATTTATAGAAAAATGAACTGCATAGTAACTAACTCATGAACGGTCTAGATTGATTTACTTTAATCTGACGGTCCATATTTAAAGCAAAATCTTTTAAATAAAATATAATATATTCTATTTATAATCTAAAAAAACGAATAACTTTATAAAAGATTTTACTATGCAAATACTATGCAGGCACTATACAAATACTATGCATAATAAAATATAATATATTTTAATTATTGTCTAATAAAACAGATAACTTTATAAAAGTATTCTGTTTTATATAAAAAGATTTTACTATTAGCCTAATAAAACGAATAACTTTTTAAAAGTATTCTATTTTATATAAAAAGCTTTTCTGTTTTATTACATTAATAATACTAATAAAACAAAACTGAGTGACTTATCACGTATGCATCAATAATCAATACCGTGTGCTACTATGCAACCACGCGTATTATTGTACTTTTACTACCGAGTAGTTCAACAGTATTAATGGTAAAACTTCCGTCGTTATTTTTAATAAAATATTTTTGTCGTTTTCTCAATCCGACAATAATTCTGTTGTGGGGTCCACCAATGATTGTGTCGTCGTACGAATATTCCCTGTTAAAACGAATATTTTCCGACCAATCGAATATTATATAACAACTTGCATACTTTGTAAAATTTATAAATATTACCTACAACTATAACATTATATCAAATCCACACCATAAGATTCAAAAAATATTTCGAGAAATTTATATCTTTATTCATAAAATCTGGGGTCTCATAATCTCCCATCCTTATGAAATTTCGCCCTCGAAATTTACGTACGCACTTGATATGCCAAAGAGGTGAGGATACCTTGACTTTATTTCAGATTCTAACTCTTGAGGTATAACCTTGAATACCTTTATCGTCGAAAACATTGCACGTTGCATACGTGCATGCCCGACGTCCTTCGATTACCTCTGAAAACATAATAGTCTCAAAGATAACTATTTTTACCCCTTATAACGATCTCAAATTAAATAACTTAAAGAACAAACGTTGTAGGTCTATTCGTCCTCGTTCTGGATCATCTTGAATTACCTCAATCGGAGTTCGTATGAAAAAGTTATGCCCAATTTACTAAAGGACGTCCAAACAGATTTTGGCTTAACACTAGACCAGTGCCTAGGCGCCCAAAATTGGCCTTGGGCAAGCGCCTAGGCGCCCAAGAACAGATTCCAAGCTCCGAGTCTAGTGCCTAGGCGCTTGACCTTTGGCACTTAACTCCAATTTTTCAGATTTTGCAACTTTTGACACATATACTTCAAATCTTCATAACTTCTTCATCCGTTATCAGAATTAGTCCGTTTTCGAGGCTATGGAAAGCTTGTAACATGCTCTACAAAACTCCTATAATTTTATAATTTTTTAGATTCATTAATTATTCTGAAATTTGGCTCCAAAGTCCCCCAAGACTAAGTTTTTACTAACAACGATACGTGAAAAACGTTATGAACACGCGACATACTTGGCGGTAAAATGAGTCTATAAGCCACAGTTCCTACTCGATCGAGGATTTCAAATGGGTTAATTAAATAGAGGGTTGAGATAACGCTTTCTTGAACCTTCTTCTTCACATTCATCAGTTCCGAGTATGTAGCTTGAGCGGCTTTAACTTTATCGATTAAAGTCGATTCTAATCGTATATTCGTTATCTTCACGTGGGTCCCTAGAGTCTTTAACTCTATCTTCATCATTTGTAAGTTATACAAAATGGGTCTTTGTGTTAACAACATCTCACTCACATACGATCTTCTACTCAACTCGTCAGCTACCACTTTCGTTCTTCCACGATGATATTGAATGGTATGGTCATAATCTTCAACAGCTCGAGCCAACGTCTTTGGCGCATGATATGTTCGCTTTAGTTGAAGAAATATTTAAGGATTTAAGAAATAGGTTTTGTACTGGCGTCAATACAAAATTCGATTTCACGCTCTGGGGTAGGCTAGGAAGTCTTCAAGAATACGTCAGGAACTTTATTAATAATAGAAATATCGTTCAAAACTATGACCCTCATCCAAGACTTGGATAGCACGTCACATTGATACCTATCAACTTGCCATCATCATTCACGACGTCGCCTACAGAAAGTCTGGCTTCGGTGCATTCCGCACAAGAAAGTCAACAACGAAAGGATCGGGGCTCTTTACTTATGGCTTGATATGACAATGATTGACTTTAGTGGTTTGGTTACTTTGAATTCGCATAACAGGTTGGTTAGGAGTATGAAAGCTAACAACCTTACAAAAAGCATGATGAGTAGTTAACCAGTCGATTCCTAAAATCACATCAAAGTCAAGTATTTTCAAAGAGGTAAGATCGACAGGTAACGTGAAAGTGTTGATTTGAACAAGATTTATAAATAGTGGACATAACGAAGGTTTCTCCCAACTGAGTTTAAACAGATATATCAAAGTCTAACTTCTCCGGAGTTAACTTCAAACAATGAACACAACTAGGTGAAATAAAAGAGTGAGTAGAACCGGTATCTAACACGGTATAGACTTCACAAGAGTTTATGACTAACTTACCCGTGATAATTTTATTTAGGTTCCTTGTCACGAAAAAAAATGCTATCTCTTAAACTACCGGCTTTGACTTTTCTAGGACGGCCTTTGGTGCCTCCATCTTAGCTGAACTTGTCTTCGGTGAACGACAAAATCGAGCTAAGTGACCTTCTCTTCCATAATTATAACATGCTTTGGACGGCATCGCGCAGTTTGGACTGATGTGTCCCTCCCCTCCTCATTTGAAGCATATGATAGGTGGTCATTCTCCTTCCTTAACAACGGGAGCTGGTGCTGACGTCTTTCCATCATTGTTGAATCTCCTCTTCTTGAAATGTCCATTCTTATTATTTTGACCATGATTATCATCGAAGTGGTTACCATTTCTGGCATGTTGATTCCCTCCATGTTTATTGTCACCGCTTTGATGACTATTATCACCGGTATTGTCATTTTGTCGGCTGCTCTCTTTTGGTTGCATTAACTCGTTATCGTGCTCCACTAACTGAGCCTTATTTACAATATCTGAATACAAACACAGTTTATGAGAAATAAGATATTGACGTATCTCCGGCTTCAAACCTCTTAAAAATATCCACATCATTCTCTCTTCATTATCAACCAAGTGGGACGCAAATCGGGACAACTCAGCAAACTTGGCTTCGTACTGCGACACGGTCATATTGTTTTGCTCCAACTTGATAAATTCCACCTCCTTCATGTGACGAATGCTTTCGGGAAAGTACTTATTATTGAATAGCTCTTGGAACTTCTCCCAAGACATCTTGAATGCGTCAGGCTGGGTACGTTTTATAGATTTCCACCAGTGATCTGCCTCTTCACGCAACATAAAGGTGGCAAAGGGAACCTTTTGCTCCTCAGAGCATCCCAAGACATCAAATATCTTGGTGATCTGCTTTAACCACGTCTCCGCCTTAAGTGGTTCTGGCTTTCCCAAAAACTCCGGTGGTCCCAGCCCCTTGAATTGCTTAGCGGTGACCAACCGTGGGTTGTTATTGTTTCCTCCTGCATTATGAACAAGAGCCGCCTTCGCCTGATGTTGCATGAATTCTAAAAAACTCCTAAACATACCGCCGTTCATCAATTGATCAGTGTTGTTGTTTACATGAGGATTATTGTCTTCCTGTTGCACATTTTCCTGATTATTGATCTGTGGAGACTCAACGGTCTCCTGTGCTCCATTGCTTATCTCAACATTTTCAGATGCCATTTTCAAATACTGCAACAAAATAAGGGTTAATTAACATATCACATATTATCCCTATACTCTAACCGACTAATTAAATACCAAATAAACTTAGGTAGGTCATACTAGCGAAAAATTCTCCCATATCTCCCCTCTTAGTTCTTGCCTCACATCTCAGCCAGGGATCATATCCCTAAGCTCTGATACCAACTGTGACGCCCCCAAAAATAGGTATACATCACCCATCTTGGGTTGCCAAATACATGGTACAGAAAACAAATACAAACTAATTATACAACAGTCGTGTAAAATACGACAAAACATATGTTGTGAGTTTTAATACAAATATTGTCATCTAGACAATATCCACACTCAATGGAGTACTCATTACATTTATTGTCACAATATTTAACAGAATAGTGAGGACTACTAAAACTATCATCTGGTCCATCACTCCGTTCCCCGACTCGTCCCAGCTATATTCTCATTTCCTGAAGAGAACAGTGAAAGAAAGTGTGAGCTCAACTAGCCCAGTAAGAAATATCACTACTACAAAACAGTAAATAGACAACGCAGAAAAAACGTTGTGGTTTCAATCAGGAAAATGTCGTGGTTAAGGGTGTTGTCTATTTGATACCCTTACGCAACGTTTTAAAAACGTTGTAGTTAATCACATTACACAACGTTTTTAAGAAAAAATATTGTAGATTTATTTTTCATAAATTAGCAGATGCTTAAAAACGTTGTAGAATGTATGATTCCATAACGTTTTCTGGATAAAAACGTTGTAGTTTGATATATCAGACAACGTTTTTAACCAAATTATACAACATTTTTAAAACGTTGTAGATAAAGAAAAAAAAAAGAAAAAAAAAGGTTGTGGTAGCCATATCAAAAATACATTCTTCATCAACATTATTTACTCTACATGACTCTTCAACAAAATTCAGTTCCTCTACAATAGTTGATAGAAAAATTAAGCTTGTTCTGTAGACACAATAAGGGTTATGAGCATCCCTAAGATCCATTAATAGAACATCACCAACCCTAAACAGGAATGCAAATCCATATGAATGAGGAACTTCAACTATATTATGGGCTAGGGGTCCAGCCTCAGAATACTGAGAGATTACACGTACATCATGTTCCTTTGTATTCCATTCCAACAACAGTAGTTCATTTAAGAACGAATTTCTCCTGCAATACCAGAAATGGACTTTCTAAGAATTTAAAATAGAATCAGTTGGAAGTTCAAAAAACATCAACTGAACATAACCATGTGACAAAACAGAAAAATAGTTTAATGTCCTAACTCCTAAAGTCATTTCATCAACTGAAACATGACAGTAAATTCCCTGTGCCAAAGTAATGCATTACCATACCTATTTAGAAGAATGGCTAAAACAGGGTTGTGCTCCACTTGGTTGACAAAATTCTTTTGAAATAAAGCACATGCTCCATATAGTACCAGAGATACTGGTAACATGTCTGGTAGTACTTGTGTTTCCTTCAGTTTCAGAAGGATAAAATATTCTCTGAAAGAGCATGAAGTATCTCAGTTGTCAAACCACACCAAACCCAATTACATTTAGCTGTTCTTGTGACTGTATAAATAAAAACTTCCAAGCAAGTGAATGAACTTCACCTTATCAATAATATCACTACCAGCAGACTCTGAAACAGTGAACAAAGCCAGTTGGTCCTCATATGCACCAACAACAAAAAAACAGCCACTGCATCGGCAAAAAACTACATCAAGACGTACTTCAGAAGCTCTGACTGCTAATTTTAACAATTGATGTGCAGAGAAACCCAATTGATTTATTTTTTACAAACACCTTCCCCCCCCCCCAATTTTTTCCCCCACACACAATAGAAAAGGAACAAAAATCACTTGAACCAAATAAAATGTCAACTTACTTGGAATCAACACTCAGCATCATACCAACTTGATGCCTCGAGTTTCCAGGAGTGGAAAGTTGAATGTGTGACAATGGGAAAAACCTATGTTGACAATAAAATACAATTAAATCTATAAATAAATAGAGGTAAAATTTGATTGAACAACTGAGTAGTGGCATTTAAAATGAAAAAGAACCAAAATAATTCATCTTTTTCAATATAAATAAGTCAGTAGAGCAGAAAGAGAGACCTGTGCATTTCATTACAAAATGAGAGAATCGAGAGCTTCCCGGAATCAGAAATAACAACCAAGGCATCCTTATCTTGTACAACTAATGTCCAGACTCAGAAGAAAAAAGTAATTTACAAATAAACTATACAATAAATTTAAGATGCAATGATGTTAAATACAAGGCAAAGAACAATACCTGCATGGTCAATAACAAAAGGTCAAGGAGAGAATAGAAGATATTAATTGTCATAGAAAAGAGTTCATCAAATAGAAGTCTCATATGGATTACTGATAAACCCATCTTAGCCATGTTCCTAGAAAACATATTATAAAAAAAACCTTTTAAGAGTCAAATCGACTTCAATTCAGCTAAAATTATGAAATTCTACCAGTCAAAACGATAGCTTTAACATCTTCTCTCTTCATAGCTTCAGTAAATTTCTCCTTAATCCAGCAAGAACTAAGAAAACACAAAATCATCAAATCAACATTACAATAAAACAAAACCAAAGACTTATCTTACTAAATCAATCGAAAAACTCATCATCTTGAGAATTTGATGACCATCCTAAGTAAGAAGACTGGTCAGCTTGTAAGTGAACTAAATATTGCCAAATGTTGTAAATGATTGTAAATTATAGAAACAATCTTGAAGAACCAGTACAATGAAGAGAGACCTCATCATCACTTGATTGCTTACTGTCTAATTCCTCAGGGGTTTGGGCATCATAATCCATGTTCCTATCTTCCAATGGTGATAAACTTCTCTTGACAACAAGCTGCAGCCTTTTTCCTTTTGTTCTACTAAACTGGTCAAATAACAGATAACGGTTCAAACTAAAGAAGTGCAAAGACACAGGAAATTATTAAATTAGACAACTGACCACTTTCGAATTCCCTGAATAAGACTCTTGTTTTCCTGATAGCTATCCAAAATCTCAGCCATTGAATGCTTGGTATGATCCTGTCAAACTGCCACTTCATTTTGCACTGCATGAATATCTGACTGCTCTACCTTTCCTCCTTGGAAAAAACCTATTATATTGGACATCGACTATTCTACTATTCTATGCTCAATGGACTCAGATTCAAATGAATAACCTGTTTGCCCATTTTGTCCAGCTAATTAGCTGCAAAAAAATAGTAAATAGATAACACCATTAGAAGTAAACAGTTTGTCATTGATGAACATATTGTCACATGGGACATCATCTTTGTATTCACTAAGTCTTGCAAAAGCAATTGAAATCAGAACAGTAAATCATAGTAACAAATCATATGCTTAACATGGTATTCTAAAGCTACAACTATGTATATCAATTTCCCAACCTTTCTTAGAGAATAGTCGGGATGCTTTTGCCTGCTGCATTAATTCATGTACTATCGATGGCAAGCATACCTGTTAAGGAGAAACCAAAAGAAAGATTAGTATTTTTATAATTTTCAAATGGACAGAGCAAAAAAACTTATGACATATTACAGAAATGGAAATGCAAAAGAATGGAAGATTTTTCTTGAGGAGAGTCAAGACTGCTTCACCTTTAAAGGGTTTAATGAATGCTTTAAAATTGCCTCTATAGGCAAACGAAAGAGCTGTGATTTAAGATGAGGAATGCCCATCATTGATCTCATATGAAAGCAAAGAATATACATAATGGCCTGCACTGGAGAATATGACATCAGGAAAACAAAGCAATATCAATATGCCTATTATAGTAAATTTCTACGAAATCTAACAAAGTATAAGTTGTGTTGAAGCCAATAATTAATGGAATATCATGTCCCTGATAAATTACTCTAAAACTAAGCCATATCCATTCACAACCTACATGGAATCAATGCTATTATGAGCCTAATGAAAACTTGACAATCGCAGATCTAGCTCTCAGACCAAATTAAGGAATAATAAAAATAATTATAAGTTAAAAAAGCAAGCTTGGCCAATTTAGAGGGCAAAAAGTAATATGCAGTGAGTTGCTTAAAGGAAAATATTATTGTATAAAAGGATCACTCAAGCTTCATACAACTAGAACCAAATGAATCTTTCATCTAATCCAGAAAGCCTCTAAAAGAAGTAGCAGAACTATGGAAGTAACAAATTCAGTGATAATGCAGTTCAAATTACTTATGAAAGTTCTCCCAAAGAGCTTTCTAGCTATCAAATTGGAAAACCCCAAAAATCATAACCCCAATAAAATTTTAAAAATTACCAACAAGGAGAGAAACCAACCCCTTTCCTCGGCACTCAGATCATCCAAGACATGAAAACACACACCAAAAAAACATGACTTATGGAGAGAAAAAGATTAATATGGAGAGAAGAAGATATACCTCTCTCTACCTTCAAACCCCAAATTGTTGTCGCCAAAAGAAGCCTCACCACCAAAATCAGTAAAACCCTCTGCTTCTTCTTTTTCTTTGCTTTCCCCTAAAATGTTCTCAACAAAAAAAACCTATTCTTTCTTTGAATAGCCAATTGAGTCCGACCCAACAGAACCAGTGGCCATAGGCCTCATCCTAGGGTTAGGGTTTGTTGGACAGAAATTGGGTTATGGGTTTTGCCTACAACTTTCTTTAGCGGTTGATTTTTGTTGTTTTCCAGAAAGGTTTGATTTTTCAAGCCTTCGATTGCGAAGCTGAAGGTAAGATAATCAGGAAGTTCATGAAACCCATGAAACAAATCGAATTAACGCTCCTCAACGATTCCGAAGCTTCAAAAATGGCGAGATTTTGAGGAGAAATGGAAGGGAAAAGGAGAGAGGAAATCATCGCAGAGCGAGAACCAACATCGTAGAGCGAGAACTCATCTGCATAAACCCAACATCGCAGAGCGAAAAAGTACACAGAGATAGGAACCTTGTTTTAATTTCAAACTTTAGCTTCCGTGTTTTTTTTTCCTCCGTGGTTTTTTAGATAGACAACGTTTTTAGGAAAAAAATGTTATCTAGCTAAAATCAAAAAAATAACCTTTTAAATAGATAACGTTTTTGCATATATTTATCTATAACATTTTGTTTAAAAACGTTGTGAAAAAAATATCACAACGTTTTTATAAAAAACGTTATCTTTTAAGCGTTGTCTATTTAGTACTTTGTAGTAGTGTATTATGACTAAGATAATCCAAAATAAATTATCATTAGTCTTCAACAATGTTAAACTGATAAAATACAATAGACATCAAGTTTAACTGCAGCGGATCAAGCAATCCATTTAAAGAGTCAAGTAGAGAATAAAATCTACTATCTTTTATGATTTAAAAGGTTTTTTTATGACTTTTATCGCTGGGAATCAGCTTAATAAATAATCCACATCATCGAATCACCCCTGCACTATGGCCAAGGATATTCTTTAGTATCACGGCCACAATTATCCATGCACTACGGGCTAAGAATATTTGTGTATTCATTAATGGTCATGATTATACCAACAACAGTCCATCAATGCATTACGGGCCAATGAAGACTTTTACCACATCATTTGTAACATTACGGTCATGATTATACAGAATAATCCCTGGTCATAATCATACCAAGTCCATCTATGCACTACATGCCACAGATGACTTTCAACAAATATAAACATGAGGATGATGACAGTGATGTAAAAATTCAATAAAACAAGTTCAAGAATTAATTTATCCAGGAACTAATAACGTCTAAATTGTCAGCATGATACTTCTTTGTAGAGTAAAATTCAAGAATGCTCAGAAGAATATTTCCATGAAAAGATACTGGATGAAGCGCAAATATCAAGGATATTCCACTAATTTCATGGAGTATAGAAGTCAAAATTTTAACCAACTGAGTATAATAAAGAATGGAATAACAAAAAAAAATCACCATGCATGCGGTACTTCGCATAGACAGGTTATTCCAATAAATAATAATAACGAAACCAGGTCAGGCGAAATTCGCATCGACAGGATGTTCCAACAGAATAATAAAGAATGAAATAACAACAGAAATCACTATGCGTGTGGTACTTCGCATAGACAGGTTATTTCAATAGAATACTAAATAATGGAACTAGGTCAGGCGTAATACGCACCGACAGGATGTTCCAACAGAATAATAAAGACGGAATCAGGTCCGGCGTAAAATGCACAGATAGAATATTTCAACAGAATAATAAAGAATGGAATAACAGAAGAATTTCACCAAGTATAGGGTAGCTCGCGTACACAGATTATTCCAATAGAATAATAAATAATGGAATAACAGAAGTTCTCTTCATGAATACAAAAGAAATAATACCCCTTACCGTAAAAAAAACTTGATATCGGAGTAGTGAAGTAGCAGAATACTTTTTTTCTCTCTCTCTATAATTTTTCTCTCTAGAGTTTCAGTGAATTCGTTAGAAAATAATGAAAGAATGAGCTTCTATTTATAAAAAAATGGACTGCATAGTAACTAACTCATGAACGGTCTAGATTGATTTACTTTAATTTGACGGTCCATATTTAAAGCAAAATCTTTTAAATAAAATATAATATATTTTATTTATAATCTAATAAAACGAATAACTTTATAAAAGATTTTACTATGCAAACACTATGCAGGCAATATGCAAATACTATGCATAATAAAATATAATATATTCTAATTATTGTCTAATAAAACAGATAACTTTATAAAAGTATTCTGTTTTATATAAAAAGATTTTACTATTAGCCTAATAAAACGAATAACTTTATAAAAGTATTCTGTTTTATATAAAAAACTTTTCTGTTTTATTACATTAATAATACCAATAAAATAAAACTGAATGACTTATCACGTAAGCATCAATAATCAATACCGTGTGCTACTATGCCATTATTTTTAATAAAATATTTTTGTCGTTTTCTCAATCCGACAATAATTCTGTTGTGGGGTCCATCAATGATTGTGTCGTCGTACGAATATTCCCTGTTAAAACGAATATTCCTCGACCAATTGAATATTATATAACAACTTGCGTACTTTGCAAAATTTATTAATAATACCCACAACTATAACATTATATCAAATCCACACCATAATATTCAAAAAAATATTTCGGGAAATTTAAATCTTTATTCATAAAATCTGGGGTCTCACATGCTCCGGATGGTGATTATGTAAGACCCCGAATTTTATGAAATAAAATTATTCAATTTTTCTTATAATTACTATTCAGTAAATGGTTAAATTGATAAAAGTTTAAAGTTATGGGTGAAATATGAATTTTTTTTCAAAATAAGCAAGTGGTTATAAAATAATCATTGTTGTCGGGGAATATTCGTTTGGTCGTGGAATATTCTTTCTGTCGTGGAATATTCTTTCTGTCGGAGAATATTCGTACGACGGCGCAGCTATTTGTGGGCCCCATAACGAATAACTGTCGGGTGAAGAAAAATGACAAATTTGAGTTTTTACAAATAACGGCGTAGTTGTTATCGTTAATACTGTTGAAATACCCGGTGGTTAAAATACAGTAATACGCGTTATTGCACAGTAGCACACGGTATTGCACAGTATTTTTGAAATTATTGATTCTTACGTAAGAAGGCACTACTCAATAATTGTTACAGTAATTACTGTTCAATATTTTATTTTATTGATTCAATAATTGCTACGTTGAAATTTTATATTATTGTTGTTCAATAATTGTTGCTGCACAGTATTTTCCATTATCAGATCAATAATTCATATTATTTGAATAGTATTATTAGATAGCATTATTGGCAATGTCTAGAAAGTTCTGTCTAAGGAGAGGTTTGGTCATCTAATTGCGCGCTAGTAAGGAGAAATCCTTACTGGAAAGCCCCCTCTTTCCTGGGAACGGCCTGGTTGTCATAAATGTGATTCTGTAATATTATTTGTGAATAATTAATTATTGATTTATATGATAAGAAAATATTTATTTTATGTGGATATAAATGAGGGATATATTTTTGTGGTTAAAATGAAGGAGTTAATGTTGAGGTTTTTATCAGTATTTTTGTCGGAATGGAGGTATTAAAAATCAGGGTTTTTGAGATATTTTGCGGGGGTTATAATTTTTAATCCGACCGTTGGATCGTAGTAATATTTGGATATGTTATACATATATAAGTTGAGTATATGTCCACAAATTTTGAACCGTTAAAAATGAATGTATGATTTGTTATGAATTTTACGAGATGACTGGTTCAGAAATTGTTGAATTTTCGGAGTTTATCATTTTGGTGGAAAATTCTAGAATTGGTGGGCCCCACTTGTGGTTGGTGAAGAAATGTGCTGAATTATATTTCAAATGTGGTGGGTGGGAATAGTAGCAGGTAAAGCCATCAGGTTGCAGGTCAAACCTACCAAAATTTTCCTATAAATAGAGGGCTAAGTTAGAATTAAAAATCACACCAGAAACATAAGCTTTCTCTCTTTCTCTCTCTATATTATGAAGTATATTTTGTGAGTTTTTAGATACTTGGTGAGTTACTATTCATTAGTGCAAGTTTCCTTCAGCATCATATCCGATATCCAGTCAGAAGTACTGCTCTTTTGAGGTAAGGGATAGTAAGGGATAGTAAGGAATTTTAAGGGTTGTTATGATTTTCAGTTTCGTAATTTTTCTGAACTTCAAAAATTCTGGAAAAAATTGAAATGATATTTTGATGAGTTTTCTTGATTGTGTCCAAAAATGGTGATTTTTGGATGTATAGATTGAGAGTTATGAATTTTATGAGAAAAGACTATTTTAAAAGTAATCGCTTATAATTCCTTGTGGTTAACTCCAAAATTGATGAAATTTTTATTGGGAGTACATGTATATGATAGAAGTATACTCTGTAAATTTCAGAATTTTTAGACAAAAGTACAATTTTTGATAAATGTCTAAATATTCGGCTATTTTGGCCATATGAAAAATAGTAAATGACTTTTAAAAATTCTGAGAAAAATATATGTTCACTATGGGACTATATTATGCTAAATCCCAGAAAAGAAATATTTTTGGAACTGATTTGGTATTTTTTATGAAAATGGTCTAGTTATGAGTAAATGAATTAAATATGTTTTGTGAAGAAAGAAAATTGGAAAATAGGATTTTATGGCTTGAGAATCCTATATGAGGTATATGTAGATTTTTGATGAGGGTTTTGGTTATTGATGATGAAATTGTAAGAGTTGGCATTTTATGATGATTAAATGCATTAATTAGTAAAGTGTAAACAATTAAAATAAATTGTTTATAAATTTAAGTAATGTTATTCTTTCAATATCATTATACCGAAATATTGGTATGAATTTTATTGTAGAATTTCTATCTTTTGTGTCGGGGTTACTATTCATGAGTTACGAATATTACTCTTGAGATTAAAACTATATGTTGATCATATTATTTTTATCATCATATATAACATTTTTATAACCCTGATGTTGAAATTCTCTTTCACTGGAGTGTAAAGATGGGTAGATTATTGGTATGATCATGACTAGGGTTCTCTTTGGCCTGTAGTGCAAAGTTGAATTGTGACTGGCATGATCATGACCATTGAATTTACAATTGAATATCTTTAGCTTAAGTGTAAGGATGAATTGATTAACATGGTTATAATTATGGTGTATATAAATTCTGAAATGATTATATATTTCTTTGAGATATGAATATATTTGGCCTGTAGTGCAAATATGAATTGTTGAGGAATATCTTTGGCCTGTAGTGCAAAGATGAATTATAGATGAATATCTTTGGCCAGTAATGCAAAGATGAACTATTGATGAATATCTTTGGCCTGTAGTGCAAAGATGACTTCTTGATGAATATCTTTGGCCCGTAGTGCAAAGATGAAGTTATTAGTATGATTATGAACAGGAACTGTGATTTGGTATAACCATGATGTTTGATGTTTCAGGTGATGAAAATTATCTTCGTCCTAGATGAGAAGAGGAATTTAGAACTACAGTTATGATTATGAGTTATTCATATGATTGTGGACCAGAATTGTTGATTGATGTTACAGGGATAAAACATTGTTGGTGGATTTTTAACATGGAGAAAATAATAGACTTTATAGTCTATTTGACTCTTCTAATGGATTGCTCGTTCCGCTGCAACTATGGTTGAAATTTTTATCATTTACCATATGTTCTAAATCTCTGATTTATTATTGATGAAGGCTATTGATAATTTAATTATCTTTAGTCATGATATTCTTTACTGAGCTAGTTGTGCTCACCCTTTTGCTTCACAATTCCTTTCAGGTAATAAGAGTGTAGCTGGGTCGAGCGGGGGTAACAAGGGAATAGAACGGTGGTCATCATTTAGTAGTTATATTTGGTGAAGAAAATAGGGTGAGGCGAACCCAACGTTGGAAGGGTGGTTTGCCACTATCATACAAGATGTCTAACGACATACAACCTCGTGTCATCATAAGACAGGGATGTGCTCATCCACTTGCTGAGTATATATACGAGGACTACCTATATAATCTTGGTGTTTGTTTGAAGTATAATTTTCAATTAGAGACAGTAGAGATAATGATATGTCAAGAGAAGACTCACCATTGGGAAGAATATGATAGTAATCTTCTCGTTTTTCTTTGGGGTCTATTGGGTCAACCAAGAATAATTCTGTGGCCATATGATATCTATCATAACCTAGACGCATGGCCTCCCACGTACGAAGGTTTTCTTGAGCACTTCCCAAAGATTCTAATTTTCAAAACAGTTTTTGACTATACCTTTATGTAAGGTGTTATTGTGAGGTGATGTCCACGATTGGAACATGAGTCACATTTGGTATATATTTGTATCCAAACTTACAACATATGTGTTGTTGTATTTTGCACGACAATTGTTGTAATAAAGTTGTAGTTGTTTTCTGTACCATGTATTTGACGACTCAGAATGGGTTGGGTGGAATGAACCTATTTTGGGGTCGTTACAGATTACCCTCTTCGAGGAGGCTTTTCGTCCGCCCCCACCTACTCAGGTATTCTTATTGTTTATGTTTTTCAATTAAGGCTAGTTTGTTAATTCTCACACACACACACACACACACACACACACACACACACACACACACACACATATATATATATATATATATATATATATATATATATATATATATATATATATATATATATATATATATATATATATATACGGACTAATGATTTATATTTTTGATTCTGTCAACAGAGTGGCAATGGCGACCAGGCTGGCGATGATGAGCAGGAGCACGAGTTTGACATCCATACACTAGAGCAGCATTGTTCACCTCCGCCCGATGATGGTCATACTTTTACTAGTTTATTGTTCATTTGTATATATTCATGTTATTGTAGACCCTTTTGTATATATTGTATTGTCTAATTGCGTCTGTACAACTATTATAAATTATATTGTTTGCTCCCTCCGTCCCAAATTAATTGCTCAGTTTTGATTTTTTTAAGTCAAATTAACTATTTTTAAAAATAATAATTAAGCATATATAAATATATTTCTAAAATTATAAAAATTAGGATTAGTAATAAATTGTATATACTTTCTTTTGGTTATAATCTCTTCACCTATATTTTAGCAAAAATATTAAAAAAATTAGTTTTAAAAATGGTCAATTTGACTTTAAAAAGTCAAAACTGAGCAATTAATTTGGGACGGAGGGAGTAACATTTATGGAATATTAGCTTATATTTGTAATTGGTTAGCTTATAATACATTTTGGTGGATATTTGAATGTGAATGTGAATGATAATGAGTTGAAGATTAAGTTTTAGTGCTACGTTGCATATTTGAATGTGAGATACAGGTTTATATTATTGTGTATTGGGTTGTGACAGGTTACAGGTACATTAATGGGTTTAAACACCTGGAAACTGAACTTTTAAAATTTGTATTTAAAAAAAAGGATAGTTAATTCCGACGGAATAAGGTAGTTGAGACGGAATTTCCCTCGGAAGTAAAAAATAAGTAATTTTTAATAAATACCGAAATATCCTAATTTCAGTCGAACATACGTTATCTTCGACGCAACTTATTCGTCATAAACACTCTATCTTCGACGTAAATTCTGTCGAATT
The DNA here is from genome assembly GCA_016801055.1 of Panax notoginseng. NCBI lineage: Eukaryota > Viridiplantae > Streptophyta > Magnoliopsida > Apiales > Araliaceae > Panax > Panax notoginseng. Next base: position 39,883,658 of record CM029020.1, read on the forward strand.
TAATAATTAGCCAATTTTAATGAATGATGGGCTATTCTATTTTTCAGTCGGACATAAGATAATTCCGAGGGAATGTATCCGTCGAACGTATGCACTCTTATATTCAACGAAAAGTTTCGTCCTATATATTCGGTCGAAGATAGTTAATGTTCGACGTACATCCGTCGGAGATACGTTCGTCGAAGATATGTAATTTTTGACAGAACTTTTGACAGATCTTATTTTCGATGCGAGTATTTACGACCAAATATCTGACGGATATTTTCGTCGGGAATAATGTAATTTCGACCGAATACGAGTAATTCCGATGGATTAATCCGTCGGACTTAAGCTTTTTTCTTGTAGTGGAAGAAAGATAGGAGTATGCGACTTTGTATTGACTACCGAGAATTGAACCATGTCACCATCAAGAATAGATAACCGCTACCTCACATTGATGACCTGTTTGACCAGTTGCAAGGAGCTCAATTCTTTTCAAAGATTGATCTTCGTTCTGGATATCATCAGCTGAAGATTAAAATCGAGGATATTCCGAAGACTGCTTTTAGAACTCGGTACGGGCATATGAATTCTTAGTCATGTCTTTTGGATTGACTAATGCTCCTACTGCTTTCATGGATATGATGAACCGTGTATTCAAGGAATATTTGGATTAGTTCATTGTTGTCTTTATTGATGACATCCTCATCTATTCCAAACGCCGTGAAGATCATGAGCGCCATTTGAAGCTGGTACTGCAAAGGCTTCGTGAAAACAAGCTATATGCCAAGCTGAAGAAATGCGAGTTCTTGCTTGAGGAAGTAGCATTCCTTGGGCACGTGGTGTTAAAACATGGAGTATCTGTTGACCCGACGAAGATTGAAGCCATACAAAGTTGGGAGCAACCGAAGTCGGTGACCGAAGTACATAGCTTTCTGGGCTTAGCTGGTTACTATCAGAGATTCGTAGAAGGATTTTCTCGAATTGTTACTCCGTTAACTCAGCTGACTCGTAAAGATATAAAATTCGGTTGGAGCGAGGATTGTGAGAAGAGTTTTTAAGAACTCAAGATACGACTCATTTCGGCACCTGTTCTGACAATACCATCTGATTCGGATGGATTTGTTATCTACGGCGATGCTTCAGGCAAATGGTTAGGATGTGTTCTCATGCAACATGGGAAAGTCATAGCCTATGCCTCGTGATAACTCAAAGAATATGAGAGGAATTATCCTACTCATGATTTGGAGTTGGCAGCAGTCATTTTCGCATTAAAGATCTGGAGACACTACCTATATGGGGAGAAAGTGGAGATCTATAAAGATCATAAAAGCCTCAAATATTTCTTCACCCAAAAGAAACTCAACATGCGACAACGGTGTTGGCTCGAGCTGTTGAAAGATTACGATCATACTATCCAATATCATCCTGGAAAAGTAAACGTGGTAGCTGACACATTGAGTAGAAGATCATATGCGGGTACGAGTGCAATGTTGTTAACACAAAGGCCCATTTTGTATGACTTGCAAAGGATGGAGATAGACTTAAATGCTCCAAGTACCCACGTGATGATATTAAACATACGAGTAGAACTGACTTTAATTGATAAAGTTAAAGCTGCTCAAGCTACGGACATGGAGCTGATACGTATGAAGAAGAAAGTGTAAGAATGTGCTATTCTAGAAGCAAGAATCGATGAAGAAAGAATACTTCGAGTTAACTCTAGACTTTGTGTTCCTAACGATTCTGACTTGAAGCATAGAATCATGATGGAGGCACACAACACACCGTTTGCAATCCACCCTGGTAGTACCAAAATATATCATGATCTTCGACATACATTTTGGTGGAGCAATATGAAGAGAGAGATCGCGGAGTTTATCTCAAGGTGTTTAACTTGTCAACGTGTAAAAGCAGAGCATCAAGTCTCAAAGGGTCCATTGCAACCACTTAAGATTTCGAAATAGAAGTGGGAACACATTACTATGGATTTCGTTACAGGTCTTCCCAAGGTTTCTCAAGGAATAGATGCGATTTGGGTTATTGTTGATAGATTAACCAAGTTCGCCCATTTCTTGCCTATACGAGAGACTTATTCCCTTGAATGTCTTGCTAGTATGTACGTGAATGAGATTATGAGATTGCATGGCATGCCAACATCCATAGTTTCGGATTGTGACCCAAGATTCACTTCACGATTTTGGGTTAGCTTGCAGAAAGCTATGAGCACGAATTTACGATTCAGTTTAGCATACCATCCTCAAACGGACGGGCAATCAGAAAGGACTATTCAAACTCTTGAAGATCTATTAAGGCTCTGTGTCCTAGATTTCAAAGGGAGTTGGGATAAGTACCTACCATTGGTGGAATTCTCCTACAACAATAGTTATCTAGCAAGTATAGACATGGCTCCGTTCGAGGCGTTGTATGGAAGAAAATGTCGCTCTCTAGTATGCTGGGACGAGGTCGGTGAAGCAATATTGTTGGGACCAGAATTGGTACGCATAACTATAGAGAAGATCTAAATGATCCGACAACGTATACAAACGACACAGGATCGACAAAAGAGTTATGTAGATCTTCATCGAAAGGACGTGGAATTTAATATTGGGGATCATGTATTGTTACGTATTGCACCATGGAAGGGAGTTACACGATTTGGGAAGAGAGGAAAGCTCAATCCAAGATTTGTTGGTTCATTTGAGATTCTTGACCGAATAGGAAATGTGGCATATAGACTAGCATTACCTCCAAGCATGTCTCGTGTTCATAATATTTTTCACATATCTATCCTTCGTAAATATGTGAAAGACTCGAACCACATTATTGAGTTAGAACCAGACGAGATAGCAGAAGATTTAACGTACGAGGAGGTACCTGTTAAGATCTTGGATAGGAAAGAGTATGTTCTATGCACAAAGGTTATACCACAAGTTAAGGTTTTGTGGAGAAATCATGCTATTGAAGAAATGACTTGGGAGTTAGAATCAAAAATAAAAGTGAGGTATCCTCACCTTTTCGAAACAACAGGTACGTACGTCAATTTCGAGGATGAAATTTCATAAGGAGGGTAGGTTGTAAGACCCCAACTTTTTATAAATAAAATCGAATTTTCTCTAATTATTATTGTGAATAATAAGGTGTTAATTTGATATAATACTTTGGTTATGGGTGAAATGTGAAAATTTTGCAAAATAAGCAAGTGGTTATAAAATATTTATTTTGTCGGGGAATATTCATTTGGTCATGAAATATTCTTTCTGTCGAGGAATATTCGTACGACGGCGCAGCCATTTATGAGCCCCATAACGAAAAACGGTCAGATGAAGAAAACGACAAATTTGAGTTTTTATAAATAACGGCGTAGTTGTTACAGTTAACACTGTTGGAATACCCGGTGGTTAAAATACAGTAATACGCGTGGTTGCATAGTAGCACACGATTTTGCACAGTATTTTTGAATTATTGATTTTTACATAAGAAGGCACTACTCAATAATTGTTACGGTAATTACTGTTCAATATTTTATTTTATTGATTCAATAATTGATGCATTGATATTTTATATTATTGTTGTTTTAATAATTGTCATTGCACAATATCTCCATTATCACATCAATAATTCATATTATTTGAATAATATTGTTAGATAGCATTATTGGTAATGTCTAATGAAGTTAGGTCTAGAAAAGGGGTTTGGTCACCTAATTGCGCGCCAATAAGGAGAAATCTTTATCGAAAAGCTCCCTCTTTCCTGGAAACGACCTGGTTGTCGTAATTGTGATTCTGTAATATTATTTGTGAATAATTAATTATTGATTTATATGATAAGGAAATATTTATTTTATGTGAATATAAATGATGAATATATTTATTGTGGTTATAAATGAATAAATTAATGTTGGGATATTTTATCAGTATTTTGTCAGAATAGAGGTATTAAAAATCGTCCGTATGTGGACTTCGAGCATTTTTCGTTTGGAATTTGGAAAAATTTAAACTTACAAAGTTGTAGAGAATTAAATTTTCTATAGAAGGATATGATATTTGAATTTTTCTGATAAAGGGCTATTTATTGTGAATTATTGAAGTTTTGGAAATTAAATGTTTTTATTAAAAATATGGTGGGCCCCACTTTTGGTTGGTGAGAAATGAAATGTGCTGAAATTTATTTTCAAAAGTGGTAGGCTTGAATAGTAGCAGGTAAAACTATCAGGTAGCAGGTTAGTCTGCTATGTCGTTCTAAGCATTTTCTAATAAATAGGGTGCTTAGTTAGCATTAAAAATCACACTAGTAACAAGTTTTCTCTTTTTTTCTCTCTATATTATCAAGCGTATTTTGTGAGTATTTAGATACTTTGTGAGTTGCTATTCATCAGTGCAAATTTTCTTCAACCTTATACCTGATATTTCAGCCGGAAGTACTGTTATTTTGAGATAAAGGATGTTATTTTCTTCGTAAATGATGCTATTCTTTCAATATCATTATACCAAAATATTGGTATGGATTTTATTATAAAATTTTTACCTTTTTGTGTCGAGATTACTATTCACGTATACGACACTATTAACGAATACGGAACTATTCACTAAAAAATAAATTTTTTTCCTTTTTGTCTAAGATGTCTATTATGGTTACTATCTTTGATTGTATCCATGTTTTGATCTTTATTTTTGAATTTTGCTTCACAATTAGTTATTATGGATTATTATTGAACTTGGATAAACTATAATACGAATCCCTAATATTTGTTATTTTATCTATCTGGATTCGTTTTCTTTAAGATATTTTCATCATCCTCAGTCCTAAATGATGATATTACGGAATATCTTTGGCCTGTAGTGCAAAGATGAATGATTAACTAATGAATATCTTTGGCCTGTAGTGCAAAGATGAACAGGTGTTGAGATGAACATGACCAACTGGTGATACAAATGAATATCTTTGGCCTGTAGTGTAAAGATGAATATTTGATTCAAGATGTATATTAATTGATGTTACAGGGATAAAATATTGATGATGGACTTTTAAATTTTAGAAGATAGTAGAATTCATTCTCTACTTGACTCTTCTAATGAATTGTTGTTTCCGCTGCAGTTGTTGATCTAAAACTTGTTGTCTATTATATTTTATCAGATTTTTCCCTGTTGAAGACTAATGATAATTTGTTGTGTATTATCTTAGTCATAATATTCTTTACTGGGCTAGTTGAGCTCACCCTTTTCCTTTTTGTTCCACTGTTCTTATCAGGAGGAGAGAATTTAGCAGGAACTAGCCGGGGTATGGAGTGATGATTCAAGATAGTTGTTTTAGTAGTCATCACTATTTTGTAAAATAGTGTATCAATAATTGTAATGAGGACTCCTTTTGAGTTTATATACTGTCTATTAGACAATATTTGTATTCAAACTCACAGTATAGGCGTTGTCGTATTTTGCTCGACAATTGTATTACTGAAGTTGTATTTATTTCTGTACCATGTATTTGGTGACTCAGAATGGGTGATGTATACCTATTTTGGGGGCATCACATTATTTTGGCAGAAGTGCGCTGTCCGCACCAACGATAATTTGAACAAAGAATGACAAAAAGCCTTTCACAATGCCGAGATCGACCATCTAGGCCAGGGAGAGGATTACATGCACGAGCATAGCCCCTAGTGGTGCACCCAGTCCATATGTGCTGAGATGTGTGCCCAATGGAGAGCTTAGAGCTGGGTGAAAAGATGAAAGACTGCCACCACCAGCAGATCCTCGGGTGTACCCGATGGCGAAAAGGCTAAAGGAACATACAAGGGCGACAATATTTCACAATTGCAGCATATCATTGCCAGGGTACATATTTACAAGTTTTAATATGTTTACAATCATGAATTGTAAAAAATATATCACATTTTTACTTAGTAATATTGTGCTATTTTTTGTATAGGAGTCTCAGTCTCAAAGTCAGCCTATCCATTGGCTGGATGTATACATGGCCACCCGTGATGGTCTGCCTGATGCTATCCAGATAGCGGTAATAAGTTTTAACAACTTGATCTTGTTTATCAATGCTTACAAAATTTATTTTTAACTATTTAATTGTTAACATGATGACAGGATACTTATAAGCGTTTATTGAATGAGCGCTATCCTGAAGGCACTCCACGTCCGCCTATTGACCAAGAGTTGTGGAAGAGGGCGTCTGTTGTGAAGAAGAACTACATTAAAGGTCAAGGACAATGACGACGCCCATCCTTCAGTGGCTCAGGCTGCTCTTCTACCCAGTCTTCACAGTCATCGAGTCATCCAGCTGTTTATACTCCAGCTGACTGTGTGAGAGCTATATGTCGAGATCGAGATCTTCTGAAGATACTGGGCGGGCATCTGGGGGCTCTGAGTCCTGATGAGTTAGCTGAAGCAGTAGCGGCAGTAGCATCAGGACAGCATGGGGATGGCGATGAGGTATAAAATCAATTTGTTGTATATATTGTCGTAAAATATACTAGTATCAACATAGTTACTATATTTGTAACTTGTTTTATTATTTTGTTAATTACAGGGTGATCAAGGAGGCGATGATACTTGACATACCTGCTTTAGTGTTATTTTGTAGTTATTTGATAAGCTTGTACTTATATATTCATTCTTTGGATGTATGTATGTTACTTAAACAATATTAGATTTGTTTATATTTATTCAATTCATATTAGTTTTTAAAGGTTTATATAGTTTATATACTAGTTTGGTGTATGTGTTGGTGGACGATGGATGTTTATATTATTGTGCATGATGTTTATATTGTTGTGTATGTGTGTTGGGATAAAGCAGGTACAAAACAGGTACAGGTTTTTGGGAATTTTGCAAAACAGTAAAAATCTAGTTTTCATTTTTTCCATATCAGTGACCGCATGCGGTCGCTGATAATTATTAGCGACGGCTAAACATTTGAGGGTATCAGCGACCGCATACGGTCGCTGATAGCAGTCGCTGCCACGTGGACCACGTCAGCTTTGGCCCTGGACCATGCTGACTCAACTTAGCGATCGAATTTGTCATTTCGGTCGCTTATATCGGTCGCAAATAGATCGGTCGCTAGTAGTGGTCACTGATGTGCATCCCAGCGACCAGATTTTGTGTGACGACTATCAGCGACCGCGTACGGTCGCTGATAGACGGTCGCTGATAAACTTTTTTTTTGTAGTGAGACAACCTTTCTAAACAATTTAGGATTAGGTTTATGTTTTAATTAATTAAAATCTTTTTTAATTAATTATATTCCTAATTCTATTAGGAATTATGAGAGTACTATTATTAATTAATTCTAAACCCTTTGGGAATTAAACTAATATGTTAGTTCCCAGTAGGCACAATAGATCTAGAAGAGGGGGGGTTGAATAGATCTTTTTATTTTGAAATACTTTTCTGATTTATTTTCTATTGCTAATAATTTAGCATATGAAAAACATAAGAATCTTTTCAAACACAGCGGAATAAGTAAAAGATCCCCTTCATTGATATATTTATTAATCAAACATACATTGTTCGTAGAGTTAGTTCAATGGTAAGTAGTTAAAATATACATAGCAGTTATAGCAGTTAATGTACATAATGTAAATGACATAAAGTAAAAGACACAAGGGGCTTTAAGTGGTTCAGAGACTCAAGCTCCTAATCCACTCTTCTGCTTTCAACTAGCAGGATTTCTACTAAAGAAGGGCAGCACCCTGAATCACTAAGATTCCTTCAAGGCCAGCAGCCTTAGGACTTTAGTTCACTAAGAATTCTTCAAGGCCAGTAGCCTTGGAACTTCTCCAGTTTCCTAGGAACTCTTCAAGCCTAGCAGGCTTGGAACTTCATTTAGTTCCTCCGAACAAGGACCCCTCAGGCCCTGGCTTCTAGTTGTTGAGTTGTTTGTTTGTTTGTTGGAGTTGGTGCTGAGCTGCTAAGATGTCTTTATGCTTTGAACGTCTTCTGTACTTAGCGGCTTGGCGTGATCATCCTTGAAGTGCAGTTGAGTGTTACATGATGCTCAGCTTCTTCAGTTACTCAACCACTTCTGATGATCCCTTGATGAACTGCCTTGAAGATCATTCCTCTTGATACGTGATGGCTGCACATGATGGGTTTTTAAGATGACTGTAAGCTCTCCTGCTAAGTTCTTAGAAACTTTCTCATGCTTGCCACCACGATGGCGTTTGTGTTCTCCTTTCTTGATCTTTGATGCCTTCTCATGATGGACTTGCTAAGATGACTGTGAGCTCTTCTCTATGATACTTAGAGTCTTCCCATTATGGACATTGAGATGTCATTGATGCACTTCTTTCTCTCGACAGTTCAGAACACTCTTCATGTAGTAGAACTCTCACTTCTACATTGTAGAACTCTCACTTCTACTTCTTTCTTTGTCTGTCTCCTTATGTTCTTGGTGGATCGTAGAGTGAGCCTTTGGACCTTCATTGGTCACTTACTATTTTTCATTGGTTAGATCAGTCCACCATCTCTCCAAACTCGGCAACTCCAGCAACCCTTGATCTTTGAAGCTCTTGCTGATTTATACTCCTTTCCAATCCTTCCGTTGGAAAGTAGCCGTTGAAAGCTATTTAAATATCTTCACAGATCTCGAGTTGACAGAGGTAGACTGCAGATGTGATATGTCATACTTTTCTGACACTGCAGTCTACTGTTTCACCTACCCCGTCAGAGATGTCACTTTAATGTCTTAGGCAGGTCGAAGACTTTATTTTCTCCTTCTGATTTCTCGATCAGAGGTTGTCCTTTTGCGTCGACGCTCTCAATAAGCTCTTATCCAAATATTAACCTTCAGATTGAACCGTTGCAAATTCTTTAATCTTTAGCTGTTCAAACTCTATGATTCTGATGGATGTCTTCATGGACCTGATCGTAGTGTCTTGTTGACTAGTAGAGACAACACTACTATCTAGAAGAGTGTTGATTGGATCTTCAATGTAGAACACCTCTTCCTTCTTTCGTGCAGTGCTTCAATACTTCTATTTGCCTCGACAGCTCTCAGATACTGATGGCTTGACTCCTTTGTTCTGGCCCCTTCTGAATAGCAAGACACTTCAGATTTGTGGCGTGTTCAGTTCGCTTTCTCCTTGTGATATCTCGTTCACTTATCATCAATGGACTGACCCAATGCTTAATCGCTTTAGACTTGTTCTTCAGAGGCTGACCAGTATCTCTGTGTATACTCCATCAGTTCTTTCTTATTTGGCAAACACTACAATCATGGTAGCTTCCAAGATCGTTGTCTTCTGTTTGCTTGACAGCTACTGCACTTGCTGACTTTCCTTAGTCAGTTACTGAAGTCTTCTTCTGATCTCCTTGTGGAAGACTTCATCTCGAATGGCTTTACACCTCAATCTTGATGCTGATTGGGTTGGTGCTTAGATCTTCTGTTAGCTTGTATTCCATTCGTTGAGTGCTCTCTAGTTTCCTTCAGGTGGGATGTATCTATATAGTGCCAACCAGAGGCTTCATTCCTTTGGATATTCTGGGAGTGCTCATTCGTTGAGAATTGTATTTGCTCTACGATTCTGCCTTGGCATTGTGAGCACATCTGTTGAGGTCTTATTTCTGCACTCTACGATTCAGCCTTGGCTATGCAGACACTACGACTCCAAGATCAGATCTTGACACTCTACGATTTTTGTCATTGTGCTTGTTGTCTTTATCTGATCTTGCTCGACTACGATCTCTGCCTCTGATATGATCAGTAGACTCTACGACTCTGAGTGTAGTCTACGATTCATGACTTGGCTTCGACAGATACTCGGTCGGCTCGTAGGTAGACTGTCTCTATGATTCTGAACATGACTTCCTCTGCAGACTACGACCCTGAGGAAGTTCTTCTCGATACACTATGATCCTTCCTTGTCTCTTCTGGCAGTCTACGAACTCCGAGATCTACTATCTTGAAGACTACGATTCTGCCTCGATAGCTCTCGAGTTTTCCTTGACTCTCCTGGCAGACTACTATTCCTAGTGCAGTGCTCGACGATCAGACAAGCCTATATATTACATCATAAGATTAACTTAACATGCTTCATCTTTCTATATTTATAGTCCTTGTACATCATTTCTTTTTAAGGACTTTACAAAGCTATTTTACTTATGTAGGATCAACCTAACACATTTAATCAATTCATTCTAAGTTCTTGTACACATGTTTCTATTATATATCAAAGGACTTTATAGCTTTTCTTGATGCAAACATACTTACATATTCATTCATATATATCATAATCAAATCATATGTAAATAGGAATAACATTCACATGCTTATTCCTGACAAACTCCTCCTATTTGATTATGACAAAAATAATAAGTGCATATGCATGTTATGAATGAATCTTATATACAGTAAGTAGCTGTATTTCTAAAACAGATAATCATAAATCTCATTTATAATGATATGGAATTTAATACACTGACATTTTACATCCTGGATCCAGAACATACCTAACTAGTTAGAGATGTACCTCTTTGGCTCCATGTATGCTTCCAGGATGTCGGTTGATCAGCTATTCATCTGTTTGATTTCTTTGCTCCTGCTCCCCCTGGGATGTGGGCTTCATTTCTTCTTCTTCTTCTGGTTTTGGCTCCCTCTCAGCCTCAAGGTCATCATCCTTTGGCTCCCCTTCAGATGATGACTCAGCTTCTTCTTGTGTTGTCTTCTTCTTTTCTTTCCTTCTGCTCTCCTTGCTCTTTCTAGAGTGCCTCTTACTCTTCTTCTTTCTATGCCTCTTTTTCTCCCCTTTTTTGTCATTAATCATTTGGGAGAGCTGCTCCATGTTGGACATAAGCTGCTCCATCAGGTAGGATGAGTTAACAACTTCAAACTTGAGTTCCTGTTGGCCTAGCTCAAGTTGCACTGAGAAAGACTGATTCATGTTGTCAATCTTGTTAGAGAGGACTTGGAGTTATTCTTCATTTGCCTTCTTCGCTCGTAGTGCATCTGCCTTCTGATCATTCATGGCCTTTAGATAAATGTGATCTCTTTCTCTGATTTTGAGAGATACATCAACCATCGTTACTTGGAGTCTCTCTTGAACTAAGTTATCTTCTGTTGTTGTTAACTTCTTTGACTCTTCAGTGAATAGAGATATCTTCTTAATCAGTTCAACAGAATTTTTCATCAGCTCCTTCTCCATAGGTATTTGGTCATCTGGTTGGGTAGCATCTTGTTGAGCATCAGATTGGACTCTACGATTTTCATCCTTGGACAGATTTTCAAAAGTAGTGAGATTTTGAAAAATCGTTGAGTACCAATCGCTATTTGAGGATGAAGGAATGTCGGTCAGTAGTGCTTGAGTAGATGAAAGCTTCTCATTTTGGACTCAGATATCATCAGTAGTAGAGTGAACAGTCTCTACGACTATCTCCTTAGTCATGATCCTTCTTCCTTCAGAGTTCACTCTACGATCATAAGGAATACAGTGGTTGCCAGCATGTCTGTAGACTTTGTAGTGAGGCTGGTCTTTGATCATCATTGTAGCAAAACTTTTCACCCTTGGGAAGTTTTGTGCCACCAGCTCCATGCTTGGAAAGTGAGAGTAGCACCAGCTGAAGTAACTTCCATCTCTTTCAGTATGGGCCTTTAGCCATGGCATCCATTGGAAGAACCATCTCATCAATAGATCATCAGGATTATAGAGGATGGTTGTGCAGTCTAATTCCATGTTGTTCCAATTTTTAACTACATCAAATGTAGTCATTCTCACCGCCTTGAGCTGTTCATCTCCATAGTTCACCCATCTTTCTGGTGGTGCTACTGGTGGTTCATTCGATACTTCTACCACTATTCTTCTACTGATTCTTGTAGGAGAGAGGACTGGATAGTCTGCTGAATCCTCTAATTCCTGATTTGTAGAGTTGGAATCATTCTCCATTTCTTCTCTTTCGGAGCCTGAACCATTTTGATCTTTTCCATCAATGAGTCCTTCTTGCTGCATCTCATTCCCAAAACCTTCTTCAGCAAGATCTTCCTCTGATCAAACTTCTTCATCACTGGTCCTATCTTCAGCACTTTCTTCCTGTGATATAGACTCATCATCACTTAATTCAATGATAGCATTTGAGTGATCACTTTTCCTTTTGGAGGCAAATTTAGCTTGTAGTCTGTAACTCTTCTTTCTCCTTGGAGGTTCAGCTATGGGAGAGTCAGACTCTTCTTCTTCTTCAGACTCTGAAGCCTTTGGATCAGACGAACTTCCATGAGGTTCAGCCTTATCAGGGGCAGGCCCTTCTTCTTCGGACTCATCACCTTTTGAGCCATCATGTGGGCTTTCAGGATTTGAAGGGGCATGTTCTTCTTCTTCAGAAACAGAATTATTTGACCCATTATTTGAACTTGTTGGAGCACTTGCAGTTGGGGATGGAGTTGGGTCAGTTAGTCACAGGGCTTGTGCATTCTTCTTCATCAGCAGATGCTGCATTTTCTTCCATTAATCCAGCTTCACCTTCATTGCTGGATTTTGTCTGAGGGGACTCAGCCTTGAGACTATCAGTTACCTTCTCTTCTTTTGACTTTACGTCCTCTACTTTGTTAGATGGACTTTCTTGGGAAGCTGGGGCTTGCCTGTTTTCCACCTTAGCTTTCTTTCTTAATGGCTCTTGAAGAACCCTGTTGCTTCTTCGCTTTGTGGTTTCAGCAGTCAGGACTTTTTCTTCTTCATCCTTGTCTTTGGTGGATATACTTCTTAGTGGGGCCTTGGTTTTCTTCACACCTCTGGATTTCTTTCTGGCTGGTGTGATTGCTGCTGGTTCAGAGTCACCAGACTCAGAACTTTCTACCTCTTTTACCTTCCTCTTCTTTGCAGAGGCCTTGCTGCTGCTCCCAGTTGTCAGCCTCCTATTTTCCTTGGGATTCTTCTTTCAGTTCACAAACAGTTGTGGAGACATTACTTTGTGAACATTTAAGGGCTCTCCTTTATCATTCTTGATTTTCTCTCCTATCTTCTTCTTCATTACAATACTCAGCAGTCTTCCATGAAAAACCTTAGTCAGGGGTTTATCTGTAGACTTCTTTATCTCAGCCTTTTCTACCCATTTGGAGATTTGATCAAACATGATAACTCTAAAGTTGATTCGTTTCTTCAGAACTATAGCAGACATGATTTTCAACTGTTGATCAAGCACCATGTCGTGTGCAATGTCCTTGCATAGTATACACTTGCCCACTATCTCAGCAAGGAACTCAAATTCTTCCGAAAATTCCCTTTTCTTTATGTCCTTTAGATTAGGGTTCCTCTGGTACTGCATTAGCCTCTTGCCTTCTTCAATGTCTACTTCTTCCAGGTTTATCAGACCTTGGTTGGGAAACCCTATGCATTAATTGATGTCTAAAGCTCTTATCTTCAGACTTGATCCTTTCACCTTCGTGGTCAGAAGCACAGAATTTATCGAAGTATTTGAGTAGAACTGCTTCACTAGCTCTGTGTAGACTGGAGTGTCGGCCTCCAAGCACTCAGAGAACCCAACCTTCTTTACGAGTTCAAGTGTATCCTTGAACTTCGTTTCTGATTCTTCTAACTTTTTGAGGCCGAGTTGTATTCCGGTTATAACTCGCCATTCTGCTATTTGAAGAGTTCAAAGTATATGGGTATTTGATTCAGAGGAGTTTATGAGAGATGGCTGATTGTGATTTGGGCAAGGCTCTGGAGGTTTAATTGAATTTGGCTTTTGAGAGGATTCTAGGGTTTGAAAATGGGAGGGAGAGAGGTTCGATAGCTTCTGGTAACTGTTTGAATTTGAATTTTCTTTTATGGCAGTTCCTTCTAACTCTGCATAAGCAGTGTTGTGTTAACCAACCATTGGTTGCATGATGCCCAGTAATGAGCTGTAACTCCCCCATTAACTCTTCAGTTTAATGTCTCTTTTCAAAATAAATAGGCGACAATGACGTGGATTGACCGTTGACCATTTTGGTTCGTAGAGTAGCATGATAAGGTAGCTATGGACTCTACGTTTTTCTTTGTTAGCTCAACGATCATCTTTTGAGAGATGCTGTAGTGGATGGTTTTGACATTAATCCTCATTTTGATGCAGCATAGCTTGATCACTGATATATTCAAACTTATCTCCTCATAATATGAATGGTTGAGCAATTGTCCTGTTCTTCCAAGCTCCTCGTGAGCTGGAGTATCCTCTGGTAGGACTGCGATCGTCGAGTCTGCTTCTACGATCGCTGAGGTTGAACTACGATCGTGAAGTTCTCTTCAACCTCGACTCTATGATCGTTGACTGACTTGGTCCCTGAGATGAACTTTACTTAGCATTCCTTTTGGGTCAAGGTAGCTCAGGAAGGGCCAACCTCTTAGAGTGAGCTAAGGGTCAGGTTTGTCCCTGAGGCGCTTTCCAGATGAAGTGCCTAGGAAGTGATTTGTGCTGATATCTCATTTGACCTTTTCTGCTGGAGAGATCCTCTACCAACTTTAGACAATTGCATTTGCGGTAATCGTGGTGTCCTCCTGCTTCTATACTACGATCAGATGTTTGATCGTAGGCACTCCACGATTTTGAGTTGGGTGGCTGAAAGGTTATCAGTAGTACGTTTTGAGACGTTCCTACTGACTATGGATCTTCATTTGGTTCATCAGCCACAAAGTTTTGGGACTCTGTAGCTGGTACACTGCTTCATAGTATATCTTAGTGCTGTTGTTTCTTAACAGATCACTGCTCCCCATGGTTGATGTTGTCTTCTTAGATAGATGTGATTCCCTTTTCTTTATGTGTATTAGAAGGCAGCCTTGCATATCTCCTTCTGACTGGAATCAACATTATCAATTAGATTTCCTTATATCGTAGGCATGAATATCTTCAGGACTGATCACTCTACGATTATTAGATAGCACTACGAACTTAGTCTTCTTTGACAGTCTTGTGTTTGTAAAGTTCTGCTCCCATAATGAGTTCCTCTTGACTGATGCTCGATGATCTTCTGTTGTGAGCTTCCTTGAGGATTCTTCTCATATAGCATGCCTTGCCTAATTTGAGCATATAAGGCCCTTTTCATCTTTGGTTGAACGGCCTGCTTCCATATACAGATTAGCAGCCATGTGAGCTTCATTCAGGTTAGCTCAGCGGGTCTTCAAGGACAGGCTTGAACATATAGGAATTTTATCAGAATCATTTCTGAATAGTCCTTAGCCTTCTGCTGGTTGAGTCTTCTTGACTGAAGTCTTCTGCTTTAGCATTCCTTAGTGTGGCCGGATAGACCAGGTACCTGCAGGTTAGATACATTTCTATTTTTGGTACCCACAATTAAATGGGTCCTGCCATGTTAGTTTCAAAAACCCTATTCCTTATATATTAGAATAAACATCATATTGATCACCAATAATCAAATTCATGCATGCAGCTAATTTGGATATTACATTTTGAGATGCATGATGATGAGTGTGTGTAAGATTTGCCATTTTACCAAAGCACTCTTTTCATTTGATGGTTTTATCATTTGCTTGGTTATGTTCACAGAGTTTAAGAGTTCACAGAGTGAGAATCAACTCTACGATTTATGAGTTTCTAGTTGATTCATGGAGGTGATCAGTTTCTACAAATCATCAAGATACTCTTGTAGAACTGATCATACTCTGTGGGTTATCAAACACTTAGAACATAGGTTCATACATACTAACCTATCAGCAAAGATTACTTCACATAAGATTAGTTTAACCGGTGATGTTCTTAGAATCTATTTCAGATTTCTTTCAAGATGCCATCTTCAACCTAAAACTTGGATGAAGAGAAGGTTTGTAAGCATTTTGAGTTTCCACCCTCAGTGTACTTTCTCTCTTCACCTTTTTAGGTAGATTATGATTTCTTGAAATAGTACTATTATAGTTCATGAGGAGGTGTAACATGATGCACACAATTATCTTAGTGAGGAACCGTACCTTTCTGCTGTTAGTTTCTTAACAGTTATTTAACTTAGACATACTGAAGTTAGGCATTGATGTGCATAGTTTCTCATTTGCTCCTGATAACTTGTTGCTCCTCCTGACCTTTAATCAATCAGCCGTGATTTTGAAGATGCAGGTTGAGAAGATCTCAGCGTCTTTAGTTCCTTGACATCCTTGAGTTTACCAGGTTTACATCCAGCTGCTGGTTGGCCAGACACATGTTTGAGAAGTTCTTCTTTCTTCTTTGGATAAGCATTTATTTGCATGTATGGCCTTTTCATCTTTTCAGGCTGGTGGATGTTTCTTGAGCTTTCCAGCTTGGTCTTTAGACTACAAGATTGACTACGAGCAAGTATTTATCTTGTTGATATGACAATCAAGAACATGGACCGATCTGAGCAGCTTCAGGTGTATATACACATTTACCTATACACAATATTTCCAACGTGTGAGCTCATCTGCATATAACAAGTTACTTACTACTAAACTAAGTTTAGAACAATGTTTGTGCCTGGGATCAGACTCAAAGCGATTAGCTTTTGAATATAGCATGAGAACCTGCTCTGATACCAATTGTTAGTTCCTAGTAGGCACAATAGATCTAGAAGAGGGGGGGTTTAAATAGATCTTTTAATTTTGAAATACTTTTCTGGTTTATTTTGTATTGCTAATAAATTAGCATATGACAAACATAAGAATCTTTTCAAGCACAGCGGAATAAGCAAAAGATCCCCTTTATTGATATATTCATTAATCAAACATACATTGTTCGTAGAGTTAGTTCAATGGTAAGCAGTTAAAACATATATAGCAGTTATAGCAGTTAATGTACATAATGTAAATGACATAAAGTAAAAGACACAAGGGGCTTTAAGTGGTTCAGAGACTCAAGCTCCTAATCCACTCTTCTGCTTTCAACTAGCAGGATTTCTACTAAAGAAGGGCAGCACCCTGAATCACTAAGATTCCTTCAAGGCCAGTAGCCTTAGGACTTTAGTTCACTAAGAACTCTTCAAGACTAGCAGCCTTGAAACTTCTCTAGTTTCCTAGGAACTCTTCAAGCCTAGCAGACTTGGAACTTCATTTAGTTCCTCCGAACAAGGACTCAAGCTCCTAATCCACTCTTCTGCTTTAAATTAGTAGGATTTCCACTAAGGAAGGGCAGCACCCTGAATCACTAAGATTCCTTCAAGGCTAGCAGCCTTGGGACTTTAGTTCACTAAGAACTCTTCAAGGCCAGCAGCCTTGGAACTTCTCTAGTTCCCTAGGAACTCTTCAAGCCCAGCAGGCTTAGAACTTCATTTAGTCCCTCCGGATAAGGACCCCTTAGGCACTGGCTTCTTGTTGTTGAGTTGTTTGTTTATTTTTTGGAGTTGGTGCTGAGCTGCTAAGATGTCTTTATGCTTTGAACATCTTTTGTACTTAGCGGCTTGGCGTGATCATCCTTGAAGTGCAGTTGAGTATTCCATGATGCTCAGCTTCTTCAGTTACTCAACCACTTCTGATGATCCCTTGATGAACTGCCTTGAAAATCATTCCTCTTGATACGTTATGGCTGCACATGATGGGTTTCTAAGATGACTGTAAGCTCTCCTGCTAGGTACTTAGAAACTTTCTCATGCTTGCCACCATGATGGCATTTGTGATCTCCTTTCTTGATCCTTGATGCCTTCTCATGATGGACTTGCTAAGATGACTGTGAGCTCTTCTCTATGGTACTTAGAGTCTTCCCATGAAGGACATCAAGATGTCATTGATGCTCTTCTTTCTCTCGGCAATTCAAAACACTCTTCATGTAGTAGAACTTTCACTTCTATATTGTAGAACTGTCACTTCTACTTCTTTTTTTGTCTGTCTCTGAGTGTTCTTGGGGGATCGTAGAGTGAGCCTTTGGACCTTCATTGGTCATTCACTATTTTTCGTTGGTTAGATCAGTCCACCATCTCTCCAAACTCGGTAACTCCAGCAACCCTTGATCTTTGAAGCTCTTGTTGATTTATACTCCTTCCCAATCCTTCCATTGGAAAGTAGCCGTTGAAAGTTATTCAAATATCTTCACAGATCTCGAGTTGACTGAGGTAGACTGCAGATGTGACATGTCATACTTTTCTGACACTGCAGTCTACTGTTTCACCTATCCCGTCAGAGATGTCACTTTAATGTCTTGGGCAGGTCGAAGACTTAATTTCTTCCTTCTGATATCTCGATCAGAGGTTATCCTTTTGCGTCGACGCTCTCAATAAGCTCTTGTCCAAATATCAACCTTCAGATTGAACCGTTGCCAATTCTTCAATCTTTAGCTGTTCAAACTCTATGATTCTGATGCATGTCTTCATGGACCTGATCGCAGTGTCTTGTTGACTGGTAGAGACAACACTACGATCTAGAAGAGTGTTGATTGGATCTTCAATGTAGAACACCTCTTCCTTCTTTTGTGTAGTGCTTTAATACTTCCGTTTGCCTCGACAGCTTTCAGATACTGATGGCTTGACTCCTTTGTTCTGGCCCCTTCTGAATAGTAAGACACTTCAAATTTGTGGCGTGTCCTCGATTTCTCCTTGTGATCTCCCGTTCACTTATCATCAATGGACTGACCTAATGCTTAATCACTTTAGCCTTGTTCTTCAGAGGATGACCAATATCTCTGTGTATACTCCATCAGTTCTTTCTTGTTTGGCAAACACTACGATCCTGGTAGCTTCCAAGATTGTTGTCTTCTGTCTGCTTGACAGCTACTGCACTTGCTGACTTTCCTTAGTCAGTTACTGAAGTCTTCTTCTGATCTCCTTGTGGAAGACTTCATCTCGAATGGCTTCACACCTCAATCTTGATGCTGATTGGGTTGGTGATTAGATCTTCTGTTAGCTTGTATGCCATTCGTTGAGTGCTCTTTAGTTTCCTTCAGGTGGGATGTATCTATGCAGTGCCAACTAGAGGCTTCATTCCTTTGGATATTCTAGGAGTGCTCATTCGTTGAGAATCGTATTTGCTCTACGATTCTATCTTGGCATTGTGAGCACATCTGTTGAGGTCTTAGTTCTGCACTCTACGATTCAGCTTTGGCTGTGCAGACACTACGAATTCGAGATCAGATCTTGACACTCTACGATTTCTGTCGTTGTGCTTGTTGTCTTTATCTGATCTTGCTCGACTACGATCTCTGCCTCTGATATGATCAGTAGACTCTACGACTCTGAGTGTAGTCTACGATTCTTGACTTGGCTTCGGCAGATACTCAGTTGGCTCGTAGGCAGGCTGTCTCTACGATTCTGAACATGACTTCCTCAGCAGACTACGACCCTGAGGAAGTTCTTCTCGACACACTACGATCCTTCCTCGTCTCTCCTGGCAGTCTACAAACTCCGAGATCTACTATCTTGCAGACTACGATTCTGCCTCGATAGCTCTCTAGTTTTCCTTGACTCTCCAGGAAGACTACGATTCTTGGTGCAGTGCTTGACGATCAGACAAGCCTATCTATTACATCATAAGATCAACCTAAAATGCTTCATCTTTCTATATTTATAGTCCTTGTACATCATTTCTTTTTCAGGACTTTACAAAGCTGTTTTGCTTATGTAGGATCAACCTAACACATTTGATCAATTCATTCTAAGTCCTTGTACATATGTTTTTATTATCTATCAAAAGACTTTACAGCTTTTCTTGATGCAAGCATACTTGCATATTCATTCATATATATCATAATCAAATAATATGTAAATAGGAATAACATTCACATGCTTATTCCTGACATAATAATAGTAATAATAATAATAAGACTCATCTTATTAATTTATATTTAATAGTTTCAAAATAAAATACACTTAATTTACCATAGATTAAATTAAATACACTTAATTTATTGTTACAATTATGCTATCTGCTTCTTAAATAAATATTCTTCCTTTTATGAGGTGACCCTTTAGGTTCTCCATATTAAACCGGTTAAGAATAAATTAATTAGAATAATTCTAATTTTATTTAAATAAATAAATTAACTATTAATTCATTTAAATAAATAATATTTATTCTACAATAAGGGTAAACCCCTTAATTAGCGCTTAACGATTTTTCAGATAATATAGATTTTAACATTAATCATAAAAGAACCTTTGAGTAAATAGTTATTGTACAATTCGTTCCTTCCACTATACAATGTCCCAATTAAATATAAGATATGGAATTACTATTAAATCTTATTTTATTTCATGCCTTATTTTATTTAATTATATGTATTTCGATCCCAAATGCACAAACTCTGATAATGCAAATTAGAAGCTACTTTCTAACTTCATTCTGTCTTGGGCAAGAACTACTGAGTTATCATTTATCGAATCACATAGGACATTCTCTTCTTTTACTAAAAGTGGTAGATTCTTTATCGATCATTCATTATCTCCATGTATAATTAATTATACCTAAGCATACCCTTTGATATACCCTCAGGGTCTTAAGGAACATGTCAAAGTATAACTCATTGTACATAAGATACTATGATAATCTCAAGTCTAAGGAATATGTGTACTACTATCACTAAAAGAATTTCTATTGATAGACAAGTAAAACTCCATTAGGCATTCCTTAGCGAGCCACGTTCAGTGTACCTATTCTCCAATAAGTACCTATACACTTGCTTTAGTATCTCCACACAAATGATCACGAGATCAATCATTCTCATCCAATGAGCAAGGAACATATGTACCAATCTATCCAGATTCATTAATCCTCTATTTATTATTCGAACGATTGGAAATTATTTTTGTTTTAAGCTTTCTAAGAATTTAGATCTCATTAGCATGATCATCATCATGATTCTAAAAGCATTACTTAAAACTATGAGTTTATCATATTTAATATAACATCATATAGATAATATAAAAGCCTTTAATAAACAATTCCTTCGTTAATAAATGAATAAGATTGTAACAAAATATATGTTTCATCATATCAAATATGATTGACTTGTGTGTATACTACTATAATTTATATAGGGGTACTTTTCGTTTTAATATTGTTTAGGAGAAAACTTAGGAAGGGATCAAAGAGGTGAACTAGGAGGTAATCCAGAACTCTAATGTCATGCTACTTTGTTACTTGTCATTCATGTAATGGTAAGACAAACTACACAATACAATCTAAAAATAAATCACCATTCTAGTAGGGAATAATGCAATATCTAAAGCATATAAACTACATACATATCTGAAACATATA
The DNA here is from genome assembly GCA_016801055.1 of Panax notoginseng. Lineage (NCBI taxonomy): Eukaryota > Viridiplantae > Streptophyta > Magnoliopsida > Apiales > Araliaceae > Panax > Panax notoginseng. The sequence goes on from CM029020.1 coordinate 39,904,758, forward strand.
AACAACATAATGAATCAGTTACAGGACTACAGTGATTTTTCCATTTTCTCTGTCGTGGCTCGGAGTGAGGATTCAATGTACCCCGACAAATCTTCAAACTTCTACCCTTCAACAGGATCAAGCACAAACAACCACACGATCTAGCATTCACTCTCATCAGGAATGGCCATTGGCATTACTTTTGAGTTTTGACCGTTACTTATACCCCATATTATTCTCCACAACTACATAGCTTAAACACCGATCGGATCAAGCTCTAACAAATTTTCATGACACCACATGATCACCGTCTTAATGTAGTCGTCCGATGAAGACGATACTGTGGAGCTGCAGTAGCAGATTAGGCCAGACTGAAATAGACTCCCTGAATTGAACCTTGTAACATGTATTAATAGTAGGCAGCCATTTGTTAAAGCTTCAAAAATCTTCAAGGGCTGGCCAAACTTTCTTTGTTGTTGTCCCATTAATATGAAAGAGCTTGCGACTCCTGATGTGAATCAACAACCCTTATGCATAACCTTCCCTAACCTACTAATACTCACTTTGAATTGAAATATGGACTAATACATCTTCTACATACTTTTCATGGTTTGGAAGGTGAAGATCCCCACAAACATTTGAAGGAATTTCATGTGGTCTGTACAAGTATGAAGCCTACCGGAGTAACGGAAAAACAAATCAAATTAAGTGTCTTTCCATTTTTTTGAAAGATTTTGCTAAGGATTGGCTTTACTATTTACCCTTCGGAAGTATCACCACATGGTAAGAGATGAAAAAATTATTTTTAGAGAAATATTTTCCCATTTCAAGAGTAGCCAAAATTTGGAAGTCAATTTATGTTGTGAGACAAAATAATGGAGAAGCCCTACACGAGTATTGGGAACATTTCAAGAGATTGTGTGTCAGTTGCCCTCATCATGAAATTAGTGATCAGCCTCTCATCCAATATTTCTATAAAGGTCTTTTTTTCTACCGATAGAAGCATGATCAACGCTGCTAGTGGAGGTGCCTTAGTGGACAACCGCAAAGGAATTATGATCCCTATTCGAACACGTATAATCTTGGATGGAGGGATCATCCTAATTTGAGCTACAGGAATCCACAAGCAAATCAACTCGTGAATCAAACTTTCCCAAGTTACCAACAACATAAGCAACCTTATTCCAATAGACAACAACAAAGCCAATCTTCTAACTCTACTCTGTCTTTAGAAGATATTGTTAAATCTCTTGCCATTAACACTTTGCAATTTCAACAGGAAATGATGGCAAGTATTCAAAATTTGAGCACTCAAATGGGACAAATGGCAACAACAATCAGTCGCTTGGAGGCGCAAGGTTTGGGAAAGTTACCCTCTAAAACGGTGGTGAATCCAAAAGAGAATCTAAGTGCCATCACTTTAAGAAGTGGTAAAGAGGTAAAAAATCCAAAAAAGATGGCACCTACATCGCAAGAGCAAGGCAAAGCAGACACGGACAATGCCGACAGTGGTGCTGTGGGAGATAATGGCGTACCTAAGCGTAAATTTCCTCCTCTATCTGATTATAAACCGGTACCCCCTTTTCCTTGTGCTTTAACAAAAAACAAAAAATATGCGAAAACTTTAGATTTGTATGAAACTTCCGTAAATGCGAGGTAAATATTTCATTGTTAGATGCTATTAAACAAGTACCTCGATATGCTAAATTTTTAAAAGAATTGTACACACACACGAGGAAACAGGAACTGAAAAGATATAAAAAGGTAAAAGTAGGGGAGAATGTCTCAGCAGTTATTTAAAGAAAACTCCCTACTAAGTGCCAAGGTTCGGGTATGTTCATCATTTCTTGCACGATAGGTAACACTAGATTTGAAAATGCCATGTTAAACTTATGAGCTTCTATCAATGTTATGTCATATTCCATTTATATTTCGTTGAAACTTGAACCCTTGAATAAAACGGGTACTATGATTCATGATCTAATGTTTATCCTAAAGGTGTAGTTGAAGATGTTCTTATGCAAGTCAATGATTTAATTTTTCCTACTAATTTTTATGTGCTTGATATGGAGAACGGTGACCAAAATGCAACTATTTTGTTAGGAATACCATTTTTGAAAACATCAAAGACTAAAATAGATGTTCATAGTGGTACACTTTCAATGGAATTTGATGGAGAAGTTGTTAAGTTTAATATTTATATATGATTTCATGCAAAATCCTACTAATGATACTTCTATTTATTCTATTGATGTGACCGACTCTTTAGCACATGAAGTCTTTGAACTTCATGGAAAGGATGACTTGTAGATTGTAATTAGTAAGAGTATTGATGAGGAAAGTGTGAAATATACTTTGAATACCGAATTACAATGAACTGTTACAGCTTTGAGTGATGCTCCAAAGTTAGGTTATGTCCAGTTTCTAATCGATTCGGGAGATCCAGAGATGACGATTGTTACATGCCTATATGCTTTTCGCTATTTGATGACGAAGAAGGCGAAACCTATACTACAATCACCCCGGAGTGCATTTGATGTATTTTGAAAGAAAGGAATTTGGTCGAGCCAAAAATTATAAACAAAAGCTCAGCATGGGAGGCAACCCATAGGGGAGTATCTCTTTACTTTTCTTTGCATTTTACTTTAGATTAGGGACAATGTAAGTTTTAAGTGTGGGCTAAAGGATTTAGGGTATTTGTTGTAGTTTATTCTTGTTTTGTTTTATTTTTTGAATTTTGTGGGTATATTCACTACAAACCCTCACGAGACAAAACTCTTCCACTTGAGGGTAACCTTAGGGTTTAAAGGATGGTTGCATATGCTAAGTGCAATTGTGTTTCCTACGAAAATGGGGTATTTTTAGGATGTGTCACTTGAGCAATAAATTAATTTGTATTTTAATTCTTGACCAATGATAAAATTTTGATTTCTTTTTGATAACTTCTTGGACTATTGATAGACATTGGGTAATCTGAATTTGGTTTTCTTTGTTGATTATTACTTTATTTGAGACACTTCATTATTGAGCACATGTCCATTTGGTCGACCTAGTTATAATCATTTGGTCGACCTACTTTATATCTCCGGCAACGTCAAAATTTGGTGTGCAACAATATTTATGTCGTAGTGCAAGTAAGAGTCGATCCCACAGGTAGTGATTAGTCTAAAATTATTCTTTGCAAACAAAACTGGGGGTTTTGAGTGTTGTTGATCAAATTAAACTAATACGTAAAGAACACAAAATAATCTAACGAAATAAATCTGGAAAACGAGCCTTGGATTAATTCAATTTCCACTTTCAGAAATTTACACTGATCATTGAATCAAGCATAAACAATTAGTATTTTGAATATTCACCGTTAGAATTACTTCCATGTCTTTCCTTAATTTTAGTTAGATAGAAACAATTGATCTAAATAACCCCAACTACTAAACAACTTTAGACAAGTGCTGAAAGTTTATTCTAGTAGAAGCTTTAAGAATTAGAAAAAAACAACACAAGCACAAGCAATTGTATTTAATTTAGTTAAATATTCTTCCAAAGATATAATAATCTTTTGATCTTCAGTTCAATTATTAACCTTAGTTGTTTCGCAAATTAGAGTGACCAAACAATTATGGATTTGATGATATCTACTTTAGCAGTAGATTTCAATGAATAATAAACTAGTTTGCAACCTAGTAATTAAACAATTCAATCCAAGAATTTAAGCACATAAAAATAATCAATGCTCAAAATATAAATTGAATAATTAAAATCAATTAGATCTCACTGTGTAATAATCTAAGGTTTCCATCTCCTTAATCCAAGAATAGAAGTTTAGCTATACATAGCCATGAATTCGCCAAAGAATAATAGAGAGAGAAATTTTTAGACAAGGCTTTCAATATTTGGTAATCCTCTATTTATAGGCATAATACATTAATTCTTTTTCATGTAGGTTTTAACTTTCTAGTGACAATCAACTTCATTCAAAAAGATTTTTTAGATAGATTTTCCTTTCCTTCATTAGATTTGACTTACACACAAAGATTGTTGCATCTCATGACTTCTCCTTGTAGGATTATTCTTGTTTCTTTCCTTCCATGAATAAGAACATTAAATAATACTTGATTACCAAGATATTGACTTTATTAAAATCATATGCTTGCATAATTAGAACTTTGCCCCTCATTTTACTTTAAATCCAAATAATGCTCAATTTGTCTCCAAAGCACTTCCAAAACTACAGAATCCTTTAATTGCACCTTAAATAAAAATATAAGAATAATGAGTGTAGGTAGACACAAAATAAATATAAAAGATTAAGCATTGAGGGATAAAAAAATAACATATTTTATTCTCATCAATCCTCACGGATTTTAATTGGTTCTTGAAACTACCTGTTTTGTTTATTTCGTTCTTTAATTTATTTTTCCTAGAAAAATGATCAACGATTTTCTTTTTCTCCCATATTAAACATTTTGAGAAAATGGAGAAACCGCTGAAGGAAACAAAAGAATACTCTACAGACGTAGAAATTTTTAAGAAATTAGCAAAAAATTTGAAGGGAGTAATGTTTCATGAAGTTCATATATATCATCTTGCATCACTTATCAATTGTTTGCAACTTTAGACATTTTTATGATCTTTGCTTTTGTAGCAAGTATTTTTTTCCAGGTATTATAGTGGTCACCCAGGAAAGCCGTTTCAGAAGTGTAATGAGGTTCTGATACAAACCTTAGCCCCATTGACCCACCTTGAAAAGCTAGCTACTCAAGGGGAGAGGCTAAGGCCTATATCAACCCACATTATGTTGCATTTGTAACCGATATGGGACTATTCCTTATGGTCTAGTATGGAGTTCACATCAATACACCCACCTTGCAAAGCCGACGTCCTTGTCGGCCCATCTACCCAGCTATGGTGGCTTTAATCATAGCGACACTGACCCGACGTTTTTTGCACCTATTAGTATTTTAATCCGGCCTCTTAGCCCTTTTCCACTGACTCGATGCCTTTTGCACCTATCAGTATTTTAATCCGGCCTCTAGATAGCCCTTTCCATAGGTCGCCCCGCTTACAAGTCCCGACTTGCAACTAGGGCTCTCAATGAAAGCACCAATGATACAAACCTTAGCCCCTTTGACCCACCTTGAAAAGCTAGCTACTCAAGGGGAGAGGCTAAGACCTATATCAATCCACATCATGTTGCATTTGTAACCGATATGGGACTATTCCTTACGATCTAGTATGGAGTTCGCATCAGGTTCTAACTAGCTTCATCTTACTCTACTATCTTGTTCTTCTCACGGTTACTGCTATTTGAATGCAATTCTATTATTTATAGTTAATACTTCTATAAAACTCCAATGTCTTTGGTTATATTATAGGTCCAAAATTGGTACCAGAATCATCTACATTCCCCAGCCAATGATAAATCACTTGAGGGATGCAACAAATTGAATCCAGATGCTTATACCCCTTTGACAAACCTGATGAAACTATCACAATAGAAGTTCTCCTAATAAAAGTACTCCAAACTCAAAAGGTACTTCTGTTATTATTGCTATTATTCGTGTAAAGCAGTAGATAGATGGTTGCAAATGGCTGTTAGTGGAAAACACCCATGTGATACGAAATAAAAGAAATAAAAACTTAGTTGCTCTTTGCATTTGAAAAGGTTATTCAATACGCACTACTACAAAATAGTAAAAAGATGACACTTAAATAACAACATTTTTATAAAAAATAAAAAACTTTGTGGCGTTTTTTTACACGATGTTTTTTGACAAAATATTGTAGTTAGATAGATATGCAAAGTTGTTGTGGGTTTATAAGGGCAATTTTTGGTTTTAAGGTTATAACGTTTTCTTTAAAAAATACGGAGACCATCCTCGTGCTAGGCTGAAATAGAGAGAAGGCAGAGGAGAGAGAGGGACACGGCTGGGAGAAAGAGAGGGGTGTGGCTGTTAGAGCATCTCCAGTAGATGGACTATCTGCTGAACTATATTTAGTCCATATGACATCAGCAACTGTCCTTTAGTCTTCAATCTTTCCAGCAAATGAACTATCTTGTGGACTATCCCGTGGACTATAATATAAAAATATTAAAATAATCAATGAATTCAAAAAAACTCCAACGACTATATTTTAACGTCCATATTCCAATGACCATATTCCAACGACTATATTTTAAAGAACAAATAACATCTATAAATATAAGGCACATCTAGTCCTCATATTCACTCATCTCAACTTCAGTCTTCCAGTCAAATAAGTTATTTTAAATATGTCTCGTCAATTCGAATTAGCTATGTTGCACATGAATGAAGAATAAAATGAAGAAGCATATGGACAATTTTTAGGCATGGCGGCTATTGAAGAAGAACAACAAAATGTCAATAGGCATACATCACGTCATCGTGGTTCTGTGTAAGGTCGTATTACCATTGATCGTGGTAGACATGAAGGTAATAATCGAATTTTTCGTGATTATTTTGCTAAACATCCTACATACCCCCCGTATCTATTTCGGAGAAGGTTTAGAATGCGGCGCCCGCTTTTCCTCCGAATTCAAAGAGCATTTGAAGCGTATGATTCATACTTCATCCAAAAAATGAATGGTGTAGGACAACTCAATTTAACTTCTCTACAAAAGATAATTTCCTCAATGCGAATGCTTGCCTATGGTATTTCAGCGGATTCTGTTGATGATTATGTGCGGATCAGTGAAAGCACGACTATATTGAGTCTTAAAAGGTTTGTAAAAGCAGTCATTTCAATTTTTGGTGATGAATATCTGAGATCCCTCAATAGTAATGTCATCGTTAGATTGCTATCAAAAGCTGAAAATCGTGGTTTTCCTGGGATGTTAGGGAGCATCAACTGCATGCATTGGAAATGGAAGAATTGTCCGGTTGCATGGCATAGTATGTATTCTGGGCATGTGCATGAGCCAACAATTATTTTAGAAGCGGTGGCTTCATACGATCTTTTGGATATGTCATGCATTTTTTGGATTTCCAGGCTCTCATAATGATATTAACATTTTGGAGAAATCATCTATCTTCTCTGCTCTTACTGAAGGTCGTGCTCCACCAGTGAACTACTCAATTAATGGAAATGAGTACACGATGAGATATTACCTTGCTGATGGTATATATCACCCATGGGCAACATTTGTTAAAACCATTTCGGCACCTTGGGGAAATAAAAGAAAACTATTTGCTAATACTCAAGAGGCGCTTAGAAAGGATGTTGAGCGAGCATTTGGGGTACTGCAAGCACATTTTGCGATAGTTCGTGGTCCTGCACGATTTTGGGATCAAACAACACTAAAAGAAATTATAACTGCATGCATAATATTACATAATATGATCGTTGAAGATGAACGAGATGAAAATCAAGAACCAACAGCCTACGATACACATGATGAGATTCCAACTGTAGAAGTGTCGCATGAGCGTACCCCATAATTACTTGAATTCATTGAAGCAAATCATCGCATAAAGGATAAACAAGTTCATTCTAAACTGAAAGAAGATATTATTCAACACTTGTGGTCACTACATGGCGGAGCGTAATCCATTACATTCTACTACAATAATAAGAAAATTATGATTCTCTAATAATAAGCAAGTCAACTACTAGATGTAACTCTTTTCATGATTTCTTTCTTGCATTGTTTGTAATATTCAGCCACTTCAGGCTTCATGTTAGCGGTGTCAATCATCATGATCCTTTCATCCTCTTACGCTTTCATTATATTCAACTTCTCTTGCTCTTGAAAATATATTCTGTCCATGTTCTCTTGTCTCTTTTGTTGGTTCAATTTCATCTGATGCTCGAACTTCTCAAACCTCAACTCCATAGGTGTACTAGTATCACCAGTTCCTTTGCCCTTTTAAAATAATGCTTTCGAAGCCTTTCTTCTCATTGGTCTCTCTAATCTTGCAGAGATTGTATCTTCAATACCATCGTCTTCACCCAAACTTACTTCTTCTGTGGTTGATGGAAAAGATGATGTTGGACTTAACTTTCTATTACTTTTCTATTTTTTTTCCACGATTATCTGTTCTCCATTTCGGTGCATCCTTTAATATTCTCCAACAATGCATAAATCCAAATGGTTGATTTTGCATACTTTTGAACATCTCTAATGCTTGACATATCTATCGAAACATTATTTACAAAGTACTAATTATAAAATATAAGAATAAAACTTAATAAAATTTTACATGAAAAAATTGAAATACCTTATCTTGTTCTCCTACACCGCTTTGTTGCATTCTTTCAATTGAAGCATAATATCCACAAAATTTGTTCACCGCGAGTTGAATTGTTGACCAACGTTTCGCCAAAGCAGTAGAATTGCGTTTAGACTCAAAATTTTTGTATCCATGAAAGTATTCGTGAACTCTTTTCCAATATCTTCTATGTTTCTGATCGTTTTCGTAAATTGGATCTATACTTACATTAAGCCATCCGGAAACAAGAAGGGCATCTTCTTCAATTGTGTAATTTCTCTTTCGCTCTGTTCTTTTATTGGACTCATTTTCGGGAGTCTGAATTGGTAATCAATTTGAATTGAAAATTCATCCAATAAATTTGGATCATCAAGTGAGAAACCTTCAGATAATAATGAAGAATAATACATCGGATGACCATGATTTTCCATCTAAAAAATAAATTAAAGAGATATTATCAATAAAAAACAAAAATCAAATATAATAAAAATACAAACTATTATTAACAAAATACTTACAATTGCTGAATATTGGAGTAGTTGATTGAAAGATGTAAAATAAATTGAATTATTGTACATATTTATAGATTTTCCAATTACCCTTTCAATTTCTATCCGTTGGGATTTTTTTTATTACCGTTCTGACTTTTTATTTCTATCCGTTGGGACTTGTATTCTATCCGTTCGTCTTCTTCTTCACTTTCACTTCTCAGACCTTCATCTCCTTCTTCAGAGCTTCATCTTCTTCAACAAAGAGCTTCATCTCCTTCTTATTTTTCTTCATCATCTCTCCTATTTAATTATATTAAATTTATAGTCCATGAGATTTTCGTTCGCAGATTTAGTCTTTTTGAGTTGCCGAAAAAGTAGCTTGACTAAATATAGTCCATCTGCTGGAGCAAAATTGGCTTCCTAAACTAAATATAGTCTAGAATTTTGGCAACTCTGACCTGCTGGAATTGCTCTAAGTCTCTCCCTTTCTCTCTATTTTGCTAAACCACGTAAACAAAATAAACGGATGGTCTGTTTTGCTAAACCACGTAAATAAAATAAACTGATAACTTAACGTGGGTGTTACAAAGGCAAAAGGTCATAAGGCCATGTTTGGCTAGAACCCTTAACCTCCTTTTAATTTATATTAATAATTCTCCTTATCATATGGTTCACAAATAACACACTTTATTTGAATAAATATTTAACCAATATAACTCTAATTTCATTTATCAAATCAAAATATCTCTAATTTAACTATTTAATTAAATTAGAATATTACCATTCCATTAGCGTAATAAAATACGCATCGATTGTAAAATCATTTCACATAAATTAAATCAATATTATTATACTTAAAAAAATTATTTCCTGATAATTTCCATCGAATATTTATTCCATAAATATTCCAACTAAAATATTTATTTTATTCGATAAATATTTCAACTATTTACGAAACTCACAATCGTATTATATCAACATACTACCATTATATGTAATAAATTTACTCTCTCATTTTATCAAAACAAATATATTAATTTACTATTTAAATTAAGTGAATTACTCACATTATTTATGAAATTAATTCATAACATTTCCCTTGCCAACAAGGCATAATAATCCAATTACATTATCTCACACTATAATTTACAACTTAATCAAATTAACTAATATAATATAGTTAATTTCCTTTTCATAACAATTTCGTTTAATTTCTTCAATAGTTAAATTAACTATTAAACCTCATGAATATTAAATTTCTACCCACCAAACCACATAATCTAAAATAGATACATCTTATAATAATAATTTTATTTATTAAATTTTTATTTAATAATTTCTGAAAATCTGGGTTGTCACAGAAAACATGTTGCAAGCAGACATCTTTTGATTATATGCTTGATAATGGCTTAGTGCCAAATAATGTTATCTACATTGTCCTTATCGTTGGGCACTTTAAAGCAGAAAATCTAATGGAAGCCTTTTTTACCTTTAGAACTATACTTGGACTGCAGGTGCTGCCAGATGTGCAAACTTATAGTGCTTTCATCCATGGTCTCTCGATAAACGGGAAGTTTCAAGTGGCCATTGAGATCTTCACTAAACTGAAAGAGAAGTATTCTGGAAAAACTAACGAATTATCCATGTAGTTCGCAAGTTTTACTGATTATATCATTGAACTTTTAATTTTTCAAATTACTCCAGGAAACTAATTATTATATTAAAATTGGGTCATTCTGTTAAAAAAATTAAATGGACGATAATTTTTTATCGACAAAACTAATGAATTACCTATTGTAGTTGATCCGTTTTACTGATTACATCATTGAACTTTTAATTTTTCAAATTACTCCAGTAAACTAATTATTATTTTGAAATTGGGCCATTCTATTATTTTTGACTCACAACTGTTAAATCGTTTCATTTTTTATCCTACGTGGACGTGAAAAAGAATTTTTTTTTTTGATTTATTCTCTCTCTTCCTTCCTCTTATCTCACTCTTCTCCCCCTTCTTGTAGATCAAATAGATCTGCATATTTTATTTTTCTAAAGTCTATGAAAATTCCAATATTCGAGTACCCAAAATATTGAATTGATTTTCAAAGTTCAGCATTAGATATAACAATGAAGTCCGAATTCCCAACAACAATAACAGAAGAAGTAAATGGTATTGCAATAGGTTTCCTCCCTCTCGCCTCCAACTCTCAGTAGCCTTATATCTCCAAACTCATCTCATTCACTCTCGATCACCTCCACAAGGTCTATCCTTTTCCCAATCTCCCTATATATATATATATATATATATATATATATATATATATATATATATATATAGCCCTGCTCTCTCCAGCGAACTGGAGGGAGTGAACTAAGAGCGAACCGGCTATATCGACGGTTTTTTCCGTCGCTATAGTATAAAAAACTGGCTTTCTATGCTATAGCGACGAAAAAAACCGTCGCTATAGCCGGTTCGTTCTTAGTTCGCTCCTTTCAGTTCGCTGTAGAAGCGGACTGTATATATATAAACACATAGACATGTGGTAGTAATATTTAGTTAAATTGATTTTGTTAGGATTGTATTAATGATTTGATATGAATCTGAGTTTTTATGGGTGGATGCGTGATGTAGGACAAAAACTGGGAAAAACCACTGGTTCGAAGAAATAACATTAATTTCTGAAGACACTAATTTTCGAAGGCAATAATGCTGAGTTCGGTTGACTTCGGGGTCGGGAGTAAGGTGCATCTTCTCTTTGGAACAGTAGATTTCATGTGGGAACGATCGACTTCGGGATAGGTCTTTGGGTACGAAAATGGCGTCATGACTTCGGGAAGGTGACATGACTTCGGGAGGATTGAAACTGGCTTGAATATTATTAATTTTAATAATTCTGATTTTAGATGGGGTTTGATTTTTGTATGGTAATAGTGTTTTAGTAGGAAACAATTCTTTTATGATATGTAATTAAGTTGTTATCTATTAGGATTTCTTTCCATAATAATTAATTACCTATTAATAGTTTATTTCAATAGTTATAGTGTGACGCCCCCAAAATAGGTCCACTCAACCTATTCCAAGTCGCCAAATACATGGTACAGAACTAAACACAAACTTCATTAATCCAACTGTCGTGCAAAATAAGACAACACATATGATGTAAGTTTAAATATAAATATTGTCTTCTAGATAATATCCAAACTCAAATAAAGTTCTCATTACAATTATTGATACACTATTTTACAAAATAGTGAGGACTGTTATAACAACTGTCTTGAACCATCACTCCACACCCCGACTAGTCCCAGCTATATCCTCGCCTCCTGAAAAGAAAAATAAAACAAAAAGAAAAAGGGTGAGCTCCACTAGCCCAATAAAGAATATTATGACTTAGATAATGTAGAACAAATTATCCTTAGTCCTCAACAGGGAAAAATATGATAGAATATAATAGACAATAAGTTTTAGATCAACAACTGCAGCGGAAACAATAATTCATTAGAAGAGTTAAGTAGATAATGAAGTCTACTATCTTCTGTGATTTAAAATTTCATCATCAATATTTTATCCCTGTAACATCAATCAATATGCATCTTGATTCAAATATTCATCTTTGCACTACGGGCCAAAGATATTCATTCGTATCACCAGTTGGTCATGTTCATCTCAACACCTGTCCATCTTTGCACTACTGGCTAAAGATATTTATCAGGTAATCATTCATCTTTGCACTACATGCCAAAGATATTCAGTTATATCACCATTTAGGACTGAGGATGATAAAAAAAATTTATGAAAACGAATTCAGAGAGATAAAAGGACAAATATTAGAGATTCGTACCTTAGTTTATCCAAGTTCAAGAATACTACATAATTATCAATTGTGGAGAAAAATTTAAGAATAAAGTTCAAAACATAGATCCAATCAAAGATAGGAACCATAACAGACAAGTTGGACACATAAAAAAAATTTAATTTTTCTGTGAATAGTATCGTATACGTGAATTGTGCCGTATACGTGAATAGTAACCTCGACATGAAAAGATAAAAATTTCATAATAAAATTTATATTAATATTTCGGTGTAATGATATTGAAAGAAATAATATCATTTACGAAAAAAATAACATCCCTTACCTCAAAAGAATAATACTTCTGACTAGAATATCAAATATAATACTGAAGGAAACTTGCACTGTATAGGAACACTCAAGATATCTAAATACTCAAAAAAATATGCTCGATATTATAGAGAGAGAAACTTATGATCCTGGTGTGATTTTCAATTCTAACATAAGCACTCTATTTATAGAAAAATGCTTAGAACGACAAAGTAGAAAATTTAATAAAATATTATTATTTATAAAAAAAATTCCAACGCCCACTTTGGAATCAGATTTTAGCATTTTACAACAAGTGGGGCCCACCAACTCACAAAACATGTTTTTAGCATTTATTGTAACAAAATCAATTCGAACCCAATATTCTGGAACTTCAATAATTCATAATAAATATCCCTTTTATCAGAAAAATACGAATTTTATGTCTATTTCATAGAAAATTTAACTCTTTACAACTTTGTAAAAGAAAGTTTTTCTAAATTCTAAACGAAAAATGACTGAAATCGATATACGGATGATCTTGTAGGCTATAATGAAATTTCAGCTAAAAATGGGACCCACCAACATATTTAACATGTTTTTTGTAATAAAAATACTCCGGACCCAATTTGCTCTCTTACTCCTCATTTTATTCATATATCGTGCATTCATTGTAAAAATATCACCGTTATTATATTATTATATTATCACATTATACATTTATAATATAATATAATAATATATTTGAATGAATTATTTTATCAAAAAATATAAAATATCAATTTTCAACAATTGTCACTTTTCTAAAAATTCCTCCTTTTATATCTCAATTGAATAAATATTTCCTTATCATTTTTATCAATAATTAATTATTCACAAATAATATTACAGAATCACAATAATGACAACTAGGTCGTTCCCAGAAAAGAGGGGGCTTTTCGATAAGGATTTCTCCTTACTTGCGCGCAATTAGGTGACCAAACCCCTTTCCTAGACAGAACTTCCTTAGACATTGTCAATAATGCTATCTAATAATATTATTCAAATAATATAAATTATTGATCTGATAATGGAAAATACTATGCAGTAAAAATTATTGAATCAATAACATAAAATATCAACGTAGCAATTATTAAATCAATAAAATAAAATATTGAACAGTAATTACTGTAACAATTATTGAGTAGTGACTTCTTACGTAAGAATCAATAATTAAAATTATTTTGCAATATCGTGTGCTACTGTGCAACAATGCGTATTACTTTATTTTACCCACCGGGTATTCCAACAGATTTAACGGTAACAACTACGCCGTTATTTATAAAAAACGCATACTTGTCATTTTCGTCATCTGACAGTTTTCCGTTATGAGGCCCACAAATGGCTGCGCCGTCGTACGAATATTCCCCGACAGCAAGAATATTCTACGACCAAATGAATATTATCCGACAACAATGAGTATTTTATAATCACTTGCTTATTTAAAAATATTTGCACATTTTATCCATAACTAAACACATTAATCAAATCAACCCCTTACTATTTCAAAATAATAAATATAGGAAATTCAATTTTATAAAAAGTTAGGGTCTTACATATAGGGATTCTTTAGCTATAAAACCCGGCTTGTGGGTTGAATTGACACAGAATTCATAATTTAGTATCTTTTACGATTAATATCGTTTGTTTCTCTGGTGAATTCCATTTTGTGTTCTTAGAATTTACGTTAGTAAATTCTTTGCATTTTTCGTTCTTTGTCAATTGGTATAAGAGCAAGGATTCTAGCCTTCGAATTGATGATTGTTGAATGCGTGCGAGACTACCCACTCCAATATCGTTGTGAAAGAGAATGATGACGATCGAAACTGCTTAGGCGATGAATTATGAGCAACCGTTCGTTCATCGTGGGGACTAGGTAAAATTAGTCAAATCTATCTTTTAATTTTCTATTTATAAAAAAAATCCAATTCCGTGTTGCGAAGATGTCTAAAGTTACAAAGGCAATAATTGAACAAGTATTGGATAATATTGACTTTCTTAAGAGTGAATGTGTATTATGAGATTTATGTTCATCATCGTAAATACTCGTTGCCCCAATATGATGATCTTTTGGAGGAATTAGAAGAAGCACAATATAAGCTTGACAAGTTGAAACATCGGTATCAAGTTGAGAAAAGAAGGGTGAGAGAAGAACTTCAAAGTAGGGAGATTTATTTTATGAATAATGAAGTTAAGAGGTATCGCAAGAATTTGATAGCCTGCATGGAAAATCTCTAGGAAAGCCGTAACATCATCAATCCTATTTCTCACACATATGAGTTGTCCCTTTTAGTGGAGAGCGGGAAGGACACAAAGGAAGTAGTTGAAGAAGCGGTTGTTGTTAAAGACGAACCAAGCTTAGTAGTTATGGAGGATCATGATTTGGAGTCGATGCGACATAAGTGTAAAGTTTTGTGAAGATCATAGACGATATTAGCAGAAGCAAAATAAAATTAGATTTTAAAATTTTTCACAAACCAATTTATCCGGATCATCCTTTATGCATATTATTAATTAAAACAAAGAACAAGAGTTATGGAATCATACCCTTGTAGATACGAGCTTCCACAGATACGAGCTCCTACTTCTCCGTGATCTCCTTGAATCTCCGGGTAGATTCTTTTCTTTGATCAATGTTAGCCACCCAAGTGTATGACATCTACAGGTGATCCACCAAGGAAGAAGAATTTTCAAGAAGAAGGGTGTATTGGTTGAAACCCTAGTTTTTCCTATCTCTATAGAAAAAGGGAGCGTACTCTGCAACAATTGGAATTACGTATATATGATATCTGATATAAGGCTCCTCTTATAAAGATATCAGGTAACCCTATTTAATTAAAATAAGGTATTATTTATTTAATTAAACTCATCATTTAATTAATTGGGCTCCCTAATTTTATTAGAGATAATTAATTAAACTCCTTTAACTAATTTTGCCTCATAATCCTATTAGGAATAAATGAGAGTACTTATATTAAATTAATTCCTAAACTCTTTTAAAAATTAAAAATAATAATAATTGTAATAATATTAATAAGACTCCTCTTATTAATTTATATTTAATATTTCTAAAATACTAAATTAATAAATATTAAGCTATTTAATTTATTCTATCACTATAGATTAAATTAAATATACTTAATATATTATTACGATTATGCCGCATTAACTTTTTAAATAATTATTCTTCCTTTTATGGTGTAACCCTTTAGGTTCTCCATATTAAACCGGTTGTGAATAAATCAATTAGAACAATTCTAATCTTATTTAAATAAATAAATTAAAATATTAATTTATTTAAATAAATATTATTTATTCTACAATAGGGATAAGCCTCCCTAGCGATCAACAACTTTCCAGATAATATAGATTTCAACATTAATCATAAAAGAACCTTTGAGTAAATAGTTACCGTACAATTCAATCCTTCCACCATATAATGTCCCAATTAAATATAAGATATGAAATTACTGTCGAGTCTTATTTTATTTAATTATATGTATTTTGATTCCTAAATGCACAACTCCTAATGAATGCAAATTAGAAACTAATTTCTAATTTCATTCCACCTAGGCCAAGGATTTCTGGGTTGTCATTTATCGAATCACATAGGACATTTCTCATCTTTTACTAGAAGTGGTAGATTCTTTATTGATCATTCATTATCTCCATATATAACTTATTACACCTAAGCATACTCTTTGATATACTCTAAGAGTCTTAAGGAATAAGTCAAAATATAATTCATTATATATAAAATACTATGATAATCTCAAGTTTAAGGATTATTTGTACTACTATCACTACATGAATTCCTATTGACAGATAAGTAAAACTCCATTAGGTATTCCTTAACGAGTCAGTTCAGTGAACTTATTTTCCAATAAGCACCTACATACTTGCTTTAGTGTCTCCATACAAATGATTATGAGATCAATCATTCTCATCCAATGAGCAAGCGGCGTATGTATCAATCTATCCGGATTCACTAATCCTCTTTTTAGTAATCCATTGATTGAGAATATTTTAGTTTTAAGCTATCTAAGAATTTAGATTTTATGAGCATGATCTCATCATGATTCTAAAAGTATTGCTTAAAACTATGAGTTTATCACATATTATTAAAATAGCACCATGTAGATAATTAAATGCCTTTAATAAATAATTATTTTATTAATAAATAAATAAGATTGATTACAAAGTATATGCTTTATCATCATACATGATTAGCTTATATGCATACTACTTTCAATAAGGATATCGACATCATAAAGATTGAAATTGATCATGAGATTGTTCATAATCTTATGTTCGATAACTTGGAAAATTTTGATTTCATCGTTCCTAATCATTTGTTGCAAGTGCAGGTTAATATGAAGGCTTTGATTGTTTCAAAATTATTTCCAAAAATTTTCTTTGAGAAACAACATCATGAATACATTGTACAAAGAAGAGGGCGAATATCTAACCGTTGGTGCTTGATATTACTTCATTTTAAAATTCGAGGTTGAATTTTCTCCAAGAAAAGGGGAATGACACGGGAAGAGTTTGTGACGCCCCCAAAATTAGGTATACATCACTCATCTTGGGTCGTCAAATACATAGTACAAAATACAAATACAACTTACTAATACAACTGTCGTGTACAATACGACAAAACATAAACTGTGAGTTTGAATACAAATATTATCTTCTAGAGAGTATTCATACTCAAAAGGAGTCCTCATTACATTTATTAACACACCGTTACATAGAATAGTGAGGACTACTAACTAATACTATCATTCGGACCATCACTCCGTTCCCCGACTTGCCCCGGCTACGTTCTCATTTCCTGAAGAGAACAGTGAAAGAAAGGGTGAGCTCAACTAGCCCAGTAAGAAATATCATCACTAAGATAATGCAGAATAAATTATCATTAGCCTTCAACAATGTTAAACTGATAAAATATAATAGACATCAAGTTTAACTGCAGCGGAACAAGCAATCCATTAAAAGAGTCAAGTAGAAAATAAACTCTACTATCTTTTATGATTTAAAAGGTTTTTCAACACTGTGATCGCTGGGACTCAGCTTAATAAAATAATCCACATCATCGAATCACCCCTGCACTACGGCCAAGGATATTTGTGTATTCATTAATGGTCATGATCATGCCAACAACTGTCCATCAATGCACTACGGGCCAATGAGAACTTTTATCACATCATTTGTAACATTACGGTCATGATTATTGTAACAATCCAGATTTTTAATTAAATATTTAAATATTTATTGAATTATATAAATATTTAATGGTTGTGTTTATTGTTGAATAAGTATTTGTTTAATTAATTTGATGTGATTTGATTATTTATTTGTTTAATAAATAATTAATGAGTTAAGGAAAGTAATTATTTTGAAATAGTAATCTAATTTAATTTAATAATTAAGCTAGAGAGTTTATAATGATTAAATAGATTATTATAATATGCAATGAATTGTTATTAGAATTAATTAAATTAAGTATGAAAACTTAATTGATTAGAAGTGTGACAAATAACTATATTATAAGTGGTTATTAAAATAAATTAAAGTAGTTTTAATTTATTTTGCCAAACAAGGCTTAAATATATTAAGTCTTTAATTTTAAGGAGTTTTGCCAAACGAAGCCTTATGGCTTTTGGATTTTTAAATTTGATTTATTAAATATAAATTAAATTAATAAAATATAAATAATATATATAATAATTTTATAACTGATAATTGATTAGGGTCAATTATTATAATGTCAGTTTTTAAAAAAAAATGTCTGCATTAGTTTTATGTTGTGTTACGTCTATTGTATTTGGTTAAGTCTGAGAAAGGAAAAAAAGGGTAGTGTTTAAGGAAAGAAAAGAGTCTGACAAATTTCAGAGAGAGCATTTGACAAAGGACTGAGATTTCAAAAGCTAGTTCAGAGTAGCGATTCTCAGTGAATGGTTTTTCTAAAAGCAAGTGAAGGTATGTTATATAAAACTTAAAACATATTACGGTATAATTTTATTGAATATCACTGTGTATGTTATAAAGTTTTACAAAAATTGTATGGAAATCATGTTTTTATAATTATGTATGATATTATGTGTATTTGTAATTGTAATTGTTATATTAGCACATGTATGTATATATGAGAAGTATGCTAGCATTCACAAAGAAAGAAGAATTGGTTTTACAGTAAACATTCACGTATGAACGTGGTTTGTAGAAATATCAAAATTAGTATATGTTAATTGTGAAATTGTGAAATTGAACTGCGAATGGTTAATTGGGTATAAACTACAGAGAATCGTAGTTTGAAGTAATTAAAATTAAATTGGTATAACAGTGTATAAATGTCAGTTATGGAGTCTGGTTTTTAAAATAATGCTTCCAATGATTTAAGATTTCTAGAATCATGGTTTAGTCGTTGGTAATTAGTATATACATGTTGGGTAATGTGTATATGTGTAATTGGCTTAGGTTATACATGTTAATTGGGGTTAATTGCTGTTAAAAATAAAGACAGTAGCTTTGTTCTGTTCTTCGTGGTTGGGTTCTGCAAGTTTTGGCGCTTTAGCGCCAAAATTTGAGCCCCAGCGCCAAAAATCGCGCTCCGGCGGCAAAATTCGCGCCCCAGTGCCAGAAGTTGGCGCCCCAGCACTGAAATTCGCTCCCCAGCGCCAATCTCGCGCCCCAGCGCCACTAGTTGGCTTAGTCCTCGCGCCCCAGCGCGGGGACAGAAGTCTGACTTGGACAGTTTTGACCTCCTGTAGTAAAATGGCCATAACTTCCTCATACGAACTCCAATTGAGGTGATTCAAGATGATCCGGAACGAGGACGAGTAGACCTACAACTTTCGTTCTTTAAGTTTTTCAATTTGAGGTCTTTACGATGGATCAAAATGGTCATCTTTAGGACTATTTTGTTTTCAGAGGCAATCGGAGGGTGTCGGGCATGCACATATGCATGTGTAGTGCTCCAGACCGTAAAAGATGATGTCCTAAGTTATAAAACATGAATTTTAGTAAATATAATGATGCTTAACATTAATAAATAATGTATTAGATAAGTTATAGAAGCATAGTAAGCATACACAAGAGAGGCAAATCGGGCGCGTGACGATTGAACGTCGAAACGCCGTGCCAAGTGTTAATGAACTTAAAAAGTGTTTCAATTCTATTGAAATGGATATTATAAGATATGGAATGGGTTTAATATAAAACCAATAAGTAGTCCTAGCAAGACTTAAACACTTGAATGAACTGCGAATATGATATACAGTGAGATATAAGTTGAAAGTTAACACAATTAAGTTGAACATTGTGTATTTATGATAGGAAGTGTTATGAGACGTAGAGTAGAGTTTACATTATAATTACTATGTGTTGTTATGTGACTAATATTTGATGTGTATGATTATATAATTGCGTAGGGCACGTGAAGTGCAGATAGCTGTAAGCTATTAAACTGTTATTGGTAAACAATGATCAAGGCAAGTCTTTCGGTTCCTATTTTCTACGTGGACTTGATGAACTATTTTAAATTGCATGATATGTTATGCATGTTAAAATCATGAAATGTTAAAGTCAGTATATGACTGCATTATTTTGGCTAAGTAATGATGATTGAGTAAGGAACTAAATCTTTATATTTGTTATGTGAATTAAAAGCATGTATGCCATGTTACTTTAATGAGATGTATGTCGAGCATGTTATTATGTGATATATGATGCATGAAAACTGTTAGACTTTGCTGGGCTGTCGAGCTCACTCTTGCAAATAACCACTTTTGCAGGTCAAGATTTTAAGGTAAAGATACGTGCTATGTGAGTTATAGAGATCTATATTCACGAAGATTACTTATGTTTTATGAGAAATGTATTTCATATTTTGAACGTAACATATTGTTGAAATGTAAGTTGAGCTATCCAATGCATATGGATATTTAGTTATGATGTAAGACTTTGTATAGTCATTTTGTTGTAACGACATGATATAAGATTGAATCAAAGAGATGTAATGTAATGGTTGCGATTCAGGGCAAGAAAGAAGGAAATGTATAAAAGTTTTAAATATTTCGCAATTTTATTAAGTTTAACATCGAATAATGATGTATTATTTAGAGGTTGACTGTATGGTTAACGACCGAAGTCGGGATTTAAATTGTGTAGATTTTGGGGTCATTACAATTATACCGAATAATCCTGGTCATAATCATACCAAGTCCATCTATGCACTACAGGCCACAGATGACTTTCAACATTTTATAAACATGAGGATGATGACAATGATATAAGAATTCAATAAAACAAGTTCAAGAATTAATTTATCCAAGAATTAACAACGTCCAAATTGTCAACATGATACTGCTTTATGGAGTAAAATTCAAGAATGTTTAGAAGAATATTTTCATGAAAAGATACTGGATGAAACGCAATTATCAAGGATATTCCACAAATTTCATGGAGTATAGAAGTCAGAACTTAACCAACTGAGTTTAATAAAGAATGGAATAACAAAAGAAATCACCATGCATGCGATAGACCGCACAGACAGGTTATTCTTAACAGAATAATAATAATGGAACCAGGTCCGGCGTAAACGCACAGACAGGATATTCCGACAGAATAATAAAGAACAGTATAATAAATAATGGAACCAGGTCCGGTGTAAAACACACAGACAGGATATTCCGACAGAATAATAATAAAGACGGAACCAGGTCCGGTGTAAAACACACAGACAGGATATTCCAACAGAATAATAGAAGAATATCACCAAGTATAGGGTAGACCGCGTATACTGGTTATTCCAACAGAATAATAAAGAATGGAATAACAGAAGTTCTCTTCATGAATATAAAAGAAATAATATTCCATACCTTAAAAGAACTGGATATTGGAAAAGTGAAGTAGCAGAATACTTTTATTCTCTCTCTCTTATTCTCTCTATACTTTCTCTCTCTATAGCTTGAATGAATTCGTGAAAAATAATGAAGCCCTAGGCCTCTATTTATAGAAAAACTGAGGGTGGCTCTTGGTCTTAACGAAGGGTCAAATGACTCTTGGTCTTAACGAAGGGTCAAATGACTCTTGGTAATATTGAAGGGACAACTACTATTGACAAAAGTAATTACTATTGACCAAGGTAAATACTATTGACGAAGGTAATTACTATTGACCAAGATAAATACTATTGACCAAGGTAAATACTATTGACGAAGGTAATTACTATTGACCAAGGTAAATACTATTGACCAAGGTAAATACTATTGACGAAGGTAATTACTATTGACCAAAAGACTCTTAGATGATGACATATGGGCCCCCCATAAAAAAATAACCAAACTTACCACAACCTCTCAATTATTGATTTAATAATATAACATATTATACAGATGATACTATGACAATAATTTAAGAGATATGATGCAGCAATTACTGTAGGAATAATTGAGTATAGCTGAGTGACTTCTTACGTAAGCATCAATAATCAATACAGTGTGCTACTATGCAACCACGCGTATTACTGTACTTTTATTACCGGGTAGTTCAACAGTTTTAACGGTTTTAACGGTAACACCTCAGCCGTTATTTTATAGAAAGATAATTTTTGTCGTTTTCTAACTACGACAATACTTCTGTTATGGGGTCCACCAATGATTGTGCCGTCGTACAAATATTCCCCGACAAACAGAATATTCTCCGACCAAACGAATATTTTATAACAACTTGCTTACTCTGCAAAATTTATAAATATTACCCATAACTATAACATTATATCAAATTAACTCCATAATATTCAAAAATGATATTTATAGAAAATTCATCTTTATTTATAAAAGTTGGGGTCTTACAACCTCCCCTTCTTATGAAATTTCGCCCTCGAAATTAGGGTACATACCTGGTATGTCGAAGAGGTAAGGATACCTTGATTTCATTTCAGATTCTAACTCCCAGGTCATTTCCTCAACATCGTGGTTTCTCCATAAAACTTTGACTTGAGGTATAACCTTGGAGCGTAGAATATGTTCCTTCTTATCCAAGATTTGAACAGGAACTTCTTCATACGTCAAATCCTCCGCTATTTCGTCCGGTTCTAACTCAATAATATGGTTCGGGTCTTCCACATATTTACGTAACATGGATATGTGAAAAACGTTATGAACATGAGACATACTTGGCGGTAAAGCAAGTCTATAGGCCACAGTTCCTACCCGATCGAGGATTAAAAATGGGCCGATGAATCGAGGATTGAGCTTTCCTCTCTTTCCAAATCTCGTAACTCCTTTCCACGGAGCAACACGTAGGAACACATGATCTCCTATATCAAATTCCACGTCCTTTCGATGAAGATCAACATAACTCTTTTGTCGATCTTGTGAGGTTTTTATACGTTGTCGGATCGTTTGAATCTTTTCTATAGTCATACGTACCAACTCCGGTCCCAACAACGTTGCTTCACCTACCTCATCCCAGCATACTGGAGAACGACATTTTCTTCCATACAATGCTTCGAATGGAGACATGCCAATACTTACTTGATAACTGTTGTTGTAGGAAAACTCCACCAATTGTAAGAACTTGTCCCAACTTCCCTTGAAGTCAAAGACACAGAGTCTTAATAAATCTTCTAGAGTTTGAATAGTCCTCTCTGATTGTCCGTCCGTCTGAGGATGATATGCCGAACTAAATCATAAATCTGTGCCAATAGCTTTTTGTAAACTAACCCAAAATCATGAAGTGAATCTTGGATCTCGATCAGAAACTATGGATACTGGCATACCATGCAGTCTTACAATCTCGTTTATGTACATACGAGCAAGACGTTTAAGTGTATAAGTTTCTCGTATCGGTAAGAAATGAGCAGACTTGGTCAATCTATCAACAATGACCCAAATCACATCTATACCTTGAGAAACCTTAGGAAGACCGGTAACGAAATCCATGGTAATGTGCTCCCACTTCCATTCTGGAATTTCAAGTGGTTGCAATGGACCTTTTGGTACTTGATGCTCCGCTTTGACTCGTTGACAAGTTAGACACCTTGAGATAAACAACGCTATCTCTCTCTTCATATTGCTCCACCAAAATGTATGACGAAGATCATGATACATTTTGATACTTCCAAGATGGATTGCAAACGGTGTGTTGTGCGCCTCCATCATGATTTCATACTTTAAATCAGGGTTGTTAGGAACACAAAGTCTGGAGTTGACTCGAAGTATTCCTTCTTCATCGATTCTTGCTTCCGGCATAGAACCTTCTTGCACTTTCTTCCTCATACGCATCAGCTCCAGGTCTGTAGCTTGAGCAGCTTTAACTTTATCGATTAAAGTTGGTTCTACTCGTATATTCGCCATCATCACATGGGTCCCGGGAGTCTTTAACTCTATCTCCATCCTTTGCAAGTCACATAAAATGGGCTTTTGTGTTGACAATATAGCACTCGTACTTGCATATGATCTTCTACTCAATGCGTCAGCTACCACGTTCGCTTTTCCAGGATGGTATTGAATGGTATGATCATAATCTTTCAACAGTTCAAGCCAACATCGTTGTCGCATGTTGAGTTCCTTTTGAGTGAAGAAATATTTGAGGCTTTTATGATCCGTAAAGATCTCCACCTTCTCCCCATACAAGTAATGCCTCCAAATTTTAAGTGCAAAGACAACAGCTGCCAACTCTAGATCATGAGTAGGATAATTCCTCTCATATTCCTTGAGTTGTCTTGATGCATAGGCTATGACTTTTCCATGTTGCATGAGAACGCATCCCAACCCTTTGCTCGAAGCATCACTGTAGATGACAAATCCCTCCGAGCCAGATGGTATTGTTAGAACAGGTGCTGAAATGAGTCTCCTCTTGAGTTCTTGAAAACTCTGCTCATATTCTTCGCTCCAACCGAACTTTGTATCTTTCCGAGTCAGCTGAGTTAATGGAGTAGCGATTCGAGAAAATCCTTCCACGAATCTCCGATAATAACCAGCTAAACCAAGAAAGCTACGTACTTCGGTCACTGATTTAGGTTGCTCCCAGCTTTGAATAGCTTCAATCTTTGCCGGGTCAACCGATATTCCACGACTTGATACTACGTGCCCAAGGAATGCTACCTCCTCCAGCCAGAACTCGCATTTTTTCAATTTGGCATAAAGCTTGTATTCACAAAACTTTTGGAGTACCAGCCTTAAGTGTTGCTCATGTTCTTCACGGCTTTTGGAATAAATAAGGATGTCATCAATAAAGACGACCACAAAATGATCCAAATATTCTTTGAATACCCAGTTTATCATATCCATGAAGGCAGCAGGAGCATTAGTCAATCCAAAGGACATGACTAGGAATTCATAATACCCGTACCGAGTTCTAAAAGCCGTCTTTGGAATATCATCAGTTCTAACCTTCAGCTGATGATATCCAGAACGAAGATCGATCTTTGAAAAGAATTGTGCTCCTTGCAACTGGTCAAACAGGTCATCAATACGTGGCAATGGGTACCTATTTTTTATGGTGACATGATTCAACTCCCGATAATCAATACAAAGTCGCATACTTCCATCTTTCTTCTTCACGAATAGCACAGGAGCACCCCAAGGAGAAGTACTAGGACGAATAAAGCCAATGTCTAACAATTCCTGTAGTTGGATCTTTAACTCCTGAAGTTCAATAAGAGCCATTTGATATGGGGTTTTGGAAATGGGTTTTGTACCGGGTTCAAGGTCGATACAAAATTCAATTTCACGCTCTGGGGGTAGGCCAGGAAGTTCTTCAGGGAATACGTCAGGGAATTTATTAACAATAGAAATATCATTCAAAACTGACGTATTTTTGTTTAGATCCGTGACATGAGCTAAGAAAGCTTGACATCCGTTTTTCAATAAACGAATAGCTTTATGGCTTGAGATGACAGCGATTGATTTTAATGGTTTGGTTACTTGAATTCGCATAATAGGTCGATTAGGAATATGAAAGCTAACAACCTTACGAAAACAATCAATTTTTGTATGATGAGTAGTTAACCAATCAATCCCTAGAATCACGTCGAATGCAAGTATTTTTAATGAAATCAGATCGACAGGTAATGTATGGGTACTAACTTGAACCAAACAAGACTTATAAACCGTGGATGTAATGAAGGTTTCTCCCAATGGAGTTTCAACAGATAAATCAAAGTCTAATTTCTCCGGAGTCAAATTTAATCGATGAGCGCAAGTAGGAGAAATAAAAGAATGGGTAGAACCGGTATCAAATAAAGTATAGACTTCGTTAGAGTTTATGATAAGCTTACCCGTGATGACCTCATTCGGGTTCCTTGCTCTCTGGGAGTTCACAACAAACGCTCTCCCTTGCACAACCGGTTTTGACTTTTCTGGGACGGCCTTTGGTGCCTCCATCCTAGCTGAATTTGTCTTCGATAAACGACAAAATCGGGCTAAATGACCTTCTCTTCCACAATTATAACATGCTTTGGACGGCATCGCGCAGTTTGGACTGATGTGCCCCTCCCCTCCGCATTTGAAACATATGATAGGTGGTCGTTCTCCTTCCTTAACGACAGGTGCTGGTGCTGACGTCTTTCCATCATTGTTGAATCTCCTCTTCTTGAAATGCTCATTCTTATTGTTTTGGCCCTGATTACCACCGAAGTGGTTACCATTTCTGGCCTGTTGATTCCCTCCACGCTTGTTGTCACCGCTTCGATGACTGCTCTCACTGGTATTATTATTTTGCCGGCTGCTCTCTTTTGGTTGCGTTGTCTCGTTATCGCGCTCCACCAACTGAGACCTATTTACAACATCTGAATACAAACACAGTTTATGAGAAACAAGATGTTGACGTATCTCCGGCTTCAAACCTCTTAAAAACATCCGCGTCATTCTTTCTTCATTATCCACCAGGTGGGACGCAAACCGGGATAACTCCGCAAATTTTGCCTCGTACTGCGACACGGTCATATTATTCTGCTCCAATTTGATGAACTCCACCTCCTTCATGTGACGAATACTCTCGGGAAAGTATTTGTCGTTAAACAGCTCTTGGAACTTCTCCCAGGACATCTTCAGTGCGGCAGGTTGAGTACGCTTTATCGATTCCCACCAGTAATCTGCCTCTCCTCGCAACATAAAGGCGGCAAAGGGAACCTTTTGCTCCTCGGAGCAACCCAAGACATTAAATATCTTGGTGATCTGATTTATCCATGTTTCAGCTACAAGTGGTTTGGGTTCTCCCTTAAACTCTGGTGGTCCCAGCTCCTTAAACTGTTTAGCGGTGACCGCCTGAGAGTTTCCAGTATTTCCACCTACGTTGTGGACAGGAGCCGCTTTCACCTGTTGTTGCATGAATTGCATAAAGCCTCTGAACATTTGATCATTCATCATTTGGTCAGTGTTGTTGTTTGCATGAGGATTGTCGCCTTCCTGATGCACATTATCCTGATTATTGATATATGGTGAATCAACGGTCGTCTGTGCTCCATTGATATTCTCAACATTCTCGGATGCCATTTTCAGATACTGTCACAAAATAAAAGTTAATTGATATGTCATATATTATCCTTATATTATGACCGACCAATTAAATACCATGCAAATAACTTAGGTAGGTCATACTAGCGAAGGAATTCCCCGTCTCTCCCCTCCTAGTTCTATTCTCACATCTTAGCCAGGGATCATATCCCTAAGCTTTGATACCAACTGTGACGCCCCCAAAATTAGGTATACATCACCCATCTTGGGTCGTCAAATACATAGTACAAAATACAAATACAACTTACTAATACAACTGTCGTGTACAATACGACAAAACATAAACTGTGAATTTGAATACAAATATTATCTTCTAGAGAGTATTCATACTCAAAAGGAGTCCTCATTACATTTATTAACACACCATTACATTGAATAGTGAGGACTACTAACTAATACTATCATTCGGACCATCACTCCGTTCCCCGACTTGCCCCGGCTACGTTCTCATTTCCTGAAGAGAACAGTGAAAGAAAGGGTGAGCTCAACTAGCCCAGTAAGAAATATCATGACTAAGATAATGCAGAATAAATTATCATTATCCTTCAACAATGTTAAACTGATAAAATATAATAGACATCAAGTTTAACTACAGCGGAACAAGCAATCCATTAAAAGAGTCAAGTAGAAAATAAACTCTACTATCTTTTATGATTTAAAAGGTTTTTCAACACTGTGATCGTTGGGACTCAGCTTAATAAAATAATCCACATCATCGAATCACCCCTGCACTACGGCCAAGGATATTCGTGTATTCATTAATGGTCATGATCATGCCAACAACTGTCCATCAATGTACTACGGGCCAATGAGGACTTTTACCACATCATTTGTAACATTACGGTCATGATTATACCGAATAATCCCTGGTCATAATCATACCAAGTTCATCTATGCACTACAGGCCACAGATGACTTTCAACATTTTATAAACATGAGGATGATGACAATGATATAAGAATTCAATAAAACAAGTTCAAGAATTAATTTATCCAAGAATTAACAACGTCCAAATTGTCAACATGATACTGCTTTGTGGAGTAAAATCTAAGAATGTTTAGAAGAATATTTTCATGAAAAGATACTGGATGAAACGCAATTATCAAGGATATTCCACAAATTTCATGGAGTATAGAAGTCAGAACTTAACCAACTGAGTTTAATAAAGAATGGAATAACAAAAGAAATCACCATGCATGCGATAGACCGCACAGACAGGTTATTCTTAACAGAATAATAATAATGGAACCAGGTCCGGCGTAAACGCACAGACAGGATATTCCGACAGAATAATAAAGAACAGTATAATAAATAATGGAACCAGGTCCGGTGTAAAACACACAGACAGGATATTCCAACAGAATAATAATAAAGACGGAACCAGGTCCGGTGTAAAACACACAGACAGGATATTCCAACAGAATAATAGAAGAATATCACCAAGTATAGGGTAGACCGCGTATACTGGTTATTCCAACAGAATAATAAAGAATTGAATAACAGAAGTTCTCTTCATGAATATAAAAGAAACAATATTCCCTACCTTAAAAGAACTGGATATTAGAAAAGTGAAGTAGCAGAATACTTTTATTCTCTCTCTCTTATTCTCTCTATACTTTCTCTCTCTATAGCTTGAATGAATTCGTGAAAAATAATGAAGCCCTAGGCCTCTATTTATAGAAAAACTGAGGGTGGCTCTTGGTCTTAACGAAGGGTCAAATGACTTTTGGTCTTAACGAAGGGTCAAATGACTCTTGGTAATATTGAAGGGACAACTACTATTGACGAAAATAATTACTATTGACCAAGGTAAATAATATTGACCAAGGTAAATACTATTGACGAAGGTAATTACTATTGACCAAGGTAAATACAATTGACGAAGGTAATTACTATTGACCAAAAGACTCTTAGATGATGACATATGGGCCCCCCATAAAAAAATAACCAAACTTACCACAACGTCTCAATTATTGATTTAATAATATAACATATTATACAGATGATACTATGACAATAATTTAATAGATATGATGCAGCAATTACTGTAGTAATAATTGAGTATAGCTGAGTGACTTCTTACGTAAGCATCAATAATCAATACCGTGTGCTACTATGCAACCACGCGTATTACTGTACTTTTACTACCGGGTAGTTCAACAGTTTTAACGGTTTTAACGGTAACACCTCAACCGTTATTTTATAGAAAGATAATTTTTGTCATTTTCTAACTACGACAATACTTCTATTGTGGGGTCCACCAATGATTGTGCCGTCGTACAAATATTCCCCGACAAACAGAATATTCTCCGACCAAACGAATATTTTATAACAACTTGCTTACTCTGCAAAATTTATAAATATTACCCACAACTATAACATTATATCAAATTAACTCCATAATATTCAAAAATGATATTTATAGAAAATTCATCTTTATTTATAAAAGTTGGGGTCTTACAGAGTTATCTGCCAAGGTTCGATATAATTTATGTTTTGGTATTTATGTTCAGGCTGAAGTGAAAACTCGGTTGGAGGTGAAGAATGCTGAAGTGTTTGCATGACTTGCCAGCCGATATGAACATCTCTAGTACTTTCAATGTATTTGATCATTATGATTTTTTTGAAGATGATCCGTTTAATCCAGAATATAACTCGAGGTCGAGTTCTTCGCAGGTGGGAAGGATTACTGTAGGACAAAAACTGGGAAAAATCACTGGTCCGAAGAAATGACATTAATTCTCGAAGTCACTATTTTTCGAAGGCAATAATGCTGAGTTCGGTTGACTTCAGGGTCAGGAGTTAGGTGCGGCTTCTCTTCGGAACAGTATATTTCATGTAGGAACGATCAATTTCAGGATAGGTCTTTAGGTACGAAAATGGCGTCATGACTTCAGGAAGGGCGACATGACTTCAGGAGGATCTGAACTGGCATGAATATTATTAATTTTAATAATTCTCATTCTAGATAGGTTTGTTTTTTGTATGGTAATAGTGTTTTAGAAGGAAACAAATCTTTTATGATATGTAATTGAGTTGTTACCTGTTAGGAATTCTTTCCATAATAACTAGTTACCTATTAGGAGTTTATTTCCATAGTTATAGAGATTCTTTAGCTATAAAACCCGGCTTGTGGGTTGAATTGACACATAATTCTTAATTTATTATCTTTTACGATTAATATCGTTTGTTTCTCTAGTGGATTTTAGTTTGTGTTCTTAGAATTTACGTTGGTAAATTCTTTGCGTTTTTCGTTCTGCGTCAATGCAGAGGGAATTCAGAGTCAGATGCAAGAGTTGGACGTTGCCAATTACTATGCTTTCATTTCTGCTACTGATGCATTACTTTCCATTCGCGAAGAAATTTCTTCTATTGATAAACATTTGAGATCTGAGTACCTAAAATATTTTGAATTTTTTGTTTTCACTTTCAAGTTTTTATTGTTTGATATAAAAAAACGTTTAATTTAAAACTAATTTGATAAAAAATAATATTGGCAAATATTATTAAATTAATTCCCCGGCAGCGGCGCTAAAAACTTGTTGATCGATTTCACAATCAAAACATACTTGCAAGTATACACGGTCAACAAGTAATAAAGTGAAAGTAAAGTATCGTTCCCACGAGGAATTATTTAATAGAAATCACCAAGTACTAGTTCTTAACCAAACTGATTTTATTTAAACAATCGATTTAGGGTTATGAATTAAAATATATAAATAAACAACTACTACTACCACTAGATTAAAATCAGGTTATGGAGATTTAAGATTACAACTTCACTTATTACTTCACTTATATTAAAATATTATTATTAATTATGCTCACTATTCTGGATTGTTAATCAGAAACTTATTAGTATTTATAACCACCTTCCGATGCATCACAAACATATTAATTCAAATCCACAGTTGATAGAATTGAATTAAACACCCTAATTAATTAATTCACTATATTCCTATGTGAATTACAATTAAAAAGGATTTAATATACATGTTCCCTATCAGATTACATGCGGCATAAATGCATATCCCTATCCTAAACACAAATCATGAATTCCAACACCATGCAGAAAACACAATCATATACTATTATGATCAGATCTAAATCTATATTTCATCTCCTGAATTCATATAGATTATCATGGTAATTGTTAGCTAGACAATTAAACAATAAACACAAACCATAATAAACAATCCATATAATAGATCACAGTAATTAATAGAGAAACATACTAAAATAAGCTATGCAATAAGATCCATTGCAATCTTAAACAAGAAATTTAGTTCATTGTCATTGAATTAAAATCAAGAATCCACAACTGAATAAACATTAAAAGATAAAAGTAAGAGAAGAGAAGAGAATAGAATCTGTTGTCAGTAGTCTTGAGACTCCTCTTTCGCTCCTGCTTAGAATCTTCAATGATACCCAAGTTGTTTCAATCTCCAACAATCCAATATAAAATAGGGTTTATGTTCTAATCTAATGGAGTATTTTATCTAAGCTAATCTATCTAATTTCCCTTTATTTATGCCTTACATCGTGTATTTATAGGTTACAAGTCCAATTTTTAGCTTAAGAACAAATCCAATCCAATTTGGAGTCAAAAAAGTGTCAAAATTTGCCCCAAAACACGTCCAAGCTTGACCATGCCCTTCCCCAGTGCCCTAGCACTGTTCATGGCGCTGCACCACTGTCTCTTAGTGCCCCGGCGCTAGGAATAGGCTTGAAATGGGCTCCCTTGCGTTGGCCTCTTTTTTGGAAATTTTCTGCTCTGACGTCCTTTGGGAAAATGGTCATAACTTCTTCGTCCGAACTTCAATTTTGATGATTCAAGATGTTCCAGAATGAGGAGACGTATATCTACAACTTTCATTCTTTAAGTGTTTCGAAAAAAGATCCAGAGCAATGTTGAAATTGACCCTGAAGTGGCTATAGTGTAAATGACAAGCCGAAAATGCGAATCTAGCAACCCCAAACTTCGATCCAAGTAACTTTTGTCCCAATTCCTACAAAACAACGTAAAATATGCATGAATAGACACAAACACTTAAAAACATCCAAAAGATTAAGCTCAAACGCACTCAATTAATGGGTATAAAACTCACTCATCAATGTTCAGGCTGAAGTGAAAACTCGGTTGGAGGCGAAGAATGCTGAAGTGTTTGACTTGCCAGCCGATATGAACATCTCTCGTACTTTCATTGTATCTAATCATTATGAGTTTTGTGAAGATGATTTGTTTAATCCATAATATAACTCGAAGTCAAGTTCTTCGCAGGTGGGAAGGACTAATGTAGGATAAAAACTGGGAAAAACCACTAGTCCGAAGAAACGACATTAATTCCTGAAGTCGCTAATGTCCGAAGGCAATAATGATGAGTTCGATTGACTTCGAGGTCGGGAGTTAGGTGCGACTTCTCTTCGAAACAGTAGATTTCATGTAGGAACGATCGGCTTCGGGATATGTCTTCAGGTATAAAAATGGCGTCATTACTTCGGGAAGGGCGACATTACTTCTAGAGGATCGAAACTGGCTTGAATATTATTAATTTTAATAATTCTCATTTTAGATAGGGTTTGTTTTTTGTAATAGTGTTTTAGAAGGAAGCAAATCTTTTATGATATGTAATTGAGTTGTTACCTATTAGGATTTCTTTCCATTAAAATTAATTACATATTTGGAGTTTATTTCAATAGTTATAGGGACTCTTTAGCTATAAAACCCGACTTGTGGGTTGAATTGACACAGAATTCTTAATTTATTATCTTTTACGATTAATATCGTTTGTTTCTTTAGTGGATTCCAGTTTATGTTCTTAGAATTTACGTTAGTAAATTCTTAGCGTTTTCCGTTCTGCGTCAATGCAGAGAGAATTCAGAGTCAGATGCAAGAGGTGAACGTTGCCAATTACTACGCTTTCATTTCTGTTACCGATGCATTGCTTTCCATTCGCGAGAAAATTTCTTCTATTGATAAACATTTGAGATCTGAGTACCTAAAATATTTTGATTCATTTGTTTTCACTTTCAAGTTTTTTATTATTTTTTTCACATAAGTAATGTTTTTTATTTTTGTATTCTTTTTCAGAGCCACAGAGATAAAAAATTAACGTCTGTTTAAATTTTTTTTAACAGAATTACCCAATTTCAAAATAATAATTAGTTTGTTGGGATAATTTGAAAATTTAAAAGTTCAATGGTGTAATCAGTAAAACGTGTCAACTACAGTGGGTAATTCATTAGTTTTGCCAATAAAAAATTAATGTCCGTTTAATTTTTTTTAACTGAATGACTCAATTTCAAAATAATAATTAGTTTACTGAAATAATTTAAAAAATTAAAAGTTTAATGGTGTAATTAGTAAAATGTGTCAGCTATAGTGTGTAATTTATTAGTTTTGCCGAAGGATTTTTCTCCTGATGCACTCGCTTACGGCTCTTATTTCAGGACTTTGCAAAAATTAAAGGTGAAGTAGATAAAGCTTTCCAACTTCATGATGAAAACCTAATATTTTGAGAATAATGCTAGAGAAACAAACTATTCTACAAACATTTTACAAACTTCTGATGTGGCATACTCCACCTCAGCTTTTTATGTGGGGTCAAAGACTACATTGAATCAATTTGTTGATCAATATTGTGATGGATATTGCAAGTCAGAGAATTTAATTGAGTCTTTTTTGTCTATTTAGTGATATCTGAACACCCAAATTCCGTTAATTTCAGATCGAGTGTCGTTCAGTTTTGTTATTTTTTACCACCAACCTTTTCTTACTTCAAGGACAATATTACTTGGTCTAATGCCACTTGCTTTGATCAATATAAGCTTTTATAGATTCTACTTTCCCTATGGTTTGTTTTGCAGAAATACGTGACTGCTTAAGAAAACTCCCCACATAAAATAGAGTATATGTGCTCACCAGAAAAAAGTATGGTGAAGGTTTTTGAGTTGAGTTTATACTTGATTTTTTTAATAAAAAAAATTGAGTCATGTCATCATCTTCTCTCAGTATTCTCCTTGATTTATATTCTGAGCATTCATAACTTACTATTTTTCTGATCTTGTCATCATCAGATATGCATGCTGATTAAACTAGAGGAACTTATCAATGATATGGGAGGAGATTTGGCATCATGATTCATGCTTGTGCTGCAAAACTTAAGTATAAACCTTTTGCCCGTAGCAGCTAGCTAGCTTGCTTGATGTTAAGACCTTTAACTTATTCTATTGTTGTGTCATTTGTTCATCGTCCGGTATCTGGTGTGAATGAATAGATAGTTCACTTTGAATAACTGTTACACGGCCACACTTTTGACCAGTTATACTGTTTTTTTTTTGTGAATGAAAAATTCTCTTCCTGACGATGATTCTCACTCTGTTATGGCATTTGTTTTACTGTTGGATACTTTTATCTGACTTATAATTCACATAGCTTGCAGGATGCACACTTTTGTTCATGCATAAATTGTATCATTTCCTGCTTGGATACTTGCAAAGAAGAGTTAAGACCTTACTTGAACAGGATCTGTTCTATAGGCTCGTACCTCTATAAAATGTCCCAAAATTAGAACCATACAGAGAAGATTAGCATGGCCCTTGCGCAAGGATGACATGCATAAATCGAGAAATGGTCCAAAAATTTTTACTGCATGGTATTTGGCCGCTCAGCGGTATGACTCACCAAGGTTCGATCTTTGATGGCAATAAGGAGGGTGTGTGTGGTGTGTGTTAATGTAATAAAAAAAGAAAGAAAAAGAGTTAAGACAGAAAGCAGACCCAAATAATTACAATGGTTCCATCTTCAGTCCTATTTTTGTCAACTATAACAATGCCTTGTAGGGCTGTTCAAATAGTTTGGTTTTTTCAATTTTTCCGATTTTCCTTACAGGACCGAACCGGCCGGTCCGGTACAAAAAGAATCGGTCCGGTTTGATACAAAAAACTGGTATATACCGATTTTCCGGTACCGGTTTCGGTCCGACAATTTTATGGTTCAGTTTTACTGAACCGGACCGGTATATACCGATTTTCTAATATTTTTTTATTAATAATTTATTAATAATAATAATAATAATAAATAATGATTATAATAATAAAAATAATAATTATAATAATAATAAAAATAATAATTATATTAATTTTTGGTAAAAACTGGTACCGAATCGGTACCGCCGATTCGGTATATCGGTCCAACCGGTACCGCTATCGGTATCAAAATTTGGCCGATTTTGGTACCGGTTCGGTTCGGTTCTGTTCGGACCGATTTTTATCTGTTGAACACCCCTAAATTGCCTTGCGTTTTGGTTACTTTTACTTGTTAGACTATTACAAGTCATCTTCATGAGTTTCATCTTCAGTCCTATTTCTGTCTTAACTACAAATGACTTGCTATAAATGCCAAGATCACTTATGCTCTAGGCATTTTATTATATAGCTTCCGGGCGATGTAATTAATTTGTACTCCCTTTACAAATTGTAAGGTCAATATTAGACCTGACAAATTTGATTATGGGTTGGTTTTGATTTTCAAAATATAGTTATTGTTCTATTTAAGAACCAAAACCATATTAACCATTTTTAATATGGGTTATGTGGGTTGGAACCATATGGTTATGGTTAAAAACCATATTAATCATATTAACCATTTTTAAGATGTTTTGACTTTTAAACAAAACTTTTAAATGAACTTTTAATATGGGTGGGGTGAGTGGTGTATACATATTATTTTTTTGGGTGGGGGTGGGGGTGGGAGTGGATAGGTGGGTGGGGTGGGCAGGTGGGTGGTGGGATGGGTAGCTGGGGATAGGGTGGGTAGATAGGTAGGTGGGGTGAATAGGTAGGTGGGTGGGTGGGTGGGTGGGGTGGGGTGGGGGTGGGGGTGGGGGTGGGTGGGTGGGTGGGTGGGGGTAAGGGGTGTATACATTATCACATAATATTATTTTTTTTGGGTGTATGTGTGGGTGGGGGTGGGTGGAGTGGGGTGGGGTGGGAGGGGTAGAGGTAAGGGGTGTATACATAATCACATAATATTATTTTTTTTGGGTTTGGGTGTGGGGGTGGATGTGGGTGTGGGTGTGGGTGGTGGGTGGGGGGTGGGTTGGGTTGGGTGGGTTAGGTGGGTTGGGTGAGTGGGTAGTTGAGCTTCTAGAATATGGAACTATATTTCTTTTTTAAAATACGGTTCCAAACTTTAACCAACCCAAATAAAAAAAATAGTTAACCAACACATTTAGTTCCAGTTAATATGGGTTGATCCGACAATTAACCAACTATATTGTCAGGTCTAGCCAATATTAATTTCAAACACTTTCGGATTCCAGACTGACATGATTCATTTAATTTAGTTTTGAAATCAATAAATCTTACAACCAGCTAGCAGTACTTTTTAAGTAGTTTATGATATTCGTAATTATTTTGACATAAACTCGATGAATAATTCATGTCAATTTTGAGTTTGAAAATATTTAAAACCGACGGAGAAAGTATTTCAACTTTCGTACTTTGTATGAAACTAGGTTACTCTGTATATAAAATTTATAGAATACTGATTTTTAAAATCGAAATCAAATACTAATTCATATATTTCTGGTGAAATTAGAAAAATGAAACTAAATTAACACACTGCTAGAGCATATTAGTCATGCTCTTATCATTATCAAACAAAACTCAAAATTTCATTTATTTAGATCAATGGTCAAAAATTGTGATTCTGTTTGTACCTAAACACAAAAGGACAGTTTCAGTAACATGTACTTTACTTTCAGTGGCATGCAATTTGTGCTCCTAGATGAAATGTGTGTTCTATCAGTTACACTTGTTGCTTATAAATAGTTGGTTATAGCCTTGTAGCATTAAAGAGAGATGAGATCAGTTGTTCAAGTTGTAATTGAGAATTGGAGGGAACTAAACAAGATTTACTGAGTATACCTACGGTATCTCATTTCTGACTATTGAACGAGGCAGTAGCAAGCCCATTTGGTCGATATGTAAGTAAGAATTAGAGGGAACTAAACAAATATTTATCAAGAGATCTCTGTTTTATTTTGTTTAGTTTTCTCTAATATCATTTTTTTCGAACCAAACAAAGTTGTTCTATTTTGTTTAGTTTCCTTCCCTATCTCATTTCCTTGAACTAGGCAACAACTTTTTGATCGCTGCTCAATAATGCGACATGGCAAGCTTCTTATATTGATGGAAAAACTTCAGAACTATAAAATAAATTATTTAAACATCTAAATATTTTCTACAACTGGACATCTTGTTTTTAAATTTGTTAAGCACAAAAAAGAATGAAAGAATACGCCCCCTTCGGCCATCAAAACTGTTCCATCTTCGTTACTAGGCACCAAAACTGCTGTACAAAGTTATAATAAGTGAGAATTGGATGGAACTAAACAAGATTTATTAGTGTAATCTTTGTCCAATTTTGTTTGATTTCCTCCAATATCTCATTTCCAACCTCTGAAATTATACGAGTACTAGACCCAATTTTTTAGAGTCTATTCTTGGTTCGAGCTGTATTATGAGTTTCTTGTTTGCTAAATGAATTTTTTATGGCAAAAAAAGGCACTTAATTAACACTGTCCTTTAATGTTCATAACAAATTTATATTTGGTCATAAGAACTGTAATCCTTGGGAATATAATTACCAATTAAATGAAAATTGCTCTCAACTTTCCAGGATTGTAACAAATTTTGAGAGGTCAGAGGACCTTATTTTTTCTCCCTTAATTATCTGCTCTTTACACATTAAACATACTTTTTCTTGCATCAATAAAATCAGGGTCTAAATGGTAAAAAGGGTCAAAAGAGGTTGGGATAGGGAGGTGATAAGCAAATAGCTTGAGTGAAAATTGGAAATAAATAAATCAGTAATAACAAGAAATATGTTTTTCTATAAAAGAGTTAAAAAGTACTGATGAAGTACAAAACTTAATAGTTCCAAATGAATATATTCAGAACAAAAGGTTACATTTATGAACAATTATTTTTTAGGCAAATCAATTTTGACAGATACTGTCAGCACAATTTACTGCCAAGGCCCAAGCTTACTGTAATTTGTACAAGCTTTGACTAACCAATCGAATCATGAACTCCTATTAGACCCAAGGCCGTTTCAAGTTCGTTATCCTAACTGTTAACGCCAAGATTTTTTCACGCGCCTCAATCACCAAAAAACGCGTTCAATCCTGTACAAGAAACAAGTCAGCACCGGGAGTTTGACGGCTTGGGCCGCCGGGAGAGAGCTCCGGTGTGAAAATCAGTACAGGCTAACAAT
This sequence comes from Panax notoginseng, assembly GCA_016801055.1. Lineage (NCBI taxonomy): Eukaryota > Viridiplantae > Streptophyta > Magnoliopsida > Apiales > Araliaceae > Panax > Panax notoginseng. The sequence continues at coordinate 39,943,401 of CM029020.1, forward strand.
AGAGGTTGTGTGCTCTAGTGTCTATAATGAAATTTGCATGTTACCTTTCTTCTATGTAGTGCTCTGTACTTATGTTAGTCTCACCGCCTTGCATGCAACATCTCTCGTGACATCATCATCTTGCATGCAATCTTTATCCCCAAATCACATCAATGTTCCCCACTAACCCAGGATTATGTCAAATCCTTATTAATTAAGATGTTGGATCCATAGTCAAACACATGTCCATTACAATAATCTCCAGCCCAAGCCCAAAGATAATCCCATGTAAATAATGACCCAACACTCCAAAGACCCAAATAAGTATGGCCCAAAAGGTCCAAATAATTATGGCCCAACACTAATCATATCCTCTGCTCCACCGGAAGTCTGGTCCTTTCTTCTATTTTATCTACTGCCTTGCTCCTCGGCTCCATACTGCTCTAGCCGCTCGGTGTAATAACTTGCTTCTCGGGTGGCTCGCACCATGGGTGGTGCGGCTGAAGGCACTGTGAGTCAATTGACCTAACTGAATTTCTTATTTATTTATTTATTTATTATGGTTTTAAATATATGTAAAATTTTGTAATTTTTTTGGTTTAATGTGCTAATGAATTCACTGAAATTTCGAATGTGAAATAAAATTAAAATTTTGTAACTCTCTCTGAATTCTCAATTCACGTGACTGCTAACTCAATCAGTGCAAACTGAAATTTGGTCAAGACATACTCAAAAATTCTATGTGTACTCAAAGGCGTAAAACTTTCATTTGGGACCTGTTTAAAACAAATGATCTTTTTATTATTTGAATTTGATTGTGCTAGTTGTCTATTAACCCAAAAAATCAACTCTGGAAGTTTGGATTCACTTATTTTATCAATAATCAGATTTGGACAAAATCTGAGGATTTTTTTAGGGTATAGAGTTGCTTTTTAAGAATGTTATGTATTAAAATTATTTGGTTCAAATTTTTAGAACAAATTGTCTCCAAAAAATGCACATACAAACTGTTTTAAACTTATCAGTCTTCCTTAATCATACTTAGCCAAATATGTATGCAAAATTAAATTTAAAAAGACCCCTGAATTTTTATTTTTTTTTCACTTTAGGTATTGTCTTCTCAATTTTTTTAATTAGGAGATTACACGCATCCTTAGGGGAGATATTTTTCAAACTAAGAGATTATCTATCAGATGGTACAAAACAAAGCAATTAATAGTTGATTAAAATTTTAAGTTTTGCTTTCAAAAATATATCTAGCTTTCAGTCTTTCACAATGCATGTTAGACACACATGCACTGCACATACATGGTTATATAATTTCCTAAATGCTCCCCTCCCCAAAGGCCAAAACTATAAAACTTTTGCACACGTAGTCCCTTAACTGATTTTCTTAAAAAATTCATCCCCGAACTTGTTTGTTTTTTGCAATCTAAGTTCGCAGTGACTTGTGGATTTGCCACCAAGGTTGAGCTAATTACAGAAAAAATTAAATTAAATTAACAGTGTTAGAGCATATTAGTTATGTTCTTATCAGTAGTATCAAATAATCAAACAAGAGGATACAAATACAAGCCTTCTGAATACTGGTCAAATAATATAATTTTATTTTTATTTTTATCTATAGTCAAATATTCTGATTGTGTTTGTACCTAATTAAACACAAAAGGACAGTTCTCTGTAGCATGCAATTTGTGCTTGCATACAAAATGTGTGTTCTATCAGTTACATTAAATGCTTATAAATAGTTGGTTCCAATTGTGGTTTAAAGCATAGTAGCATAAAGATATCACATGAGTAAGTGAGAGTTACAGGAATTTGTTGTTCCAAGTTGTAATTGAGAGTTGGAGGGAATTAAACAAAAATTTGTCGAATACTTGGTCGGATTTTGTTTAGTTTCCTCCAATATCTCATTTCCATCTTTCGAACTAGGCCTTAGGGGCTGTTTGATAAGCAATTAATGCTTTTGAATGGTCCAAAATTGAATCTATAAGTCATTCAGATTATTTGTTTTGAATAAAGAAATTTAATCTGATCGAAACAGTAGATAAATGCTAACTGAATCGGTTAGAGGAGGGTCTGAATAACATTTTACCTACAAACCCTTTTATAATATAAAGAATTACTTTCAATTTCCTATTTCATACCATTCATTGCTTTGTCTGCCAATTCCTTAAATATCTTTCTTCTTCATCTATTTCTTTTATGTCTTCTTCCTTATCCAAACCCCCCAGCCTATCTACAAAATTACTTCCATGTGTCCTCTGTGTATAAATGATGGGTTGTTTTTCAATTTCTTTTGTCTTCTTCCTTATCCAAACCCCCAGCCTTTCTACAAAATTACTTCCATGTGTCCTCTGTGTATAACATGATGCATGTGTTGTTTTTCAAACTGAGAGAATAATAAGGAAGGTTAAAAGGTAGTAGAGATTCAAGGGATTCAGCGCCAAATCACTAATCTAGACCCAAGTTCTTTGAGCAAAAGAGAGAAAAAAAGAACAGCACTTCCCATTACAATTTCTTTACCCAATAAACAACGTGGTTTCTTCCTTCTTGCTCCTTTAGTTATATATATATATATATATATATATATATATATATATATATATATATATATTTCAATTATAATATCCAAAATATAAGATTAATATAATTTTTTTAACAATAATTTAAAATGTTTAAAATTAATAATTGTTATGTATATCTAATTTATTTTTAAAAAGATAATATTGATCTTATTTTGGAATGTAGAGAATAATATTTTGTTGGTAATTGTTATGAATGCTTTATTTATTATAGAATAATTCTTTTGAAAAAAATCAATGTTCAAAATTTATATAATTATAATTGGTAGAAAAATACTAGTTCAAAACCTTTCAAGGTTAAAATTGGAAAATATTATTATTCAGATGTTTTAGACATATCAATTATCAAATAATTTTTTCATTCAGTATTCAAAATTTTGCTTCATTCAGCTCATTCAAATTGCTTAAATTTAGAACTGTTTCATTCAGTTTTATCAAACAACCCTTTAGTAATACTTTTGCTCGACATGTGCAATCATTAAGAATAAATTTGAATTTTTTAACTCTCTTTCTCCTATTTTTATTTTTCTTAATATGTGTATAAATTATATTTTACACATCTTTTGGAGACGGAGGGAGTATATAGTTAATAGTTAATAATATTTTTCGTAGTTTACCCTCTATGGCAGTTATTGAAATAAAATATTCATTCAATGAGTGAGTATATAGATACTTCGATAATAACGACGTTGTCATAAACTTAAGACGTTGATAGAGCCGATTTCTATTTTTTTTCATACTATAGTTGGTCATTTTTATGTCTCCAATTGAATTGTATTTGAAAGTTATTTAAAAAATTGTCGAATTTAATATGTACATAATATTTATTTTGTGGGTTGTAACTTCTGTAATTTAATAATTATTTTTTAATAAATAAATATGTCAACAGTTAGCGGTTTGGGTCAGGTACATACTAGCCATTTAGTCTGGATAATGGGTATAAGTAAACTTTATCATTTAAAAAATTAGTGCAATAAATATATTTTATGTTGTCTCATACGTAAACATTGATAATAAAAATTAAATATAATAAAAAAGAACAGCAAATTAAAAAAATGTAGGAGAGAGGGAAGTATTAAAGGGAACCTATATATATTTTAAGGAACCTATTTTCTATTTTATTTTTTAAAATCAAATATAGAGTATGCTGTTGTCTTTTGTGTTACAAATTTCAAAAAATTAATTATTGTTCTATTTTGGACATTGAAGAGTAATTAGTGTTATAAATTCTAGTGATTTTTTCCATTGCAAAATTCTTCACAACTTGGTTAGTTTGGCTTAGCAAGTACTCTCTCTGTTCCAAAATAAGAGATACATTTTCCTTTTTAGTTCGTTTTAAGATTAATGATATATTTCTATTTTTAGACTATAAAATTACATGATTTGCCATTACTTTTTTACTATTATTTTCAATATCAAACCACCCTAATAAAATTCCTAACGAATACTAAGACTATATTTGATAATATAAAATTATATTTTAAAGTCGTCGTTTTCATTATCATCTTTTATATTATAAATTTTTAAAACACAATTTTCGATTTCTCTTTTCTCATAATGCAACAGTACATGATTGGTTAAATAATAACCCGGTAACTGTTTATGAAAAACTAAAAGCAATAATTAAGGTTCCTTTTTTGCATGTCAAAATAAGAAAAAACAAACTAGTGAATAACATTGCTTAAAGTCTCAAGTAGTACGTTTCTGTTTACGTTACAAAGTTAGAGATATATTTTGACTTTTTAAAATTAATTTATGAAATTCTAAAATTCTAAAATATGCAGTTATTTAGTTTTAATATAATAAATATAACAATTGTAAATTAAATATAAAGTGTTACTAATTATTATCTTTGTTGATTTCAAAACATGCATGAACTTTTGTCGATTTGAGTTGGAAACTAATAAATTCACAACATAAAATAATATTTTCACATGAAAATCGTTGCTATAAATCATATAGCGACACTTTTATGTGAAAATATCAAAAAGTGTTGTGGAAATATCAATTTCCTTTGAATTTTAAGATTTCGTAAATTGACTTTAAAAAGTCAAAATATATATCTAATATAGGTCGTTTTAGACATGTGTACAAGAATTAAGGAAATGATTGAAAAGCATTAACTATACTATCAATTATCTATAATACCCTTCACATCACTTATTGGGAGAATGAGAGAAAGACTTAGAGTAGATGAGTAGTATAGGATAATGATAAATATGGATCAAAAAATTAGGTGGAGTAATAAGGGGTAATTTGGAAAAAATAGTAATCAATTCTCCTAGATAACCACAAATGACAAATAATTAGGAATAACAAAAAAAGTCTAAAACGACCTACATATAGAAATGGAGGGAGTACAATACTATTTGTCTCAATTTTTCCACTAGTTCGACTTTAGAGAAAGTAATTCATATATTATTAATACAAGTACGTGTGATTTGGTAAAATTTTTAAGTTTCAATTAATTTAATTTAGTTGGGACATTGTCTTAATAAATTACAAAAATTATAATGAAAAATTGTAATAAAATTGGTAAAATCAAAAAGAAAAATTCTCTTAGAAGTTATTTTTTCTATTAAAGATTAGTTAGTTTTTTTTTTGAATACTATACAAATTTGAATATATATATATATATATATATATATATATATATATATATATATATATATAATTACTTTAAATTTGTACAGTACATATATTAATTTGAATAAGAAAGAAAAAGATCTTCCTTTTTTTGTTGTTCATTAGAAACATGAATATTTTTAAACACACTTATACTAGTTAGAATAGAAAAAAAAAATCTTCCTTTTTTCCACTACAAGAAAAAACTTTATTTTTGACGGAACATTTTCTCGGAAATAAGCCTATTTTGTCGAAAGTAGATTATTTCTGACGGAATATTCCGTCAGAAATTTGGTCTTATATATACGCGTCGAATATAAGGTCCGTCGCACCTATCTAATATACGACGAACTTATCTCCGACGAAATTTCGTCGAGCATAATTTATTTATGACGGAACAAATACAACGAAATAATATCGTCGAGTATAAGCTTAATTTATTCCCGACGAAAAATTCCCTCGAAAATATGATATTTTCAACTGAAAATTAAAATTTGTTAATAATTATTGAAATTTGGTTGATCATTAAATCTGATGGAAATTCCGTCGGGAATAGCTTATTCCGTCGAAAATAACATTTTTTTAAATATAAATTTTGAAAGTGTTTAAACCCATTTATATACTTGTAACCTGTTTTATCCTAATACAAACAGTAATATAAACCTACACACATTCAAATATTCAACCTGTTTCATCTCAATACAGACAGTAATATAAACATGTATTACACATTTAAATATTCAATGTAGCGCTAAAAACGATAGCAACACATCAACTAAAACGTAATCTACTAACTGATTATCATCAACATCACTAGCTAACAATTACAGATATAAATTAATGTTCCATAAATGATAAACAATATGATTTACAATACTTATATAGACGCAATTAGACTACAATATATACAAATATTCTACAATAACATGAATACAAATGAACTATAAAGTAGTAGTCGTATCATCATCGGGCGGAGGTAGACGACACTGCTCTGGTGTATAAAAATCAGTGTCGTCCTCCTGGTCGCCATCGTCAGTCCACTTGTCATCGCCACCTTGTTGATAGAATCAAAAATAAAAGTTGTTAGTCCGTATATATGTGAAAATTAAAAAGATATTGATAATTGAAAATAACATTAACATGCAGAATACCTGAGTAGGTAGGGGCTGACGAAAAGCCTCCTCTAGGAGGGTAATCACCATCCGGAGCATCTCGCCGCTGAACGCGTCGAACTGCTCCCGTAATAATCCGAATTTTTGTTAATAATTAAATATTAATTTTATTTTTTTTCTAAAATTATCCGGAGCACGAAGCTACTTTGGAGGCGTAAGAGACTTTCGGCAAGAGTATCTTCACCTCTTTAATGTCAAGTAAATCTTTGTTACTTTTTTGATTCCGGGGACGAAATCCTTTTTAAGGGGCTAATAAGTATTAATAAGTGATGGATAAATTAACTTAGTAAAATTGGACTTTTCTTATATTTGGCAGTTTTGGTCAAATTGTATTTAATTTATGTTGACTATAATAAGTATGTGGTTACATTAGTTTGGGTATTTAAACTAATTTGGGTATTTAAGTATTTAAGTTTGGGCTTGTTAAACTATTTGAGCCCAAATTAAGGTGATGGGTTTAAAAACCAAATTGAAATAGGAGTAATATATTAGGTAAAATTCCTTCCTACTATATATATTGACATAATCGACTAAAGAGGGTTTCTAACGAAGCGAGAAACGAAGAAGAGGCGGAAGAAAGACTGTGAGATAAAAGAAAATTTGGGAACAAGATTTTGAGAAAATATTCAATAGAATTGTATCTTCAAAAGGTAATTATTAAATTTATTTTGAATGTAAAAGAATATCTATCTTAATTTTATGATTATAATGTCTACCATAATAATTTAGTATGTTAATCAGAAAATTAATCTTGATTTATAATATTTCAGAATTCAATTTCATTTGAGTTATTCGTTCGAAAAGGGGAAAAAAATAAAATTTGATTTTGTGCCACCATGCGGCACTATTCCTGGATATGTATATATGTATACTAGTATATTAGTTTAATATTTTAAAGTAGATGATAACATTAGTATTATAATATAATATCTTAATCAAATGATGATAATATGCAATTGGATGGAAAAAGAAAGTGTCAGAAGGTTAGTTTTTTTTAATATATAATTAACTATTGGTAATTTAGAATATTTTTGTACAGATGCTAAATATGGAATGAAATATAATATAATAATGTTATAATATTATTGATTTATAGTACAGTAAATGTATCTTTGCATACAGAATGTATATAATATGTTTTATATATTAAAATATAAAATTTATAAAATAAAATAAAATAAAAAGAAAGTACATAAATTTTATAAGTTAGTAATTTAATTAGTAGTACTGTATTAATTTGGTGATTATATAGATCGGATTGAGGAGATCTAGCAGTATAATATTTGGGTTTGGTTAATTATTTTGCTATTATATTCAGGTACGGATTCCGTACTCTTTCAGCAATACTCGTGTTAAATTTGATTTGTTCATTGTTTCGAATTTTATTATGATTTCACATAATTGTTTCCTGTGAAATAAATATATTAGTTTCATTTTAGAGTTTATACATATGACTCGTATTTATACTCTTTGAATTAGGTTATCATGTTTAGTATTTATTTTTGTTAATTGTAGAGCGGTACATGTTCCTATCTTCTTTTTGAGACCTTGTGACTATAATTTGATTTGGTTCAACATATACATATAGAACCCTTTTGTTGGTATTATGTTGCATGTGTTGTGACATGGTATTTTTGTTAGAATATACCGTAGGGTATACCTGAGCTATAACCACCTGTGGGGGTACCACATGCATGTCGTCTTGGCACAAGAGGCATGACACTCTCCGTGGCAGTGTGATTAGTCCACGGCGTCTCCGTTTTGGGCTCCGAAGGAAGTGGGCTGTGACACCCCCAAAATAGGTATACATCACCCAGTTTGAGTCGCCAAATACATGGTACATAAATCAAATACAAAGTTCTTTTATACAATACGACAACAGCGTAGCTTAGAGTTTTTACACGAATTTTGTCTCATAGACAGTACTCAAACTTAAATGAAGTCCTCATTACATTTATTATCACATTATTTTATAAAATAGTGAGGACTACTATAACACCATCTCGGTCTATTACTCCGTTCCCTGACTAGTCCCGGCTACGTTTTCATTTCCTGAAGAAAACAATGAAAGCAAAAGGGTGAGCTCAACTAGCCCAGTAAGAAATATTATGACTAAAATAATGCAGAATAAGTTATCGTTAGCCTTCAACAATGTTAAACTAATAGAATATAATAGTCAACAAGTTTAACTGCAGCGGAACAAACAATCCATTAGAAGAGTCAAGTATAGCATGATATCTACTATCTTCTATGATTTAAAAAGTGTTTCATCAACTTTATCGCTGAGACTCAGCTTAATAAATAAACTACCTCATCGAATCATCCTTGCATTACGGGCCAAGGATATTCATTTACTCATCAATGGTCATGATTATACCAAATAATCCCTGGTCATAATCATACCAACAACTGTCCATCAATGAACTACAGGCTGATGAGGACTTTTACCACATCATTTGTAACATTACAGGTCATGATTATACCGAATGATCACTGGTCATAATCATACCAATCAACAGTCCATCTATGCACGTAAGTTAAAGATGACTTTCATCACAATATAAGCATGAGGATGATGACAATGATATAAGAATTCAATTAAAAGAAGCAAATGATAAATTTTTAAAGATTTATAATTTAATTTATCTAGAATTCAATAGTGTTCAAATTATCAACATGATACTTCTTTGTGGAGTAAAATTCAAGAATGATATTGTATCAACCGAAAAGAAATCAATTTTTGTCATGAATAGTACTCTGGGTAAATAGTATCCCATGAATAGTACTTTAGGAATAGTACCCCATGAATAGTAATTTATGAATAGTACTTTATAAATAGTACCCGTGAATAGTACTTTGTGAATAGTATCGTATAAATGAATAGTACTCATGGACAGTACTCCGGCATGAAAAGCTTAAAATTTAACAAGAATGTGCAAAAAATATCATTGTGAAACGATACTAGATGAAACACAAATTTCAAGGATATTCTACTAATTTCACGGAGTATCGAAGCAATACTTTAGCAAAATGATGGTATAATCTAGAATACGAGAGGAAATAATATTACTCGCATACTACAGAGTATGGAAGAAAATATTATTCCAATGAATACTGAACAAAATAATATCCCTTACCTCAGAAGAAGACTGGATACTAGAATAGTGAAGTAGCAGACTTCTCTTATTCTTTCTCTCTATAGCTTCTCTCTCTATAATTGCTCTTGTGAGTCTTAGTGAATTGGTGAGAATGAAAGAAGAATGAGCTTTTATTTATATGAAAATATAGTTTCGATAATTTCACGTTTTAGGGCTTGAAATATTACAGTATAAAACCTTCATCTTTTTCTTTATTTTTAATTTAGTCCTGTAAGTATTATCAAACTTGCACCACCTCCCCTAATAGTACATCATGTGAATCAATAGTACATTCATGTGAATCAATAGTTCTATACATATGGGAAAAAATGGTTACAATATAGTTCCTTCATCTATACCTCTATTTTTAATTTAGTCATGCAAGTATTATCAATCTTGCACCACCTCCCCTAATAGTACATGCATGTTAATCAATAGTACATACATGTGAATAAATAGTTATAAGCATGTGAATTAATAGTAATTAATTGCTCATTTATCCGATTAATTACCCGATTGGTCAATATAACCTCCAGACATCAATTATTATAAAAATAGATGTCGATTTTCACTAACACTAATAATCCCAACACAATAAAAATATCAATTTCATCTTTAATCAATACGAACTTATTCATCATTAATATTATAACTCATAATATTTAACAACCAGATCATTCTCAGGAAAGAGGGGGCTTTCCGATAAGGATTCTCCTTATTGGCGCGCAATTAGGTGACCAAACCTCTTCTCGACAGAACTTTCTAGACATCTTCAATATTGCAAATAATAATATGAATAACTTTGTCATCTCAATTATTGATTTAATAATATAAAATATTGATACTGTGACAATCAATAATATGAGAGATATTATACAGTAATTACTGTAGCAATAATTGAGTATAACTGAGTGACTTCTTACGTAAGCATCAATAATCAATACCGTGTGCTATTATACAACCACGCGTATTACTGTACTTTTACCACCGGGTAGTTCAACAATTTAACGATAAAAATTTTGCCATTATTTTTATAAAAAGATAATTATGCCGTGTTCTAACTACGACAATACTTCCGTTGTGGGGTCCACCAATGATTGTGCCGTTGTACGAATATTTCCTGTTAAAACGAATATTCTCCGACCAATCTAATATTTTATAACAACTTGCTTACTTTGCAAAATTTATAAATATTACCCACAAATATAATAATATAACAAAACCACACCATAATATTCAAAAATATATTTCGAGAAAAAAATTAATCTTTATTCATAAAAATTGAGGTCTTACAACCTCTCCTTCTTATGAAATTCCGTCCTCGAAATTAGGGTACGTACCTGGTATGTCGAAGAGGTGAGGATACCTTGATTTCATTTTAAATTCTAATTCCTAGGTCATTTCCTCCACATCGTGGTTTCTCCACAAAACTTTGACTTGATGTATAATCTTGGAGCGTAGAATATGATCCTTCTTATCCAAGATTTTAACAGGTACCTCTTCATACGTTAAATCTTCCGCTATCTCGTCCGGTTCTAATTCAATAATGTGATTCGGGTCTTTCACATATTTACGTAACATAGATATGTGAAAAACGTTATGAACACGAGACATACTTGGTGGTAAGGAAAGTCTATAGACCACAGTTCCTAATTGATCGAGGATTACAAATAGGCCAATGAATCGAGGATTGAGCTTTTCTCTCTTTCCAAATCTCGTAACTCCTTTCCATGGAGCAACACGTAACAAAACATGATCTCCAATATTGAATTCTACGCCCTTTCGATGAAGATCAACATAACTCTTTTGTCGATCTTGTGAGGTTTTTATACGTTGTCGGATCGTTTTAATCTTTTTCGTAGTCATACGTACCAACTCCGGTCCTAACAACGTTGCTTCACCCACCTCATCCCAGCATACTGGAGAATGACACTTTCTTCCATACAATGCCTCAAATGGAGCCATGCCAATAATTGCTTGATAACTGTTGTTGTAGGAAAACTCCACCAATGGTAAGAATTTGTCCCAACTTCCTTTGAAGTCAAGGATACCGAGTCTTAATAAATCTTCAAGAGTTTGAATAGTTCTCTGCGACTGGCCGTCCGTTTGAGGATGATATGCCGAACTAAATCATAAATCCTTTCCCATAGCTTTTTGCAAACTAGCCCAAAATCGTGAAGTGAATCTTGGGTCTCGATCAGAAACTATGGATACTGGCATACCATGTAATCTTACAATATCGATTATGTACATACGAGCAAGACGTTCAAGTGTATAAGTTTCTCGTATCGGTAAGAAATGAGCAGACTTGGTCAATCTATCAACAATGACCCAAATCACATCTATGCCTTGAGAAACCTTGGGAAGACCAGTAATGAAATCCATGGTAATGTGCTCCAACTTCCATTCTGGAATTTTAAGTGGTTGCAATGGACCTTTTGGCACTTGATGCTTCGCCTTAACTCGTTGACAAGTTAGACACCTTGAGATAAACCCCGCTATCTCTCTCTTTATATTGCTCCACCAAAATGTATGTCGGAGATCACGATACATTTTGGTACTCCCAGGATGGATTGCAAATGGTGTGTTGTGCGCCTCCATCATGATTTTATACTTCAAGTCAGAATCGTTAGGAACACAAAGTCTAGAGTTGACTCGAAGTATTTCTTCTTCATCGATTCTTGCCTCCGGAATGGCACCTTCTTACACTTTCTTCCTCATACACATCAGCTCCAGGTCTGTAACTTGAGCAGCTTTAAATTTATCGATTAAAGTCAGTTCTACTTATATATTTGTCATCATCACATGGGTCCCCGGAGTCCTTAACTCTATCTTCATCCTTTGTAAGTCATACAAAATGGGCCTTTGTGTTGACACACTCGTACCCGCATATGATCTTCTACTCAATGCGTCAGCTACTACGTTCGCTTTTACAGAATGGTATTAAATGGTATGATCGTAATCTTTCAACAGCTCATGCCAACGTCATTGCCGCATGTTGAGTTCCTTTTGAGTGAAGAAATATTTGAGGCTTTTTTGATCCATATAGATCTCCACCTTCTCTCTATACAGGTAATGCCTCCAAATCTTAAACGCAAAAACGATAGCTGCCAACTCTAGATCATGAGTATGATAATTCCTCTCATATTCTTTGAGTTGTCGTGAGGCATAGGCTATGAATTTCCCATGTTGCATGAGAACACATCCTAAACTTTTGCTTGAAGAATCGCTGTATATGAAAAATCCTTCCGAGCCAGATAGTATTGTCAAAACATGTGCTGAAATGAGTCTCCTCTTGAGTTCTTGAAAACTCTTCTCACATTCCTTGCTCCAACCGAATTTTGTATCTTTCCAAGTTAACTGAGTTAATAGATTAGCGATTCGAGAAAACCCTTCTACGAATCTCCGATAATAACTAGCTAAGCCGAGAAAGCTACGTACTTCGGTCACTGACTTAGGTTGCTCCCAGCTTTGAATTGCTTCAATCTTTGCCGGGTCAACAAATATTCCATGATTTGATATCACGTTCCAAAGTAATGCTACTTCCTCAAGCCAAAACTCGTATTTCTTTAACTTGGCATATAGCTTGTTTTTACGAAGCTTTTGGAGTATCAGCCTTAAGTGTTGCTCATGATCTGCATGACTTTTGGAGTAAATGAGGATGCCATCAATAAAGACGACCACAAAGTGATTCAAATATTCCTTGAATACTCGGTTCATCATATCCATGAAGGCAGCAGGAGCATTAGTCAATCCAAAAGACATGACTAGGAATTCATAATGTCCGTACCGAGTTCTGAAAGCAGTCTTTGGAATGTCAGCAATTTTAATTTTTAATTGATGATATCCGGAACGAAGATCGATCTTTGAAAAGAATTTGGTGCCTTACAACTGGTCAAAAAGGTCATCAATACGAGGTAACGGGTACCTATTTTTAATGGTGACATGATTCAACTCCCGATAATCAATACAAAGTCGTATACTTCCATCTTTCTACTACACGAATAGAATAGGAGCACCCCTAGGAGACGTACTAGGACGAATGAAACCGATGTCTAACAATTACTGTAGTTGAGTTTTTAACTTCTGAAGTTCAATAGGAGCCATTCGATATGGGGCTTTGGAAATGGGTTTTGTACCGCATTCAAGGTCGATACAAAATTCAATTTCACGCTCTGGGGGTAGGCCAGGAAGTTCTTCAGGGAATACATCAGGAAATTTATTAACAATAAAAATATCATTCAAATCTGACGTATTTTTATTTAAATCTGTGACATGGGCTAAGAAAGCTTGACATCCGTTTTTCAATAAACGAATAGCTTTATGGCTTGATATGACAGTGATTGACTTTAGTGGTTTGGCTGGTTGAATTCGCATAATAGGTTGGTTATGAATATGAAAACTAACAACCTTACGAAAATAATTGATTTTAGCATGATGAGTAGCTAACCAATTAATCCCTAAAATCACATCAAATGCAAGTATTTTCAAAGAGATAAGATCGACAGGTAACATGCTGTTACTGATTTGAATCAAACAAAACTTATAAACAGTGGATGTAATGAAAGTTTCTCCCAACGGAGTTTCAACAGATAAGTCAAAGTCTAATTTCTCCGGAGTTAAATTTAAACGTTGAGCGCAAGTAGGAGAAATAAAAGAATGGATAGAACCGGTATCAAATAAGGTATAGACTTCGCTAGAGTTTATGATTAGCTTACCCGTGATCACCTCGTTTGGATTTCTCACTTTTTGGGAGGTTACGACAAACGCTCTCCCTTGAACTACCGATTTTGTCTTGTCTGGGACGGCCTTTGATGCCTCCATCCCAGCTGGACTTGACTTCGGTGCACGACAAAATCGAGCTAGGTGACATTCTCTTCCACAATATTAACATGCTTTGGACTGCTACGTACAGTTTGGACTGATGTGTCCCTCCCCTCCGCATTTATAACATACGACCGGCGGTCGTTCTCCTTTCTTAACAACAGGTGCTGGTGCTGACGTCTTTCCATCATTATTGAATTTCTTTTTCTTAAAATTTTCACTTCTATTATCTTGGCCATGATTACCACCGAAGTGGTTACTATTTCTGGCATGTTGATTCCCTCCACGTTTGTTGTCACCGCTTCGATGACTGCTACCACTGGTATTATCGATTTACCGGCTGCTCTTTCTTGGTTGGGTTAACTCATTATCGTGCTCCAACAATTGAGCCCTATTTACAACATCTGAATACAAACACAGTTTGTGAGAAATTAGGTATTGACGTATCTTAGGTTTCAAACCTCTTAGAAACATCCACGTAATTTTCTTCTCATTATCAACCAAGTGGGACGCAAACCGGGATAACTCGGCAAACTTAGCTTCGTACTGTGACACGGTCATATTATTTTGCTCCATCTTGATAAACTCTACCTCCTTCATGTGACAAATACTTTCGGGAAAGTACTTGTCGTTGAACAGTTCTTGGAACTTCTCCCAAGATATCTTCAGTGTGGCAGGTTGAGTACGCTTTATAGATTTCCACCAGTAATCTGCTTCTCCTCTCAACATGAAGGTGGCAAAGGGAACCTTTTGCTCCTCGGAGCATCCCAAGACATCAAATATCTTGGTGATCTGCTTTATTCACGTCTCTGCCGTAAGTGATTTTGGCTCTCCCAAAAACTCTGGTGGTCCCAGCTCCTTGAACTATTTAGCGGTGACCGTCCGAGAGTTGCCAGTGTTTCCACCTGTATTTTGAACAGGAGTTGTTCTCGCCTGATGTTGCATAAATTGCATAAAGCCTCTGAACATCCCATTGTTCATCATTTGGTCAGTGTTGTTATTTTCCTGAGGATTATTGCCATCCTAATGCACATTATCCAGGGTATTGATCGTTGGTGACTCAACGATCTCATGTGCTTCATTGCTTATCTCAACATTTTCGGATGCCATTTTCAAATACTGCGACAAAATAATGGTTAATTGACATGTCACATATTATCCCTATACTTTGATCGACCAAATAAATACCAAATAAACTTAGGTAGGTCATACTAGCGAAGGAATTTCCCATCTCTCCCCTCCTAGTTCTATTCTCATATCTTAGTCAGGGATCATATCCCTAAGCTTTGATACCAACTGTGACGCCCCCAAAATAGGTATACATCACCCATTCTGAGTTGCCAAATACATGGTACATAAATCAAATACAAAATTCTTTTATACAATACAACAACAGCGTAGCTTAGAGTTTTTACACGAATATTATCTCATAGACAGTATTCAAATTCAAATGAAGTTCTCATTATATTTATTATCACACAATTTTATAAAATAGTGAGGACTACTATAACACCATCTCGAACAATCACTCCGTTCCCCGACTAGTCCCGGCTACGTTCTCATTTTTTGAAGAGAGCAATGAAAGTAAAAGGGTGAGCTCAATTAGCCCAGTAAGAAATATTATGACTAAGATAATGCAGAATAAGTTATCGTCAGCCTTCAACAACGTTAAACTGATAGAATATAATAGACAACAAGTTTAACTGCAACGGAACAAGCAATCTATTAGAAGAGTCAAGTATAACATGATATCTACTATCTTCTATGATTTAAAAAGTTTTTTATCAACTTTATCGCTGAGACTCAGCTTAATAAATAAACCACCTCATCGAATCATCCATGCACTACGGGCCAAGAATATTCATGTACTCATCAATGGTCATGATTATACCGAATAATCCCTGGTCATAATCATACTAACAACTATCCATCAACGCACTACAGGCCAATGAGGACTTTTACCACATCATTTGTAACATTACGGGTCATGATTATACCGAATGATCCCTGGTCATAATCATACTGTGACGCCCCCAAAATAGGTATACAACACCCATTCTGAGTCGCCAAAATACATGGTACAGAAACAACTACATCTTTATTATTACAACACAAGAACTGTGAGTTTAAATACAAATATTGTCATTTAGACAATATCCACACTCAAATAAGTCCTCATTACAATTATTGATACATTATTTCACAAAAGTGGTGAGGACTACTAAAGTAACTTCTAGAACCATCATTCCATACCCCGACTAGTACTCTTTACATTCTCGCCTCCTGAGAAAAATGGAACAAAAAGGAAAAGGGTGAGCTCAACTAGCCCAGTAAAGAACATTATGACTAAGATAATACAGAACAAATTATCGTTAGTCTTCAACAGGGAAAAATCTAATAGAATACAATAGACAACAAGTTTTAAATTAATAACTGCAGCGGAAACAGAAAACCATTAGAAGAGTCAAGTAGAGAATGAGTTCTACTATCTTCTAAGATTTAAAAGTCCATCATCAATATTTTATCCCTGTAACAACAATCAATAACCATCTTTAATCAAATATTCATCTTTGCACTACAGGCCAAAGATATTCATTTGTATCACCAGTCGGTCATGTTCATCTCAACACTACGGGCCAAAGATATTCATCAGTTAATCATTCATCTTTGCACTATGGGCCAAAGATATTCAGTAATATCATCATTTAGGACTGAGGATGATGAAAAATATCTTAAAGAAAACGAATCCAGTGAAACAAAATAACAAATATTAAGGATTCGTATTTCGATTTATCCATGTCCAAAAATACCTTATAATTATTCATAGTGAAGTAGAATTCAAGAATGATCAAAACATGGATACAATCAAAGCTAGTACCCAGAATAGATATTTTGGACGAAAAGAAGAAAATTTTATTTTTCGGTGAATAGTAACTCGTGAATAGTAACTCGTGAATAGTAACTCATGAATAGTAACCCCGACGTGAAAAGTTCCAAATTTGATAAAAATTTCCAACTAATATTTCGGCATAATGATATTGAAGAAATAATATCATTTTCGAATAAAATAACATCCCTTACCTCGTAAAGACAGTACTTCTGGTCGGAATACCGGTATAAGGCTGAAAGAAACTTGCTCTGATGAATAGAAACTCTCAAAGTATCTAAATACTCACAAAATACACTCAATAATCTAGAGAGAGAAAGAGAGAAAACTTGTTTCTGGTGTGATTTTCAATTCTAACCTAGCCCTCTATTTATAGGAAAATGTTAGCACGCCGAAGCAGACTTAACCTGCAACCTGATGGCTTTACCTGCTACTATTCCCACCCACCACATTTGAATAAAAATCTCAGCACATTTCTTCACCAACCAAGAGTGGGGCCCACCAATTCTAGAATTTTCCACCAAAATGATAAATTCGGATACTTCAACAATTTCTGAACCAGTCACCTCATAAAATTCATAACAAATCATACGTTCATTTTTAACGGTTCAAAATTTGGGGACATATACTCAACTTATATATGTATAACATATCCAAAAATTACCACGATCCAACGGTCGGATTAAAAATTATAACCCCCGCAAAATATCTCAAAAACCCTGATTTTTAATACATCCATTCCGACAAAAATACTGATAAAAACCTCAACATTAACTCCTTCATTTTTTAACCACAATAAATATATCCAACATTTATATCTACAAAAAATAAATATTTCCTTATCATATGAATCAATAATTAATTATTCACAAATAATATTACAGAATCACATTTATGACAACCAGGCCGTTCCCAGGAAAGAGGGGGCTTTCCAATAAGGATTTCTCCTTACTGGCGCGCAATTAGGTGACCAAACCTCTCCTTAGACAGAACTTTCTAGACATTGCCAGTAATGTTATCTAATAATATTATTCAAATAATATGAATTATTGATCTGATAATGGGAAATACTGTGCAGTAACAACTATTGAAACAACAATAATATAAAATATCAACGCAGCAATTATTGAATCAATAAAATATTGAACAGTAACTACTGTAACAATTATTGAGTAATGCCTTCTTACGTACGAATCAATAATTCAACTATACTGTGCAATCTGTGTGCTACTGTGCAACCACGCGTTATTACTGTATTTTTAACCACCGGATATTTCAACAGTATTAACGGTAACAACTACGCCGTTATTAATAAACAACATATACTTGTCGTTTTCTTCATCCAATCGCTTTCCGTTATGGGGCCCACAAAAGACTGCACCGTCGTACGAATATTCCCCGACAGGAAGAATATTCCACGACCAAACGAATATTCCCCGACAACAATGAATATTTTATAACCACCTGCTTATTTGAAATATTTACGCATTTTACCCATAACTAACCTCATTAATCAATTTAACACTTACTATTTCAAAATAATAAATAGAGGGAATTTAAATTTTATTTATTAATAATTTGGGGTCTTACACATACCAATCAACAGTCTATTTATGCACGTAAGCCAAAGATGACTTTCATCACAATATAAGCATGATGATGATGATAATGATATAAGAATTCAATTAAAAGAAGCAAAGGTTAAATTTTTAAAAATTTATAATTTAATTTATCCAAAATTTAATAATGTTCAAATTGTCAACATGATACTGCTTTGTGGAGTAAAATTCAAGAATGATATTGTATCAAAAATAATTTAGACCGAAAGCAATTAATTTATGTCATGAATAGTCTCTGGGTGAATAGTACCCCGTGAGTAGTACTTCAAAAATAGTACCCCATGAATAGTACTTTATGAATAGTACTCTGTGAATAGTACTCATGAAAAGTACTTTGTGAATAGTACTTTATGAATAATATTTTATGAATAGTACCCGTGAATAGTACTTTATGAATTGTACCGTATAAATGAATAGTACTCATGGAAAGTACTCCAGCATGAAAAGCTTAAAATTTAACAAGAATGTGCAGAAAATATACTTGTGAAACGATACTAGATGAAGCGTAAATTTTAAAGATATTCTACTAATTTCAAGGAGTATCGAAGCAATACTTTAACAAAATGAGAGTATAATCAAGAGTACGAGACAAAATAATATTACTCACATACTACAGAGTATGGAAGAAAATATTATTCCTATGAATACTGAACAAAATAATATTACTTACATCAGAAGAAGATTGGATACTAGAATAGTGAAGTAGTAGACTTCTCTTCTTCTTTGTTTCTATAGCTTCTCTCTTTATAATTGCTCTTGTGAGTCTTAGTGAATTGGTGAGAATGAAAGAAGAATGAGCTTCTATTTATAGGAAAATATAGTTTCGATAATTACACATTTTGGGGCTCGAAATATTACAGTATAAAACCTTCATCTTTTCCTTCATTTTTAATTTAGTCCTGTAAGTATTCTAAAACTTGTACCACCTCCCCTAATAGTACATCATGTGAATCAATAGTTCTATACATGTGAAAAAAAATAGTTACACTATAGTACCTTCATCTATACCTTTATTTTTAATTTAGTTATGCAAGTATTATCAATCATGGACCACCTCCCCTAATAGTACATGCATGTGAATCAATAGTACATACATGTGAACAAATAGTTATAAGTATATGAATTAATAGTAATTAATTGCTCATTTATCCGATTAATTACCCGATTGGTCAATATAACCTCCAGACATCAATTATTATAGAAATAGATGTCGATTTTCACTAACACTAATAATGCTAACACAATGAAAATATCAATTTCATCTTTAATCAATACGAACTTATTCATCATTAATATTATAACTCATAATATTTAACAACTAGATCATTCCCAGGAAAGAGGGGGCTTTCTGATAAGGATTTCTCCCTATTGGCGGGCAATTAGGTGACCAAACCCCTCCTCGACAGAACTTTCTAGACATCGTCAGTATTGCAAATAATAATATGAATAACTTTGTTGTCTCAATTATTAATTTAATAATATAAAATATTAATACTTTGACAATCAATAATATGAGAGATATTATGCAGCAATTACTATAGCAATAATTGAGTATAATTGAGTGACTTCTTACGTAAGCATCAATAATTAATACTGTGTGCTACTATGCAACCACGCGTATTACTTTACTTTTATCACCTGGTAGCTCAACAGTTTAATGGTAAAACTTTCATCGTTATTTTTATAAAAAGATAATTCTGTCATTTTCTAACTACGACAATACTTCCGTTGTGGGGTTCACCAATGATTGTGTCGTCGTACGAATATTCCCTGTTAAAACGAATATTTCTCGACCAATCGAATATTTTATAACAACTTACTTACTTTGCAAAATTTATAAATATTACCCACAACTATAATAATATAACAAAACCACACCATAATATTCAAAAAATATTTTTGAGAAAAAAATTAATCTTTATTCATAAAAGTTGGGGTCTTACATGGGCCATTTGGTGTTTTATTGTGGGAGGCATATAGGTCGGCTCTATTTTTCTGTTCTACGGATTGGTGACGTTGTGCCAAACAAACCTATCCGATTTGCATACATTTGGATTCGTGATCCAATGTGCGATTTGCTTGTATGGCATTATTTTAACTTGTATGTGTAGCGTTGTTTTAACTTGCCTGTGTGGCAATGTATATTTCTGAGCTCACTCGGTATGAAATAACACCCAACTATTTGATTAAGCCTATTATTTAATTGTATTAGTTTTGTTTATTTCTGTTCAGTTTAATTAATTGAGTTAGTTACTTCAGTTCATTCTTTACTCTTCTGTTTGTTTCATTAAATATGTTGATTCAGATATATTCTATTCAGACGTTGGATATCTCATTTTCGTCGGTCTTTAAGCTTGAGGCTTTGTTAAGTTTGTTGTTTCAGTTGATTTCGTATTTCAATTATACATCTTTGTATTATCTATATCCGTACTGGGCAATTGACTCATGCTGTGTTTTTCTTCCGGCAGGTTTGCAGGGGTATTCAGGGCTAGTGTGATGAGAATGTTACCTTTGACCATCTAGGTTGATTCGATTTTTGGTTTTGATTTTGTTGACTCTAGTTGGAGAATTGTATTTAGTACCTTATTGATGGATATCATTATTAATATTTTGATTTTATTAGTGTTTTGTTTACTAATTTTGAGGTTTGTTGTGCTTTGTGCGTGACCTCCCTTTCCTATTTGGGAATGGGTGTTACATGCGGTAATCTCGTACTCTTTGCGGAGGCCCCTGCTATAACCTCATGAGCAAGCTGGTGAAGACGAGAACTGCTAGGCAACTGCTGACGACGAAAGATCAGATCGGTATGGAACCTATCCGACACGGCCGCTATCAGGCTCTAGAATAACTCGTCATCAAAACTAGCGCCCGTATGAGATGGTTCGACATGTGTTCTCGGATGCTGGCATTGGCTAGAGCCTACAAAATTATATTGGTCCATTACGAATAATAATTTATATAATGTGATAAATTATAATAGTTTCGTAAAACATAAACAATATTATTACCTCTAGGTAGTGTATATGCGGGTATCCTCGGTATGCCCACCACTCGATACCTGCTGGTACTACTAGTAGGGGGATCCTGAGACTCGACTCATAGCCTCAGCTCCTCATCTCGAGATAACTCAATCTGGGGAGTGGGCATGGTAGAATCTAATGGCTCAGAACCCCCCTAGCAGCCTCCAACTCAGCTATACGTTGGTCCCGAAGCTTCTGAAATCGATTCGGTAATTTATCTTGTATACGTGAGTTAATTATATCATTTTATTAACGATTTAATATTATTAAAATCTAAATAGTAAGATGAGTTTTACCCGTATAGCTAATACTGCATGAGACAAAGGACACTCGCCCTTAGGCGTGTGGGCTCTATCCCAAAACTCTAACATGGTCGGATCTCGGCCCAAGGTCCTCCCCAAGGCCTAATAAAGACATTCATTTAACAGCTATTAAGTATTTGTGACAGAACTTGATAACTAAATAACTAAATAAAGCGTACTTACCGTCTTCGCCTCCTCGAACGACTGCGAACCAGTGGTGTGTACTATGCGGAGCTGGCCAAGGTTCTTCTTCGTCTTCTCAGACTTCTTCTTAAAGTCATCAGTATCCCAGTGCGCACACAAAGCTTGCCATACGGGGCCGGAGACTATGCGGGGTTAGTGATCTCTGATGGTGGTCCTGGGCTGGTCCTCAACTGCCCGGGCTACCCTCTGTCACATCTCATACAACAAGCCAGAGTAATTCTTAGCGACATGTGCCACAATCAGATTGTCGCTAGCTAATTGAGAGATACTCGGGTCATATCTATAATAAGTCTGTTAGTTCCCGGCGTGACACAATAGATCTAGAAGGGGGGTTGAATAGATCCTTTAAAAACTTTGTTTTCTTTTATGCTTTTTTTAAATGATTAACAGATAATGAATATATGAATCAATTCATGCACAACGGTATAGATTAAGATCCCCTTCAAGAATATAACTTTAAACGCAGCTCTAAGGTTAGATTAGTTGCAAACAGATATAGCAGTTATAGGTCAGAATATAAGTGACATAAAGTAAATGACACTAGAGGTTTTAAGTGGTTCAGAGACTGAATGCTCCTAATCCACTCTTCTGCTTCAATAAGCAGAGATTCTACTAAGGATTTGATCAACTTCGAATCACTGAGATTCCTTCAAGACCAACAGCCTTGAAACACTAGTTCATTGAGAACTCTTCAAGACCAGCAGTCTTGGAAACTGTAGACTAAGCCCGACACACTTAGAATCTCCTGTACCATCTGGTACTCAGCAAGCCCAACAGACTTGACTTTGGTTTAGTCACTAAGACAAGGACCCTGCAGGCCCTAGTTGCTTGATTGTTTGTTTGTTGTTTGTTATTGATGAGCTGCTACGATGACATTCAGCTTGTTCATCTTCTGGTATGTTGGGTCTCTAACTTTTAGTTTTATTTTGATGATAACAATAATTAGTAAATAAATTAATTAAAAGGGTAGAATCCTCCCTATAGGATTTTTTTCTAGTATAATTATTTTATTTATCGTATTTACTTTGACCAAAAATATTTTCTAAATCTTATTTAATTGATTTTCTTGATCTTAATTTTTTAAAGTGTTAAAACAAATGAGTCACTTATATTGGGACAATGCTTGCTAATGTGCTGGAAATGAATTGGATCATGCATTTTGGGACAAAAATCATATGTTAATCATCAAATGCTTGTTTGACCGAATTTGGAAAGAAGATGGAGATTTTGATTAAATCATTTTTGACATGTAGGCATTTTCTATTTATTCTCAAATTAATTTTATTATTTTAAGATTTTTAAAATCATTTTTAGTTATTTCAAAATTGGGCAAAATTATTTTATTACATATTATAGAAGTTTCATGTGTGCATAATATATATATATATATATATATATATATATATATATATATATATATATATATATATATAATATTAAAAATCGTGTGTGTGTGTAAAAATTTGTGAATGAGCATTAAATAAACAATGTGACTTTCTTTTTGGAATTGGTTTGCTGGCATTGACCGAATTGAATGAGTTTTCATTTATTGCTAAGTTGTCAAAAATTTGCCTGGGTGAATTTTTAAAATCAATTTGCGTGAATTTTTTTTTGCTTGCTATCATCCGAGCCATTCATTTAAATTGAAACAATCCTAGCCATTAATTTCAAATCAGATTTTGAAAATTATCATTCTGCCCCTGACCTCAAAAATCTATAAATAGGAGGCCTTTCTTTTATTTTCAATTTGCCAATTCACTTTCAAGAAAAAGCTTATTTCTCTCCTACATACTCTCTCTCTCTAAGAAGCTTTCTCTCTTTCTTCTTATCAAAGTTCTAATCATTTGAGAAGAGGAAATTGGTCTAAGCATATTGAGATAAGTTGTTTGATTTAATTTATTTGAATTATCTCTTGCTTATTTATATTTATAGAAATTCGAATATATATTGTTATACACAATTCTATATATCTATATTTCATCTATTTATCAAAAAAAAGGATACTTGGGCGCCACAAGGTTACGGAGATATACCTCTACGGAGAGGAATTCAAACCGTACGATTCCTTATAGTCTTCAGTAACCTTTTATTGAAATTATTTATATAAATATCGTAAAATAGATACGACACTTGATAGCTCAAAACGACATTGAGATATTTCTCCAAAAAGAGGAATCATCCGAAATGGATTTGAGAATCGTAGTGATCTATTAAAAATATTTATATAAATATCAATTGTGAAAATATAAATTTTGTCGTACTTAGACGCCGCAAGGCTACAGAGATATTCCTCTTAAGTGAGGGAATCGAACCGTACGATTCCTTATAGTACTAAGTGACTTTATTTATACAATCACATAATTGATAAAATATTATTATATATTATTTGAGTTAAACAAATATATTTGTTATATCAAGTATTGTTTAACTGATTCATTTATTATACTTGATATCTGTTATCACAAGTATTTGATCATAAATTCATTTATTCATAAAATACTTATTGCATAATATAAAAGTTATTTAAACTTTTATTTCACAAACTTAATTGAATATATCTGCTTAAATAGAAGCATATTTGATTCGAAGCTTAAAACAACTTATTTGCTTACTCAAAACTATTTTCACTCTAAAAGTTATTTAAACTTAAAGTGACTTTTCTTTACTTCATAAAGAATAAATAATTCTTTATAAATTTGAATTAAATTATTTATCTGCTTAAACAGAAGCATTTTTGAGCTAAAGCTACTTATTTGCTTATTCAAGAAGCACTTTTTCACACATAATATAAAAGTTATTTAAACTTTTATAACAGTGTATAATTAACATATTTACTTACACAGAAGCATTATTTAATCAAAGCATAAATTACTATCTGCTTACAAAGAAGTATATTTTCTCAAGTATACAAGTCTTTGAACTTTTATAAATATATTTGCTCTTTAATTGATATCTGCTTATTTAAAAAGCATCAATATGTACTAAATTTTATCTGCTTATTTAAGAAGCATATTATTGTAAAATAACTTTTGTAAAAAGAAAAAAGGTCAGAGTTAGTTTATTTTATGTACCTGTGAGAAAAACGAGTAATTCTCCGATCAAGACCAGAGTCTTAGAGAGGTCAGCGGAAAGTTGGGTCTCTAGTGTACTTGTGAGGTGAGGAAGAGATTGTTGTTTTAAGACCAGATCATAGAATAGAACTGAACTCAAAAGAAGTAAAACTAAGCTTGAAGAGGGAGCGGGGAGCTTCCTGTCCAAGATAGATTAGTTTGGAATAATTCGAAGTTTGTATTTAAAACTTTGTAAAGGCTTCTTCGCCTAATTGAAGGAGTATTTATTACTGATAGTAATAGGATCTAAAGTCCTGGAGAGGAGCTTTAGACTGAACGTAGCAGCATACTCGGGATGTATGTTGTGAACCAGACAAATCTTTGTGCATTGTGTGATTGAATTTTTACTGTCTTGCATATTAATTTCTAACACTGTAAATTAATTGTTCAAAAAATCAAAAAGGCCTTAGATAATTTTTAAATCTATAATAATCTATTCAATCCCCCTTCTAGATTATTATTGGAATTTCAATTGGTATCAAAGCGGTGCTCTTTAACTTGTTTGTTGAGTAAATACAGGCATACCTAAAAGTAGATCCATCTATGGCCTACAATGCTACTGGTTGCGGAGAAGGACTATCAATGACTAGACCTCCACTATTTGATGGTACAAACTTTGTCACCTGGAAAAGCAGATTCAAAATCTATGCCAAATCACAAGGAATCAAAGTTTGGCTTGCAATAAAACAAGGTGTAAAAGTTCTGACAAACATCATGGGAGAAAAGAACATTGAGAAAGATGTTGATGAATTCACTACTGATGATGAAAAGGCTATGAACATTGCATCCATAGCTGAACAAGTGCCGACAAGTGCCCTTAATGAAAAAGAATACAAAAGAGTTAGCAATTGCAAGAATGCAAAAGAAATTTGAGAAAAATTGATTCTAACCTATGAAGGAACCAGTCATATCAAAGAAACCAGAAAAGATGCTCTATTCCAGGAGTATGAAAGTTTCAAGCTAGAAGAAGGTGAAAACATCATTGATATGGAAACACGTTTTTCCAGAATCATTGATGAACTGGAACATCTTGGGAAGGCATATACAACTAATAAGAAAAACAGAAGAATTCTCAAAGCTCTTCCATCCATCTGAAAAATGAAGGTTATTGCAATTAAGGAAATGGAAGACCTAACTATTTATCCTCTTGATAGACTTATTGGAAATCTTTGTGCCCACTAAGTCGACATGTTAGTCAAAAAAGCAGGATCGGATACATGGTACATAAATAAATACAACTTCATTAATACAATTGTCGTGCAAAATACGACAACACATATACTGTGAGTTTAAATACAAATATTATCTAATAGACAGTATTAAAACTCAAAAGGAGTCATCATTACAATTATTGATACACTATTTTACAAAAATAGTGAGGACTGCTAAAACAACTTTCTAAAACCATCACTCCATACCCCGGCTAGTTCCTGCTATATTCTCACCTCCTGAGAAGAAAAATGAAGTAAAAAGGAAAAGGGTGAGCTCAACTAGCCCAGTAAAGAATATTATAACTAAGATAATATACAACAAATTATCAATAGTCTTCAACAGGAAAAGATATGATAGAATATAATAGACAACAAATTTTAGTTCAACAACTGCAGCGGAAACAACAATTCATTAGAAGAGTTAAGTAAAGAATGAAATCTACTATCATCTTTGAATTTAAAAGTCCATCATCAATATTTTATCTCTGTAACATCAATCAATATACATCTTGAATCAAATATTCATCTTTGCACTACGGGCCAAAGATATTTATTCGTATCACTAGTTGGTCATGTTCATCTCAACACCTGTTCATCTTTGCACTACGGGCCAAAGATATTCCTCAGGTAATCATTCATCTTTGCACTACAGGCCAAAGATATTCATCAAGTATCACCATTAAGGACTGAGGATGATGAAAAATATTTTAGAGAACGAATCCAATAAGATAAAAGGACAAAGTTTAGAGATTCGTACTTTAGATAATTTAAGTTTAAAAATACTCCATAATAAATCATAATGGAGTAAAATTCAAGAATGACGATTAAAACATGGATACAATCAAAAATAGTAACCATACTAAACATCTGAGACGAAAAAGAGAAAATTTCATTTTTCGGTGAATAGTGTCGTATTTGTGAATAGTGCCGTATACGTGAATAGTAACCCCGACACAAAAAGGTAGAAATTTCATAATAAAACTTATATCAATAATTTGGCATAATGATATTGAAGAAAATAATATCATATAAGAAGAAAATAACATCCCTTACCTCAAAAGAACAGTATTTCTAAATGGAATATCGGATATGATACTGAAAGAAACTTGCACTGAATAGCAACTCTCAAAGTATTTAAATACTCACAAAATACGCTCGATAATATATATATATATATATATATATATATATATATATATATATATATATAAAACTTGTTTCTGCTGTGATTTTCAATTCTAACTAAGCACTTTATTTATAGGAAAATGTTAGAATGCCGAAACAGACTTAACCAGCTACCTGATGGCTTTACCTGTTACTATTCATGCCCACTACATTTGAAATAAAATTTCAGCACATTTTTCACCAACCAAAAGTGGGGCCACCAATTCTAGAAATTTCCAAAATATTTTATCATTTAAACAATAATCAGAAACTTCAATAATTCATAATAAATGGCCCTCTTATCAGAAAAATACGAATTTTATGTCCATCCATAGGAAATTAAATTCTCTACAACTTTATAGCTTTAAGTTTTTCTAAATTCCAAACGAAAAATGCCCGAAATCCATATACGGACGATTTTTATTACCTCCATTCTGACAAAATACTGATAAAACACCTCAGCATTAATTTCTTCATTTATAATCACATAAAATAAATATTTTCCTATCCTTCATTTATATCCACATAAAATAAATATTTCTTATCATATAAATCAATAATTAATTATTCACAAATAATATTACAGAATCACAATTATGACAACCAGGCCGTTCCCAAGAAAGAGGGGGCTTTCCGTTAAGAATTTCTCCTTACTGGCGCGCAATTAGGTGACCAAACCTCTCCTTAGATAGAACTTTCTAGACATTACTAATAATGCTATCTAATAATATTATTCAAATAATATGAATTATTGATCTGATAATGGAAATACTGTGCAGTGACAATTATTGAAACAACAATAATATAAAATATCAACGCAGCAATTATTGAATCAATAAAATAAAATTTTGAACAGTAATTACTGTAACAATTATTGAGTAGTGCCTTCTTACGTAAGAATTAATAATTCAAAAATACTATACAATACCGTGTGCTACTGTGCAACCACGCGTATTACTGTATTTTAACCACCCGGTATTCTAACAGTGTTAACGGTAACGATTACGTCGTTATTTATAAAAAATCAAACTTGTCATTTTTTTTCATCTGACAGTTATTCTGTTATGGGGCCCACAAATGACTGCGCCGTCGTACGAATATTCCCCGACAATAAGAATATTCCACGACCAAACGAATATTCCCCGACAAAAATGAATATTTTATAACCACTTGCTTATTTTACAAAATTTACATCTTTCACCCATAACCAAAGCATTATATCAAATTAACTCCTTATTATTTCAAGATAATAAATAGAGAAGATTTAATTTTATTTATAATAAGTTGGGGTCATGCATTTTTCGGGTGAATAGTATCCCGTGAATAGTATCATGTGAATAGTACTTCGGGAATAATACCTCGTGAATAGTATCCTGACATAAAAAGTGCCTCAAATACCCGAGTGAATAATATTTGAGTGAATAGTAACGGGATGAATAGTAACCCATGAATAGTAACTCGTGAATAGTATTTCGGCATAAAAAGTACCCTAAATACCCGAGTGAATAATATTTAAGTGAATAGTAATCAGATGAATAGTAACCTGTGAATAGTAATCCAGCACAAAAAGTGCCCCGAATGTCCGAGTGAATAACATTCGAGTGAATAGTAATCGGGTGAATAGTATTCCGTAAATAATAACTCATGAATAGTAACTCGTGAATGATATTTCGGCATGAAAAGATCAATAATTATCAAGAAAACTCAGAATAATATTTTCATGAAAAGAAATTGGATGAAGCGCAAATATCAAGGATATTCTACTAATTTTACGGAGTATAGAAGCAATACTTCAACAAAATGAGTGTAGAAATAGGAATACGAACTGAAATAATATTACTTACGTACTACAGAGTATGAAAGAAAATATTATGTCATATGAATACTGAAAAATAATATCCCTTACGAATACGAAAGAAATAATACCCCTTACGAATATTGAACGAAAATAATATTCCTACGAATATTGAACAAAGATGATATTCCTTACGAATATTGAACGAAAATAATATTATACGAATACGAAAAATAATATATCTTCAGAATATAAAATAAATAATACCCCTTACCTCAGAAGAAGACTGGATACTGGAATAGTGAAGTAGCAGACTTCTCTTCTTCTTTCTCTCTATAGTTTCTCTCTCTATAATTGCTCTTGTGAGTCTTAGTGAATTAGTGAGAATGAAGGAAGAATGAGCTTCTATTTATAAAAAAATATAGTTTAGATAATTGCACGTTTTGGGGCTCGAAATATTATAGTATAATACCTTCATCTTTTTCTTCATTTTTAATTTAGTCCTGCAAGTATTATCAAACTTGCACCACCTCCCCTAATAGTACATCATGTGAATCTATAGTACAATCATGTGACTCAATAGTTCTATACATGTGAAAATATAATTACAGTATAGTACCTTCATCTATACTTCTATTTTTAATTTAGTCATGTAAGTATTATCAATCTTGCACCAACTCCCCTAATAGTATATGCATGTGAATCAATAGTATATACATGTGAACAAATAGTTATAAGCATGTGAATTAATAGCAATTAATTGCTCATTTATCCGATTAATTACCCGATTGGTCAATATAACCTCTAGACATTAATTATCATCGAAATAGATGTCGATTTCCACTAACACAAATAATCTCAACACAATGAAAATATCAATTTCATCTTTAATCAACACGAACTTATTCATCATTAATATTATAAAACACAATATTTAACAACCAGATCATTCCCAGGAAAGAGGGGACTTTCCGATAAGGATTTCTCCCTATTGGCGCACAATTAGGTGACCAAACCTCTCCTCGACAGAACTTTCTAGACATTGTCAATATTGCAAATAATAATATGAATAACTTTGTCGTCACAACTATTGATTTAATAATAATAAATATTATACAGATGATACTATGACAATAATTAAATCAATAATATAAGAGATATTATGCAGTAATTACTGTAGTAATAATTGAGTAAAACTGAGTGACTTCTCACGTAAGTATCAATAATTTATACCGTGTGCTACTATGCAGCCACGCGTATTACTGTTCTTTTACTACCGAATAGTTCAATAATTTAAAAATATTTTAGTCGTTTTCAAACTACGACAGTACCTCCATTGTGGGGTCCACCAATAATTGTGTCATCGTACGAATATTCCCTGTTAAAATGAATATTCCCCGACACAACGAATTTTATATTAACTTGCTTACTTTGTAAAATTTTCAAATATCACCTTTAACTTTAACCTTTTATCAATTTATCCATTTACTAAATAGAATAACAATTATCAGAAAATTGAATACTTTTATTTCGTAAAATTCGAGGTCTTACAATCTCCCCTCCTTATGAAATTTTGCCCTCAAAATTTACGTACCTGGTAGTTCGAAGAGATGATAATACCTTGATTTCATTTCAAATTCTAACTCTTGAGGTATAACCCTAGAGCGTAGAATATGTTCCTTCTTATCCAAGATTTTAACAGGTACCTCTTTATACGTTAAATCTTTCGTTATCTCGTCCGGTTCTAATTTAATAATGTAGTTCGGGTTGTCCACATATTTACGCAACATCGTCCACTTGAGCTTTAGGTTTGAATCTCTGTCTGATTTGCTTGTGATGGAGCTTTTGAAATGTTTTCGTTGAAGGCATCTGTTGTACCATTTCATGCATCAGACATTTCTGAGCACTGATGTTAACTTCCTAGAAATCTGTTGTTCATCCGTCTGGCTCACTGACACAGCAGACTGCTATCTCACCTAATACATGAAAAGGTGTTTTTAGCAGGCATGCAGTCCTTTCCTTAGCTTCTTCTATACGCTTCTTCGATATATACTAAGGATGAGTGTTGGATCATTGGGATTCCCAAAATGTCAACGTCTATAAGCGATTCTTCACTTGATATACTTCATCCTTCAGCAAATGGACGAGGCTTGGTGCTTCTGATCCTGACTATAGAGACACCACGATCGTTGTATCTTGACATTTTCATGCTTGATTCAGCCTTGATCGATAAGAACATTATGATTTCTCTTAAGCTCTGATAGACTATGATCTCTACTTGCTTATTTTGTAGACTCTGCGATTTCGAGAGCTGACTGCGATTCTTAACTTGGCTCGGTAGGCACTCGGACTATCCTCACAATTTTGAGTGTGGCTTCCAAGACAGAATACGATTCTGAAACACCTTTTTTGATACTCCACGATTCTGCCTTGACTTCTGCAATCTCTCGGCTGGCTTGACAGACTACGATTCTGTTGAGGCCTATCTATTACATTTCAAAATAGATCATCCTAACAGCTTTAATCTTTCTTCTATACATTCATTTACAGAATGATAAATATTAAGCACAGATCAACCTAACAATTTTTATCTACCATCTAAGTCCTTGTCCATATTATCTATCATCTATCAAGGACTTTACAACTTTTATCAATGCAAACATATTTACATATTCATTCATTAACATTCACATGCATATGCATATTCCTAACAATCTCCCCCTATTTGATGATGAAAAAATAAATACTAAATGCATATGTATGAGATGAATGAATTTAAAAATACAGTGAGCTGTTGTATTACTAGAACAGATAATATGAATGATATTAATAAGCATTTAATTTCAGATGACACAACAAATATAAATTTTGGATCCAAAATATACTATTACAATTAGAGATGTACATTCTCTTTTTCATGTTTACACCTTGTATGTCTTCTAGATTTTCTTTTTGTTGTTGCTACTCATCTGCTTATTCTCCTGGTTCCTTCTCCCCCTTAGATGATGACTTCATTGCTTTATCTACTTTGGGCTCCCCCTCAGATGATGAGTATGACTTCATTGCTTTATCTTCTTTGGGCTCCTCCCCTCAGATGATGAGTCCTCTTCTTTCTGCTTTGTCTTCAGCTTTTCATCCTTCTTTTTCTAGCCCTTCTCTTATATCTCCATTCGTCTCTTTGAGTGTCTCTTTTTCTCCACCTTTTTGTCATCAATCACTTGAGAGAGATGCTGGACATTGTTCATAAGTTGTTCAAGTAGGTAGGATGAATTTTCAACTTCAATATTTAGTTCCTGTTGGCTGAGCTCTAGTTGTTGGGAAAGAGACTGGTTGAGGGTATTTATTTTCTCGGAGAGAGACACAATAGATTCTTCATTTTTCTTCTGTAGTTGCAGGGCTTCTTTCCTTTGATGCTCTATAGATTCCAAATAGATCTGATCTCTCTGATGAAGCTTATTGGATATATCAGAGATGGTTGCTTGAAGCTTCTTGTGGAACTCATTTTCCTCTCCTTCTGATAGGCTCTTAGCTTCCTTAGCAATGTAGGAAAATTTCTCAACCAATTCTTTATAGTTTTTCAACAACTCAATATTTTTAGGAATTTAGGCAGTTGATTTGAGTTTGTCATTTTTGTAAATATTTTCAAAGGTAGTGAGAATGTTAAAGAGATCATTGTTGGATGAAGTGGGAATATTAGAAGGTATACTAGGATATAAGCTTGGAGTACTGAATGTGGGGTTTGATGTTTGGATATCAGGGCGAGCTTGACCACTTGCAATTGCAGAGTATGAGACCTCTACGATTGTGGGCTTTGATGTGGCCTTTCTACTATCTAAATTTTCTAAGAGATAGTAGGGAATGTAGATGTTTCCAGCACGACGATAAACTTTGAAATGAGGAAAGTTCTTGATCAGCTTGGTGTGAAATGTCTTGACCCTTGGGAAGTTCTAAGAGATCAGCTCCAAATTAGGAAAGTGTAAATAACACCAGTTGATGTGACTCATATCTCCAGCAATATAAGCCTTTAGCTAGGGCAACCGTGGGTAGAACCATTTTATCAGATGGTTTTCAGGAGTGTACAGTACTGATGTAATACCCAATAAAATAATAATAAAATATTCAAGTAAGCTTTAAAATATTTAATTGAACTTTTCTTATATTTGGGTCAAACTGTAGTTAATTTATTTGGGCTTTAAAATTAATTGGGTCTAATTTGTAATTGTATAATTTTAAATCCTATTAAAACTAAAAGAATTACTAAAACATATTAATTAATAATAAATAGCTAAAACCTAGTTATACTTTATTATGTATGAGGAGTTGTGAGAATAGAACGGAAGAAAAAGGAGGAGGCGCAAGAGGGAACGTGACTGAGATTGCAAAATGGTTTGAGAGCAAAATCTTAGAATTTTATTCACCATATTCTTCTTCTCAAAGGTAATTGTTGAACTATTTTTGAATACAAAACAATTATTTTCCTACTATAATTGCAATCCATTTTCTTATTGTATTTACAAGCTATTTTTAAAATTTTATTATGCCGTTTGATTAGTTGAATTTGTTAATGAAATTTTGATTTACAATTGGGGTAAAATATGTACGATTTGCGTTTGTATATATAATTGTATAATCTGCTGCTAAATTCGTTAATTTATATATATATATATATATATATATATATATATATATATATATATATATATGTGTGTGTGTGTGTGTGTGTGTGTGTGTGTGTGTGTGTGTTAACCGTTTCTGCTGCTTTATATATATATATATGATAACTTGATGTTCTACTGCTTGATTCTTCTAGTAGTAATATATATATAATACTTGATTCCTTTAATCTAGTTATATACCTGATTGGCAAATCTCATGCTAGTTATATATACATGTACCAGATTTTCTATATATAAATATATACTGCAGTTCGTTTATATATATATATATATATATATATATATATATATATATATATATATATATATATATATATATATAGATATTCAGAAATTTTAAAAAGGAGATGGTAATAAATTTATATTATAATATTGTTATTATAATTAAAATATATCTTTTGAGTACAAACTGATTATAGTATATTAAATTTATTAAATTTGTGAAAATATAATTTGTATGAGTTCATAATTTAATTATGTGTATTATATTTTATTTTGATAATTAGATCGGATTGAGGGAGTTTAGCGGGTGATATTTGGATTCGGCGAATTATTTTAGTACTATATTACGGTACGGATTTCGTACTTTTTCAGCGAGACTCTTTTAAATATAATTCGTTCGTTGTACTCGTTTATAAATTTGGTATTATCTCTTAGGATTATTCCTTGTTGTCAAAATTATTGAGATAGTTTCGTTTTGGCGTTGATATTTGAATTCGTATTTGTACTCTTTGAACTAGTTAATCGTGTCAGTATATTTTGGAGACTTTATTCGTTTGTAACATTGTTCGTATATTTTCGTTCACATTCGGGAGTCATTTTGATCATTGATATATTGTTATAATCAATAATATTTGTATTTGATAATTCGATCTCATTTGAATATGGTCATGTAAGCCTTGTGATTTGAACCCCTGTTGGCTTACATTTTTTAGTTTGATCCTTAGGGTATACTTGAGCTAACCATCTGTGGGGGTACCACAAATGTCCTCTTGACACGAGCATGACACCTTCCGTGGCGGTGTGATTAGTCCACGGCGTATCCTTTTGTATGCTCTAGGTATGAGCTTTGGCCATTTGATATATTTGATCAGGATATGTATGGGTCGACCCAGTATTTGATTTGATTCGATTTGTTTGGCGGATTAGTGACGTATGTGTCGTGCGTACTATCCGATTTGATTTGTGTACATCATGGTACCGATGTATTTTGTTAGCCTTTGGCTATTTGTATTTGAGCTCAGTATGAAATAGTTATCTTACAACCATTTGAATCAGCCTTATTTGTTTGGGATCCTTTTGGCTATAATTATTCGATTGACAGTGTTAGTCATTTGTAAATGGACTCTCAAATTTTGATCTATTCGTAATTCGTTTGTAATTCACACGTGTTCATTTATTCAACTCGTTTAGATTCATTACTTATTGTGATATATTTATTCATCTTCATATCCGTACTGGGCAATTGGCTTACGCTGTGTTCTTTTTCCGGCAGGTAATCAGGGGTGATCAGGATTTGTGGGATGAGAGCTACATTTGATCCAAATGTGTAGATTAGCTTTTGAGATTATTATTATTAGACTTGGTTTTCTTAAGATTTGTAATTGGATGTTTTGGGGCCTATTTTGACATTTATTTCTTATTAGTAGAGATATGTAAATGTGGAGTTCCTTCTATTTAAATTGGAGTATGTGACATTTGGAATTAAATTTTATTGGAGATATTTATGTGGAGTATGTGACATCTTATTAGTATGTGACATTTAAAATATCTCCAATAAAATTTAATACCAAATGTCACATACTCCAATTTAAATAGAAGGAACTCCACATTTACATAGTCTCTACTAATAAGAAATAAATGTCAAAATAGGCCCCAAAACATCCAATTACAAATCTTAGGAAAACCAAGTCTAATAATAATAATCTCAAAAGCTAATCTACTCATTTGGATCAAAGGTAGCTCTCATCCCACAAATCCTGATCACCCCTGATTACCTGCCTGAAAAAGAACACAGCGTGAGCCAATTGCCCAGTACGGATATGAAGATGAATAAATATATCACAATAAGTAATGAATCTAAACGAGTTGAATAAATGAACACGTGTGAATTACAAACGAATTACGAATAGATCAAAATTTGAGAGTCCATTTACAAATGACTAACACTGTCAATCGAATAATTATAGCCAAAAGGATCCCAAACAAATAAGGCTGATTCAAATGGTTGTAAGATAACTATTTCATACTGAGCTCAAATACAAATAGCCAAAGGCTAACAAAATACATCGGTACCATGATGTACACAAATCAAATCGGATAGTACGCACGACACATACGTCACTAATCCGCCAAACAAATCGAATCAAATCAAATACTGGGTCGACCCATACATATCCTGATCAAATATATCAAATGGCCAAAGCTCATACCTAGAGCATACAAAAGGATACGCCGTGGACTAATCACACCGCCACGGAAGGTGTCATGCTCTTGTGTCAAGAGGACATTTGTGGTACCCCCACAGATGGTTAGCTCAAGTATACCCTAAGGATCAAACTAAAAAATGTAAGCCAACAGGGGTTCAAATCACAAGGCTTACATGACCATATTCAAATGAGATCGAATTATCAAATACAAATATTATTGATTATAACAATATATCAATGATCAAAATGACTCCCGAATGTGAACGAAAATATACGAACAATGTTACAAACGAATAAAGTCTCCAAAATATACTGACACGATTAACTAGTTCAAAGAGTACAAATACGAATTCAAATATCAACGCCAAAACGAAACTATCTCAATAATTTTGACAACAAGGAATAATCCTAAGAGATAATACCAAATTTATAAACGAGTACAACGAACGAATTATATTTAAAAGAGTCTCGCTGAAAAAGTACGAAATCCGTACCGTAATATAGTACTAAAATAATTCGCCGAATCCAAATATCACCCGCTAAACTCCCTCAATCCGATCTAATTATCAAAATAAAATATAATACACATAATTAAATTATGAACTCATACAAATTATATTTTCACAAATTTAATAATTTTAATATACTATAATCAGTTTGTACTCAAAAGATATATTTTAATTATAATAACAATATTATAATATAAATTTATTACCATCTCCTTTTTAAAATTTCTGAATATCTTATATATATATATATATATATATATATATATATATATATATATATATATAAACGAACTGCAGTATATATTTATATATAGAAAATCTGGTACATGTATATATAACTAGCATGAGATTTGCCAATCAGGTATATAACTAGATTAAAGGAATCAAGTATTATATATATATTACTACTAGAAGAATCAAGCAGTAGAACATCAAGTTATCATATATATATAAAGCAGCAGAAACGGTTAACACACATACATATATATATATATATATATATATATATATATATATATAATATATATATAAATTAACGAATTTAGCAGCAGATTATACAATTATATATACAAACGCAAATCGTACATATTTTACCCCAATTGTAAATCAAAATTTCATTAACAAATTCAACTAATCAAACGGCATAATAAAATTTTAAAAATAGCTTGTAAATACAATAAGAAAATGGATTGCAATTATAGTAGCAAAATAATTGTTTTGTATTCAAAAATAGTTCAACAATTACCTTTGAGAAGAAGAATATGGTGAATAAAATTCTAAGATTTTGCTCTCAAACCCTTTTGCAATCTCAGTCACGTTCCCTCTTGCGCCTCCTCCTTTTTCTTCCGTTCTATTCTCACAACTCCTCATACGTAATAAAGTATAACTAGGTTTTAGCTATTTATTATTAATTAATATGTTTTAGTAATTCTTTTAGTTTTAATAGGATTTAAAATTATACAATTACAAATTAGACCCAATTAATTTTAAAGCCCAAATAAATTAACTACAGTTTGACCCAAATATAAGAAAAGTTCAATTAAATATTTTAAAGCTTACTTGAATATTTTATTATTATTTTATTGGGTATTACATCACCTTCCCCTTAAAAAGGATTCTGTCCTCGAATCAAAAGAATAGAATGTACCTAATTTTTAAAAAGATGCGGATACTCCGTTCGAATAGACTCCTCCATCTCCCAGGTAGCTTCTCGCTCCGAATGATTTTTCCACAAGACTTTAACAAAAGGAATTGTCTTCTTTCTCATAATTTGTTCTTGACGATCTAGAATCGCCTCGGCTTCTTCCTCACAAGTAAGATCTTCTTGAATCTTATGCAACGGGTATTGCACAACATGAAGCGGATGATAGTTATATTTCCTTAACACTGAAACATGAAAGACATTATGTACATGAGATAACTGTGGAGGCAAAGCCACCCGATATGCCACTTCCCCAACTCTCTCAAGGACTTCAAAAGGGCCAATGAAACGTGGACTAAGCTTCCCTTTCAAACCAAACCTTTGAACACCTTTCCATGGAGAAACTTTCAAAAACACGTGTTCACCAAGTGTGAATTCAAGAGCCCTTCTATGAATATCAGCATAACTCTTCTGCCGCGATCGAGCTTCTTTCAATTTTTCTTTAGCCACTGCTACCTTCTCCGTAGTAATCCTAACCAAATCGGGTCCTTCTATTACCCTTTCTCCAACCTCATCCCAACAAGTCGGAGCTTGACACTTCTTACCATATAATGCTTCAAAAGGAGCCATACCAATACTAGCTTGCCAACAGTTATTATATGCGAACTCCACCAAACTCAAATAATCATCCCAGTTTTCTGTCCACTCTAAGGCACAAGATCGCAACATGTCTTCTAATGTCTGAATAGTTCTTTCTGATTGTCCATCTGTCTGCGGGTGAAAAGTTGTACTATAGTTGACTCGCGTTCCCCAAGCTCGTTGAAATCCTTTCCAAAATCGAGAAGTAAACCGCATATCCCGATCCGAAATAATAGAAACTGGAGTCCCATGAAGCCTAACAATCTCACGTTGAAAAATATCTGCTAACTTATTTACCGAAAAATCTTCACGAATAGACAGAAAATGTGCCGATTTAGTCAAACGATCCACTACCACCCAAATAGTATCATTCTTTTTTAGAGTCCTCGGCAACCTAGTCACAAAATCCATTGAAATGTCATCCCACTTCCACACAGGAACCTCTAACTGTTGCAACAAACCACCATGCCGCTGATGCTCTATTTTCACTTGCTGACAAGTAAGACATTTACTCACAAATTCCGCTACATCCCTTTTTCATTCCACTCCACTAAAAATTCTCCTTTAGATCCTTATACATCTTTGTAGACCCCGGATGAATAGAAAATGGCGAACTATGAGCTTCAGTCAACACTGCCTCACGAATCATTGGATCCACTGGAACACATAACCGTTTACCAAACCATATCACACCTTGCTCATCAATACGAAACTCTGGTTGCCTACCCTCATTTATATTCTGCGCTATAGTCCACAACTCACCATCCTCCTTTTGGGCTTCTTTGATACGCAAAATAAGAGAAGATTCCACCCTCATACCTGCTACCAACCCATCAGAACCACTAGCATATAGCTCCAAACCCACACGCTCCATATCCGAGATAAGTTGAGGTTGTGTAATCAAGGCAGCTACATTCCCTGAACTTTTTCGGCTAAGAGCATCTGCAACCACATTAGCCTTATCGGGGTGATACTGAATCCTGGC
Source organism: Panax notoginseng (assembly GCA_016801055.1). NCBI lineage: Eukaryota > Viridiplantae > Streptophyta > Magnoliopsida > Apiales > Araliaceae > Panax > Panax notoginseng. The sequence goes on from CM029020.1 coordinate 39,983,414, forward strand.
ATCATAATCCTTAAGAAGATCCAACCAACGCCTCTGCCTCATGTTAAGCTCCTTCTGAGTAAAAATATATTTAAGGCTCTTGTGGTCGGTGAAAATGTCACAAGTCTCTCCATATAGATAGTGCCTCCAAATCTTTAGAGCAAAAATAACTGCTGCTAACTCCAAGTCGTGGGTAAGATAATTCACCTCATAAGGTTTAAGTTGTCTGGAAGCATAAGCAATTACCTTACCATGTTGCATCAAAACGCACCCTAATCCCTTCTTGGAACCATCACTGTAAATCTGATAACCTCCTATCCCCGACGGCAATGTAAGCACTAGAGCCGATACAAGCCTCTTCTTAAGCTCCTCAAAACTTTTCTAACGTTCCTCATTCCACACAAACTTTATGCCCTTCTTCATCAACTGAGTTAATGGCAAAGCTAACAAAAAGAAACCTTCCACAAATCGCCTGTAGTACCTTGCTAAACCCAAGAAATTCCTTATTTCAGTTACCGTGGTAGGTCTTGGCCAATTAGTGATAGCCTTAACCTTCACAGGATCCACCTTAATACCTTCAGCAGACACGACATGTCCCAAAAATGCTACCTGTTCTAACAAAAACTCGCATTTAGAGAACTTAGCATACAACTTATTCTTTTGCGGAACCCCCAAAACAGTACGAAGATGCTCTTCATGCTCTTCCTTAGACTTGGAATACACCAAAATGTCATCAATGAAGACAATGACAAATTGGTCCAAATACTCACTAAAAACCCGATTCATCATACCCATAAACACTGTCGGAGCATTAGTTAACCCAAATAACATCACCAAAAACTCATAGTGCCCATACCGAGTACGAAAAGCTATTTTTGGAATGTCCTCTTCCCTCACCCTCAACTGATGGTACCCTAACCTCAAATCTATCTTTGAGAAGAACTTTTCCCCTTGGAGCTGATCGAAAAGGTTATCTATCCGTGAAAATGGATATCTGTTCCTGATAGTGATCCGATTTAGCTCCCTATAATCTATACACAATCTCATAGATCCGTCCTTCTTCTTCACAAACAACACTGGAGCACCCCATGGCGATACACTCGGTCTAATGAATCCACGATCTAACAACTCTTGCAATTGTTCCTTCAACTCCTGTAACTCTAATGGAGCCATTCTATAGGGTGCCTTAGAAATAGGTTCCGCTCCAGGAATGAGCTCAATAGTAAACTCAACTTCCCTTGGCGGTGGCAATCCTGGCAGATCCTTAGGAAATACCTCAAGAAATTCTCGCACAACTGGATAGTCATCAAGTTGGGGCTCATCCCTCGAGGTATCTTTCACATAAGTCAAATAACAATCATGCCCCTTAGCAGTCATTTTGCTCGCCTTCAAAGTTGAGATCAACTTTACAATACCATTCAGCTTGGAACATAGAAACTTGAATTCTGGAGCCTCTAAGGTTCCAAAAATAACCTTCTTCGCCTGACAATTAATAGTGGCTCGATGCTTACTCAACCAATCCATACCCAAGATGATATCGAAATCATGCATCACCATCGGAAGTAAGTTAGCTGCGTACACCCTCCTCCCTAACTTCAAAGGACACTCGCGAAATTGCTCAGAAATAATCACAAAATTCCCCATCGGGGTAGCAATAGATAAATGAGGATCTAATATATGAGAAGGTACTCCAAGATGACGAATAAATGAAAGTGCAACAATCAAGTGTGTAGATCCAGTGTCAAACAAAACTGATGCATCGCGATTTCCTACAAGAAGGATGCCTGAAATAGTACCTGGTGCTTGGGCCGCCTGATTAGCTATCAATGCAAATACTCTCCCACCAACGTTGCGCTGACCGCCATTACCAGCATTACCGCCTCCCCTATTACCACGCTGAACTGTGCAGTCCCTTGCTCTATGTCCCATCTGTCCACATAAGAAACAAGCCCCTGTATTTCTATAGCACGCCCTACCAGCATGATACCCGTCACAAGTAGCACATGGAGCAGGTGGAAGTGGCAAAAGGTTTGGATTGCCCCCACCTGCCGGTCCTGGATACCGCCCTTGGATTTGACCATGTTGGCGATGCTGACCCTGATTCTGATTTTGCTGGAAACCCCTGTTCTGTTGAAATCCCATATTTTGATACTGCCCTCCAGCTTGCCACTGACCCTGGTGCTAACCTCCACGACCACCCTGCTGCATTGGGTAAGTAAAATCCCTTCGAGGATTAAATCGCTGACCCGATGGAGGCTCATTCCAATTATTTTGCCTTCTATTCTGATTTCTGCCAAACTGCCCCATTCCTTACCCTTGCTGGTCGTCTCTATCTCTCTTTCGACTCCCTTCTGATTTGGAAGCTCGAAAGTCCTTGTGTTCTATTTCCACACTTTTAGCTGTATTAGCCACCTGTGATACATTTGTAAATATGGTGTGGATGATCGACCTCCTATACTCATATTTCAAAGCCCATTTAAACTTTTCTGCCTGTTGTGCAGCTGTTCTAGCTATTGAACCCACAAAACCAGCCAATCTCGTAAACCTCGCTATAAAATCAGTAATAGTCTCATCATCCTTCTGCCGAATGGACACAAATTCCCTGATGTATGCATCCCTATCAACATTTGGAAAATACTGCTGATAGAAAAGGTCACAAAATCTGCTCTATATGAGTCCATCCATAAATCCATCCCCCTATGTAGCCTTCAACAATTTCCACCATCGCTGAGCATCATCCTCTAGCTTATAAACTACTAATCTCACCTTCTGACTTTCTGAACACCCAATCACATCAAAAATCTTCTCCAAGTGAGCGATCCAGTTCTCCGCATCAATTGGAGTCGGAGCAAAACGAAAAGAATTGGGCTTCTGCTTAATGAACCTCTCTAATAACACATACAACGGCTGCACTTGTTGACCCACTTGATCCTCAAGAGGAGCATTCTGCTCATATTCTGGTATCTCTGCATTATCCCCCATGCCATTTGCATGCTGATCTCCTTGTATCTGCGGAATACCCTGCATAGCCTGTTCCACGGCCTGCGCAACTGCCTCATTCACCATCGCTGCAACCATAGCCGGGGTTATTATTGCATTACCCTGATTTCCATCATTTCCATCCTGGTTAACAGCCTCAACCTGGGGCTGCCTCCCAGTAATTCTCGAAGACTTACGAGCCATCTATGATACAAAATCAAACAGACGAGAACAATAGATCAAAACAAATAATCAAGGCCAATTTATGCATAATGAAAATCAACGAATTATAAATCTTATAACTACCCAGTGATCTACCCATAACTCACAGGTCAAGCCTAAAGGGCAATCTACAAGATCATAACCTGGCTCTAATACCAACTCTGTAACACTCCCTTTTCCCTTTTGGGAAAGGGGGTGTTACAACTATAGTACGATCTAAATCCATGTCTTAAAAATTATTGAATAGATATTCTGTAGATATCGTTACTACTTTGAGTCGTTCATTTCCATGGTTTATCCATCTTCCTGTTAGCACATCTTGTGGTTTATCAAAGACTTCCACCACTAATCTTCTGTGAACTCTTGCTGGAGAGTACTGAATGTGGGGTTTGATGTTTGGATATCAGGGCAAGCTTAACCACTTTCAATCGCAGAGTATGAGACCTCTACGATCATGGGCTTCTGTGTGGCCTTTCTACTATCTAAATTTTCTAAGAGATAGTAGGGAATGTAGTTGTTTCCAGCACGACGATAAACTTTGAAATGAGGGAAGTTCTTGATCAGCTTGGTGTGAAATGTCTTGACCCTTGGGAAGTTCTGAGAGATCAGCTCCAAATTAGGAAAGTGTGAATAACACCAGTTGATGTGACTCATATCTCCAGCAGTATAAGCCTTTAGCCAGGGCAACCATGGGTAGAACCATTTTATCATATGGTTTTTAGGAGTGTATAGTACTATAGTACGATCTAAATCCATGTCTTGAAAATTGTTGAATAGATCTTCTGTAGACATTGTTACTACTTTGAGTCATTTATTTTCATGGTTTATCTATCTTCCTGTTAGCACATCTTATGGTTGATCAAAGACTTCCACCACTAATCTTCTGCGAACTCTTGCTGGAGAGGGAATATGATAGTCTGCTGATTCCAGATCTGCAGAACTGGAATCTGTCTCCATTTATTCATTTCCTGACTTTGAGCTAGACTCATGCATAATTATTTCAACTGATTCAGCAGTAGATCCTTGCAATTGACTTTCATCATTTATTCCTTTTGCAGTATCCTTCTTAGAACTATCTGATTCACCAGTTATTTTTAGCTCTTCAGATTTCAAAGTCCCTTTATCTTCACCTTCATCTTCTTCTTCTGTCTTGGATTCATTGGCAGTTGTAGTCTTTTCACTTTCACTCTTGGAATTTTTAAAAATCATACTCTTTTTGCCCTTGATGTCTTCTCTCAGAGACTCGAGTTCATCATGTTCATCATTATCACTGAGAATAATTATTTTTGATGAAGAGTCTCCTTTATTTTTCTGGTTAGTTCTTTGAAGTATCCGGTTACTCTTTCTTTTCTGATCTAGATCCCTTTCTACCAATAGATGGACTCCTTAGTGGGACCTCTGGTGACTTCTTCATAACCTTAGCTCTCTTCTTGGCTGGCATTGCAGGGGTGACCACTGGAGATGCAGAATCATCAGATTAAGATGACTCACTTTTCATTACGCTTGTCTTCCTCTTTTGTTCAGTACCCTTGCTGCTGCTGCCAGATGTCTTTAGTCTTTTGTTCTCCAGGGATTTTTCTTCCAATTGTCAAACAGCTTTGGAGACATCACTTTTTGAACATTAAGGGGTTCTCCCTCATCATCCCTTATCTTGCTCTTCAGTTTCTTCTTCAGGATAATGCTCAAGAGTATTCCATGAAAAACCTTTGTGAGGGGTTTATTTGTAGACTTCTTCTTCTCAGCCTTTTCTAGCCATTTAAACAACCAATCAGTCAGTAAGGCTCTAAAATTCATCTGTTATTTCATGATGATTGCAGTCATGACTCTCAGCTGCGGATCACTAATAGTATCGTGTGCAGTGTCTTTGCATAAAATACATTTTCTTGTAATCTCAGTCAGGAATTCAAACTCCTCAGGAAACTCCTTCTTCTTCATATCTTTTAGATTTGAATTTCTCTTATAGCGCATTAACTTCTTGCCTTCTTCAATATCAACTTCCTTGAGATTTATCAGACTTTGTTCAGGAAACCCTAGACATTGGTTGATGTCTGATGATTTTATCTTCAAACTTACTCCTTTGATTTTTGTAGATAAAAGCCCAGAATCTATCGTTGCATTTGAATAAAATTCCTTCACCAAGTCAGCATAAATTGGTGTGTTAGTTTCTAAGCTTTCAGAAAACCCAGCGCTCTTTACAAGCTCAAGAATATCTCTAAACTTTTTTCTAATTTTTCGAATTTCTTAGATATGGGTTGAATTCCAGTGATAACACACCAATTTTCCATTTTGACGGTTCGAAGTGTATGGGTATTCGATTTCAGGGATCTTGCAGGAGATGCTTGAAGATGATTTAGGTATAGTTTAAGATTTAATAGATTTTGGCTTTAAAGATTATTTAGGGTTTAAAAAGGGAGAGAGAGAAGTAGTCGATAAGCTTTGATAACTGTTTGAAGGTTTTTGAATTTGTCTTTATAACAGTTCCCTCTAACTCTGCAGAAATTGTGACGTGTCAGAAAGCCATTAGTTGCACGATGCCTACAAAGAAACTGTAACTCCCCATAAACTGATCAATTTTTCAGTTTTGATTTTTATTTTAAGAATATGAGCATTATTGCCGTTGGTTGACCGTTGACTTCTTCAGTACGTAGGGTAGCTTGATGAGATAGCTATAGACTCTATGATTTTCTTTGTCAACTCAATAATCGTCTTCTGTGACCATGCTTCAGTAAATGATTCGTTGTTAATCTCCAACTGAGAGTTACATGGTTCATCTACATCTTGACCTCTTTTGAGAAATTTTCTATACATATACTCCACATGAGTTCTTGCGATGCATTCTATTTTAGCTCTTCTTCTAGGTTAAGAAAGCTTAGAAAGGGCTGACCTCTTAGTATAAGACTTAGGGCTAGGTTTGTCTCTGAGGTGCTTATCAGAAGAGAGACTGTATAGACTTGATGGTAAGAATGTCATCACAACAGGCCTTTTTTCCAGTTCATTTACCAACTTTGGATATAATTTAATGTTGGTATGAGTGAGAGACAATGGAGTGCTTTTAGGTCTTTAATGTGTATGGTCAGGAGATTATGTTAGGAAAGTGTTTGTATAGGCTACAATCGTAGATTCAGCATACTCTACGATAAGGATGTTGATCATGAGGATTCTAAGATTGAGACAGTGAGGCTAGCTTGATTATCAGTCATAAATTTTAGGGACTCTACGACAGGGGATGAAAATTAATTTGTTTTATCGGCCACAGAGTTTTGGGACTCTGTCACTGGAAAAGAGCTGATGGTCAGCTTCTAAGTATACTGGAGTACTTTGCTGATTCATACAAACTTTGATAGATGTGTACTGATGCTCTGTGAACTGATTATCAGAGATATGTGGGAGGATGGACTGTCTCTTGAGCTCTTCTCTGAAGTTGGTAATGAATTCCACTTCGTCTCCTTCATTTTCTTTGTCGTGCAGCTTTATAAATTTCATGTCTACTCTTTCCTGAGTATCAGGTTTAGCTGCCTTCATAGTTTGAGAGATTTGTGAGATTTAGCTTTAATGTGTTCCTTCCTCAATTTGAGCAATGCTAGTCTTAGCAGATCATTGCTCCCCCATAGTTAATACTTCCATCTTAGAAGAAGATGAACTAGCTTTAGTGTATACATATTTGTACGGGTGCCTTGCACTTCTCCCTCTAGTTGGAATCTTCTGAGCTGATCTGATATTTTCATAATTGAATTAGCTCCATTAGATCATAGAGAACTTACTTTTAAAACTGATTATTCCACGATCTACTGACTAGACACTACGAACATAGGTTTTTATCATCCAAACTTTTAGCATCTGCTGTACTCGTAGAGTTTCCACTCTACAACTTATTCTTCACCATCATCGTTAGATGGTCATGAATATGATCTTTCTTCTTGATCCCCGTGAGTCTAGATGTTAGGATCCCATGATATGCTCATCAGACTTCTTGACTTTGGAGACACACTGTCTTCATAAGTGAGCTCTGGCCTTGAATGTTCTTTGAATGGGCGTATAGCTGAGGGATTTTGATGTTGCATCTTGGTAGGAGCTTCATAACTAAGCTTCAACCTTTATTAGTCATGGTCAGATAACATTAGGTACCTCCAGGTTAAATGATTTTCTATTTTGGTACCCCATTTCGATTTGGGTCCTGCTAGGTTAGTTTTATCGAAGGCCCTAGTCATTCAAATCTTTTGGATTTCCACAATGTATGGAAATTTAGCATTAACAATCATGAAGCATGTATACATGTAAATGATAACAGTTATAAAACATGATTGTGAGTATGTGTATAAATTAATAAATCTTGATATGTTAAACCTTTTCTATGGTTGATAGATTTTGAACTTTCATAGAGTGAGGATCATCTCTATAGATTACATCTAGTTGGTTCGTGGAGTTGATCAATCTTCAGGAACCTTCGAGATACAACTGTAGTGTTGATCACACACTATGTTTTATCAAAAGCACAAAATATTAAACTGTACGAATTTCTTTCTCTTGAGGAGAGTGATCTTTTGATAAAGCACTGTTATAGCACATAAGGTGATGTAATATGATATATGTATAGTGATGAGAATACATACCTTCTCACTATCAGTCTCTTGACAATCAGTTGTCATGTTTGTTTGCACAATGATATAAGACAGTGTTGTTCACATCTTTGTATTGTCAATACTGATAACAATTGTTGCTCAATGTGGCTTTAAATCAATCAAGTAGAGTCTTTGAATTATGATAAAATGAAAGTCTTGGCATCTCAAATTTGTTGATAGTACATTTGAAGAATTTCTCTAATTCCTTCATTAGAGATGCAGATCACTGATTGACTTTGGTTTAAGTTTAGATTGATCTGAAGGTTATATTTCTTTTGCTCATGGATCAACTGGAATATTAACAGGTGGAGATATATATTTACCTACATAAACAATTTTCAACTTATGAGCTCATCTTCACTCATAAGTGACTTACATGTAAAACTGAGCTTAGAACTTATTAGTGCCATGGATCAAACTCAAAGTGTTAGCTTTTGAATACAATGTGAGAACCTACTCTGATATCAATTGTTAGTTCCCGGCGGCACACAATAGATCTAGAAGGGGGGGTTGAATAGATCCTTTGAAAACTTTATTTTCTTTTATCATTTTTAAGTGATTAAAAGATAATGAATAGATGAATCAATTCGTGCACAATGGTATAGATTAAGATCCCTTTCAAGAATATAACTTTAAACACAGTTCTAAGGTTAGATTAGTTGCAAATAGATATAACAGTTATAGGACAGAATATAAGTGACATAAAGTAAATGACACCAGAGGTTTTAAGTAGTTCAGAGACTGAATGCTCATAATCCACTCTTTTACTTCAATAAGAAGGGATTCCACTAAGGATTTGATCAACTTTGAATCACAAAGATTCCTTTAAGACCAGCAACCTTGGAACACTAGTTCACAGAGAACTCTTCAAGACCAGCAGTCTTAGAAACTGTAAACTAAGCTCGACAAATTTAGAATCTCTTGTACCCTCTGGTACTCAGCAAGCCCAGCAGACTTGACTTTGGTTTATTCATTAAGACAAGGACCCTGCAGGCCCTAGTTGTTTGATTATTTGTTTATTGTTTGTTGTTGTTGAGCTGCTAAGATAACATTTAGCTTGTCCATCTTTTGGTACTTAGCAGCTTTTTGTGATCATTTGGCATTTAACATTGGTGTTTGATCACATCTAACGGACTGCTAAGATGTGTGTTAAGCTTGACATCTTGTTGGGACTTAGTAGTCTGACTCATCCTTTGGTGTTGTTGTTCTTTGCTGTTGATGCTTATCTTCATCTAATATTCAGCATTGCACACCATCACTGTTAAGGTACTGCTAAGTCTTTGCATATTAGTTTGACTTCTTTGGGTACTTAGCAGTCCTTGAACACTGGTTGTCCTGTGTACAAATTTGGTTCTGTATCTTCTTCTCTTCAGCTCAGTGTGTTCACGGTGAGACGTAGTGTGGCTCAAGCATTCTGCTTTCTGATCTGCCACTCAAGTTGGTGTCTTCTTGGCCTTCTGGCTCTCAGTACAGATGCCACTTTATTGTCATACTCCTTTGTATAGAGTGAAGCTTTTTCATTATTGAATTCTCATTAGTTGTGCTTCACTCTTATGTGGTGGTCTCACTCTCATGGAGACCTTTTCTCTATTAAGCTCTATATGACTTGCATCATCTCAAGTTAACAGCACTCTCTTCTTTGAAGCTTCAGTTCTTTATAGAATCATCTATCATCTTTCCATTAGAACATAGCCGTTGGGAGTCTTCCGTTGAAGAGATTTCTTTGGAGCATTTAATGCTTTAAATATTCTAAAATATGTGATGTAGACATATTGGATTGATGTGACAACTACTTTTTGACTTGCCTGACACATCAGTTTGCTTTATTACCTAGCACTTCTGAAAACGTCACTCTCAGCAGACTAGTAGGTAGTCACCTTTTTCTTTTATTTCCTTTATTTACATTAAGGATGTTTGGAAAGTATATCGGGATCCTAATAAATTCACAACGTTCGAATATCATTCTTCTTTGTTTAGACATTCTCACTCATCAGAAAAATGCCCTCTACGATTCTGATGTTGACCTTTATAAACTCTACGATTACTTGGTCGTAGCGTGTTTGTGGAAATCGTAGGGTGACTTGACCTTGACATCTCTTATGATTCCGAGAGTGTTCAACGTTGTACCATCTTATACTTATCTCTTACAGTTTGGTCTACGATTATGCTTAGTTTGTCTTGCTTCGGGAACTAGTGATTTGATTGACTACTTTGTCAATTTGGTTTGCATATCCCCTTGATTAGTCATGCTCAGCTTCCTTAACTTTCAACCTTGTGATCTCTTGATCATACTTAATGGTGAGGCTAAGTATTGACATCCTCTTCGTCTGTCCTCTGTAGGTGCTTCATTAGACTCTATTGCTCATTTACAGAATCTATGATTGTAGTCTTCTGATGAGATTTGAGTTCTTGGGTTGTGCTACTTAGTTGCAGTTAAGCATACGTTCGAAAGAATTGAGTAGCAGAGCAAGCTTTTCTTTCTTGATCGTAGAGTATTGGACGTTGAGTGTTCTTAAGCTTTAGGTTTGAATCTCTATATGATTTGCTTGTGATGGAGCTTTTGAAATGTTTCCGTTGAAGGCATCCGTTGTACCATTTAATACATTAGACATTTCTGAGCACTGATGTTGACTTCCTGGAAATCTATTGTTCAGCTGTCTGGCCCACTGACACAGCAGACTGCTATCTCACCTAACACCTGAAAAGGTGTTTTTAGCAAGCATACAGTCCTTTCCTTAGCTTCTTTTATACGCTTCTTCACATACTAAGGATGAGTGTTGGATCATTGGGATTCCCGAAATGTCAACGTCTATAAGCAATTCTTCACTTGATATACTTCATCCTTCAGCAAATGGACGAGGCTTGGTGCTTCTGATGCTGACTAGAGAGACACCACGATCGTTGTGTCTTGACATGCTAGTGCTTGATTCATCCTTGATCGATAAGAACACTATGATTTCTCTTAAGCTCTGATAGACTACGATCTCTACTTGCCTATTTTATAGACTCCACGATTTCGAGAGTTGACTGCAATTCTTGACTTGGCTCGGCAGGCGCTCGGACTATCTTCACGATTCTGAGTGTGGCTTCTAAGAAAGACTACAATTCTGAAGCACCTTTTTTGATACTCCACGATTCTACCTTGACTTCTGCAATCTCTCGGCTGGCTTGACAGACTACGATTCTGTTGAGGCCTATCTATTACATTTCAAATTAGATCATCCTAACAGCTTTGATCTTTCTTCTATACATTCATTTACAAAATGATAAATATTAAGCACAGATCAACCTAAGAATTTTGATCTACCATCTAAGTCCTTGTCCATATTGTCTATCGTCTATCAAGGACTTTACAACTTTTATCAATGCAGACATATTTACATATTCATTCATTAACTTCATCATCTTCATCAAAAAATTATATGAATAAAGGAATAACATTAACATGCATATTTTTAACAAAGTCTATAACAAAAGTTTTAAAGTTAGGAACAATGAATTTTGTAGGCAACAACTATGTACTAAAATATAACTGCCTAAGATAAACTTATTAACTTACGTGAAAATCCTGTAAGACACTCTGCATAAAAGTGGCATCGTACCGTGCGTATTGGTTATTACGCATGCACCCGAGTGGGAGGTGCGTCAAACATATAGCGTGTAAGGTGTACTTAGCTACCGGGTCTAGTATACTACAGTACAAATAGAATAATATGTGTTACGTTAATTGTGTCGTGCAATAAATGACATAAATATTAAATTGTTACTGCAATAATGGATTAACACTTACTGTCCAGAATTGACATCCACCGGTACTATAAGTGGAGTTGTCGGCGGACGACCAAAGATACCAAGGTTAGTCCCTCGGTGTCGTCGACGAGCCGGATCTGTAATAATTAAAAAAACTGAGTCAATAAACATAATCTGATACAATTTTAGATATATTTAAATCCTAGTTTAGCCAACTTACTAGCTCTTAAAAATGAGCTTCCATAGTGGCTAGCGTCTCCCGATCTGGATCGCCCACCACCGCGATGATCTCCACCGCTATGTCTAGCCATGAATATGCTACTACAATAACCAAATTAGTATATTATTAATTTGAATGTATATTACTTAAATATATGAATATGTTTATATTAACATTGTGGTATTTACTAATTAGAAATCATTTTAGTTTACGTACATCATTAAAACTGTCAGATTCAACGTGTATATCATTGTCAGATTCGATATCTTCCTCATCCTCAGTTTCGAGATCAGTTTCGCCGTCGTTATCATCCTCAACGACTACGTAATCATTCACGATGACTTTTTCCTCGACATCCTTATCCTCAGGTACGTCAATGACATTAGTTGTCATCACATCTTCAGCATTTAACACTACTTACCTGGGATTGCTAACATTTTCTTGCAGCGCCTCATCAATCCCAAACATATTATCAACATCAAATGCACATGTTTTAGTTGTGAGTACTGTATACCAGGGGCTTTGACTATTTACGACATTAGGAGCATAATATACTTGAGTTGCTTGACTGGCAAAGACGAATATGTCATCAAATCTTAATACGGACTTGATATCTACGGTTGTGATTCTATTACGATAAACTTTAACACCCTTTTCAGTATCAAACTAGCTGCACTTAAATGTTACTACCTTTTTACCCCCTTGATAATTGAAGACAATCACATCCTGTAAATGACCATAGTAATTGGACTCAAAATCTTGGCAACAGCTTCCCAACACCATAACCCCATAATTGATTGATGTGAGTTCATTCAAGTCATCGACCCTAAATCTGTACCCATTCACGATGTAGCCGGGAAAAGAACTAACAACTTTGTAAAGTCCTCGTATGACATCTATAAAACGCTCAGAAATGTTCTCTTCTTCAACCCTTTTCTTAAACCACTGTTGGAAATTAGCGTTAGTGAATGCTTCCAACTCTGCTACAGTTAAAGCTGGGTTAGAAGCATACGCTTCCTCTTCGAATGAACTAAAAAAAATATTAAAATGACTTTAATATATAGATGACTACACTTATAAATTATGTTAGATGCGATAAATAATTACATACATGATTTATGATGATACTTTGGGCATATTTAGAAGCACGTATGTAGATATAATCTTTAAATCTTTGTCGCTTAAGTAAGTCATCGTCTCATGGCCAAATGGCTTAGTCGGATATGTGAATACATCCAACTCATCATCAATATGAGCTTAGGGACCGACGACCTCATTCCTACTTAAACAGTTGTGCTTCGTTGAGATAACATCGTCAAAATAAAATGAGCAGAAGTTGTCAAACTTTTCTTCCGTATAGGGTTCAATAATAAAACCCTCTACATGAGCTTTGTTCTTAACTTTCTGTTTTAATCGACGCATATACCTAAAATAATTTTCAAATATATATTATTTTATTATTAATATGAGTAAAATAATGTAATTTTGTAGTATATATTACCTCTCAAAAGGATACATCCACCTATATTGTACCGGTCCTCCAAGTTTGAATTCATACGATAGATGAATAGGCAGATGTTCCATCGAGTTAAAGAATCCTGGAGGGAAAATCATTTCGAGCTTGCAAATGGTAAGAACAATATTGTTTTCCATCTGCTCCACATCACTGTACTTTATTACAGTTGAGCAAAGATCCTGAAAGAAATTTGATAGTTCGGTTAATGCAACCATAACTTTTCTGGGTAACATCTCACAAAATGAAATTGGGATCAATTTTTGAATGAATACATGACAATTGTGGCTCTTGAACCCATTAAATTTCAACTGGTCAATCTTACAGCATCACGATATGTTTGACACATATCCATATGGGAGCTTCAACCCACTAACCGACTTGTACACCTCTTCAACTTGTTGCTTAGTAAGAAAAAATGAAGCTTTAGGTTTCGTATTGTTAGGGTGAATCCACAATTCTGGCTTTATGTTCAATGCCATAAAATCTTTTCGTGCATTGTCATTGTCTTTAATTTTACTACTCGCATCTAACACGGTGTAAAACAAGTTCTCAAAAACATTCTTTTCTATATACATGACATCTATACAATGACGAATTGAAAGTGTGACCCAATACGGCAACTCAAACCATATGGGCGAGTGTATCCAATTATGAGTCTTCCCGTACCCGGCTGCTCTTAATTTACTTTGCTCCTTCCCTGATAAAGGAATATTCAGATCGGTCAGCCATCCTAAGACCTCATTGCCCGACAGTCGACCAACAACCCCTTTCTTCTCTGTCTTTCTATTGAACTGTGTAGACATCTTTTTGTAATTGTGATCAAGAGGCAAGAATCTACGAGCAGGTCCAAAGAAACTATATTTTTGCCCATACTGCAACTGATTGCCTTGCACCTCTCCTATATACACTGGACATGACAACTTCTCGTGAGCTGACCATCCACTAACCATCCCAAGAGCCGAAAAGTCAGTGATAGTCCATAACAAGGCTACCTCCATCACAAAATTCTTGCAGATCGATTTATCATACGTTTGGACCCCTGTTTCCCACAACATCTTTAGTTCATCTACTAACGGCCTAAGGTACACGTTAATGTCTTTTGTAGAACTTTTATCCCCCGGTAAGAGTAAAGTCAAGAACAAATACGGATCCCTTATGCATATTGACGGTGGAAGATTATAAGCTACCATAATGATTGGTCAAACAGAGTAAGGCTGGCTAAAATTATTAAAAGGGCAAAATCCATCCGTAGTGATGTCGAGCCTAACATTCCTGACTTCCTCTGCAAATTGTGAAAAATTTTCATCAAATCTCTTCCATTCATCTCCATCTGCTGGGTAAGTCAGCTGACCAGGCACGATATCCCTTGTTCTATGCGAACTCATATGCTGAGCCGTATGGGAAGACATGATTGTCGTTGAAGTCTCAGCGCAAGAGGAAAATACCCTAAGATCTTCTTGGGCACATGTTTCTCCTTCCCCCCATGTTTTGTCACCTTGTAGCAAGACAAGCTGCATATATCACACTGTTCCTTATCTTTGTCCGGCCCATAGTATAACATGTAATCCTGTTCACAAGCATCTATTTTTTGATACCCCATATTTAACCCTTTGACCATCTTCTTCACTTCGTAATAATTCACAGGAAGAGTATGATCCTTGGGTAAAAATTGTCCAATTAGAGCAAGCAAATCGTTGAAACCTCTCTCACTACAGTCGTGCTCATTCTTGAAATGTAAGAGCTGAGTCATTGCAGAAATCTTGGTGTGCTTGACATTTCCCTAATACAACGAGACCCCAGATTCAGATAGCAACTTGTAAAAGGCAGCAACTATATCATTTGGAACTTGTTGAGCACTGCCTGAAGAATGCTCATTTTCAACCCAGTCAATATTGGTAGGGCCATAAGCATCGACCAACATCTCCACGGCATCATAGTTCTCGATGTATGAATCTCGTTGAATTGGTTGTTCTACAGTACTATCGATCACTTCTCTTAACTCAGTTAATTCCTTGTGATGAGTCCATACGAAGTACCCATCCACAAAGCCACGGGAAAATAAGTCAAATTTAATCTCTTCGGCTTTCTTCCAGATCAGGTTTTTACACTTGACACACGGGCATCACATCTTTCTATTCGGATCATTAACATGTTATATTGCTTTGTTCAAGAAATTAGACACCCCATCACGATAAGCTGAGACTAATCCCCTCCCATCACTCAGTATCCTATGGTACATTCAACTTCGGTCGGCTGACATCTTTAACTACACAAAAGACGCATTCAGTACAGGGATATTTATGCATGAAGTAGATTTACCTAGTATCTCCACTATACAGGACAGAGGAAAGGCTTCTATCTCGTTCTTGGATGTGTCTCGTCACTAGTGCCAACACGTTGAGTACGTTTCATGAGTTTCAAAAAAAAATCGGCAGCACCTCCCCATGGTTTTCAAGTACACGAAATAGACTAAGATAACTTCTAATGGAAAACTAAGCAAATGCTACTTAGTTTTTTTATTTAATTTATTGTAATTTTAATTTATTCTAAATTATTTTTATTTTTATTTTTATTTATTTATTAGACATGATTTAACTTATTTCATGTTGTTTTATTTTCTTTTTTTCCTATTATTTTGTATTACATAATAATATATAATTTATTTTCATTAAATACTTTTTTATTAATTAATTTATTTTAGTACTAATAAACTAAGTAAATGGTATTTAGTTTATTTTAATATTGGGAAACATAAGAAATATATAAACATGGAGGAGGGCCTCCAAATTTTGGAATTTTATTTTATTTTTATTATATTATTTATAAAAATGTACCCTGTCAATTTACTTTAGTTGTACAAGACTAAGCAAGTACTACTTAATATTTTATTTTATTTTATCCTATTTATTTTTATCTTATTTTATTTAAATTTATTTTATATTATATTATTTTATTTTGTATTATATTATATTATAGTATCTAATTGGTTTTATTTTATTTATTAAATTAATTTAAATTTATTAAATTAAATATATTATATTATATTTATTATTTAATTTATTTTATTTTAATTTATATTATATCTTTTTTAAATTTTTTTATTAAAATTAATTTAATTTGATTTATTAAATTAATTTGAATTTATTATTATGTTTTATTTTATTGTATTATTTTTTGTATTATATTATGTTTTATTATATTATTTTATTTAGTTATATATTATATTATGTTATATAATATATATATATATATATATATATATATATATATATATATATATATATATATATATATATATATTATTTATATGTTATTATATTTATTTATTTATTTATTACTTAGTTTATTTTATTTTATTATTAGGTGAGAAACTAAGTAAACACTACTCAGTTTATTTTAATATTGAAAAACAAAGGAAAATACATAAATAAACTAAGTGGGGGCCATAAATATACAAAACTTTCAATTGCTTACTTTTGTCAGAAATTTCGTCGAAAATTTCGTCAAAAATAACAACTATATATACCAAATAAATAGCCCAAAATTTTGCAGTTGAAACATATTTTGTATTTGAAGAATCAAGCAGAATATGCCAACTAGAATATTCCCAATTTCAACAACACAACAAAATTCTCCCAAATTCAGAATGATATCAAAAACAAATTGCACATATCAATGATTCAGGGCATGCAGATAATCCCAATTTTAGTTATGTAATCCCAATTTCAGACTCTAATTAACCAATTTATAACCAAGAGCAATGTCCAATTTCAACCTTATTTCATACCAATTTTAGACCTATTTCATATCAATTTCAAAGCAATCAGTTAAGTACAAAATCAATTTTCAAACTCAAATATACATAAAAAAACCTAAACACAAAATATACAAAATCAAATTACAGACTAAAATGTACCTGTGTAGAGGAAAAGGAGGAAGAGGAAGAGGAGGTGGCAAGAGGAAAACGAGAAGGAGATGACTGAAGGAGGAGGCGCCCGGAGGTGGAGGTGGAGGTGGAGGTGGAGGAGGCGGCCGGACCTAGAAGAGGAGGCGACAGGAGGTGAAGGAGGAGGCAGCAGAAGGTAATGACCGGAGGAGGAAGAGGAGAGAGAAAAAAAATTGGTTAATGAGGGAGGCTGCTGAAAAAGACAATGACTATTTAAGTTTTAAGGGTTATTTCTGACGGAATTTCCGTCGGAATTAATCCCTCGAAATTAAGATATGTTTGACGAATATTCCCTTGAAAATAGCGCTTATGTTGTCGAAATTAGTTTCGCGCTGGCGGGAAAGATGGCGCCACGGAAGGCCTAATACTTCTGACGAAATTTCGTCGGATTTATACTATTTTCGAGGGAATTATTTGCAACGAAATCATTTCGTCGAGGATAAGTCCGTTGGAAATAGCCGATTTTCTTGTAGTGTTCTGTTTCTATTAAAAATAGGAATATTTTTAATTTTGGATAGTATATAATAGATACTGTAAGACCCCAAATTTTATAAATAAAGATAAATTTTCTATAAATATCATTTTTGAATATTATGGAGTTAATTTGATATAATGTTATAGTTATGGATAATATTTATAAATTTTGCAAAGTACGCAAGTTGTTATATAATATTCGATTGGTCAGGAAATATTCGTTTTAACAGGGAATATTCGTACAACGGCACAATCATTGGTGGACCCCACAACGAAATTATTGTCGGATTGAGAAAAAGACAAAAATATTTTATTAAAAATAACGGCGGAAGTTTTACCATTGATACTTTTAAACTACTCGGTAGTAAAAGTACAGTAATACTTGTGGTTGCATAGTAGCACACGGTATTGATTATTAATGCTTATGTGAAAAGTCACTCAGTTTGATTCAATTATTGTCAGTTAATAATATGAATTATTTAGCGATAATGAAGTTTTGTTTTATTCGTATTATTAACGTAATAAAACAGAAACATCTTTTTATATAAAACAGAATACTTTATTAAAGTTATTCTATAAATAGAATATATTATATTTTATTTAAAAGATTTTTCTTTAAATATGGACCGTCAGATTAAAGTAATCAATCTGGACCGTTCATGGATTAGTTACTATGCATTCTATTTTTCTATAAATAGCAGCCCATTCCTTCATTATTTCTTACGAATTCACTGAACTCTAGAGAAAGAAACTATAGAGAGAGAGAGAAGAAAAGTATTCTGCTACTTAACTACTTCCTTATTTCAGTTCTTCTTTAAAACGGTAAGGGGTGTTATTCTTTCTTATTCATGAAGAGAACTGTTGTTATTCCATTTCTTATTATTCTGTTGGAATAACCTGTATACGCGGTCTACCCTATACTTGGTGACATTCTTCTGTTATTCTGTTGGAACATCATGTCTGTGTGTTTTACACCGGACCTGGTTCCGTTTTTATTATTATTCTGTTGGAACATCTTGTCTGTGTGTTTTACACTGAACCTGGTTCCGTCTTGTTATTATTCTGTTGGAACATCCTGTCTGTGTGTTTTACAACGGACCTGGTTCTATTATTTATTATTCTGTCGGAATATCCTGTCTGTGCGTTTACGCCTGACCTGGTTCCATTATTTATTATTCTGTCGGAATTTCCTGTCTGAATATCCTGTCTGTGCGTTTACGCCGGACCTGGTTCCATTATTTATTATTCTGTTGGAATAACCTGTCTGTGCGGTCTATCGCATCCCGGGTGATTTTTTTTGTTATTCCATTCTTTATTATACTCAGTTGGTTAAGTTTTAACTTCTATACTCCATGAAATTAGTGGAATATCCTTGATAATTGCGGTTCATCCAGTATCTTTTCATGAAAATATTCTTCTAAGCATTCTTGAATTTTACTCCGCAAAGCAGTATCATGTTGACAATTTGGACGTTGTTAATTCTTGGATAAATTAATTCTTGAACTTGTTTTATTGAATTCTTATATCATTGTCATCATCCTCATGGTTATAAAATGTTGAAAGTCATCTATGGCATGTAATGCATAGATGGACTTGGTATAATTATAACCAGGGATTATTCGGTGTAATCATGACCGTAATATTACAAATGATGTGGTAAAAGTCCTCATTGGCCCGTAGTGCATTGATGGACAGTTGTTGGCATGATCATGACCATTAATGAATACCCGAATATCCTTGGCCGTAGTGCAGGGGTGATTCGATGATGTGAATTATTTTATTAAGCTGAGTCCCAGTGATAACAGTGTTGAAAAACCTTTTAAATCATAGAAGATAGTAGATTTTATTCTCTACTTGACTCTTTTAATGGATTGCTTGTTCCGCTGCAGTTAAACTTGATGTTCGTTATATTTTATCAGTTTAACATTGTTGAAGGCTAATGATAATTTATTCTGCATTATCTTAGTCATAATATTTCTTACTGGGCTAGTTAAGCTCACCTTTTCTTTCACTGTTCTCTTCAGGAAATGAGAATATAGCTGGGACGAGTCGGGGAACGGAGTGATGGACCATATAATAGTATTAGTAGTCCTCACTATTCTATTAAATAGTGTGACAATAATTGTAATGAGGACTCCTTTTGAGTTTGTATAGTCTCTAGTAGACACTAATTGTATTGAAACTCACAGTTATGTTTTGTCGTATTGTACACGACAGTTGTATTAGTAAGTTGTATTTGTATTCTGTACCATGTATCTGACGACCCAAGATGGGTGATGTATTAGCGTCACAGTTGGTATCAGAGCTTAGGGATATGATCCCTGGCTAAGATGTGAGAATAGAACTAGGAGGGGAGAGACGGGGAATTCCTTCGCTAGTATGACCTACCTAAGTTTATTTGCATGGTATTTAATTGGTCGGTCATAATGTAAGGATAATATATGACATATCAATTAACTTTTGTTTTGTGGCAGTATCTGAAAATGGCATCTGAGAATGTTGAGAATAGCAATGGAGCACAGGCGACTGTTGATTCACCACATATCAATAATCAGGATAATTTGCATTAGGAAGGTGACAATCCTCATGCAAACAACAACACTGACCAGATGATGAATGATGGAATGTTCAGAAGCTTTATGCAGTTCATGCAACAGCAGGTGAGAGCGGCTCCTGTCCAAAATATAGGTGAAAACACTGAAAACTCTCGGACGGTCACCGCTAAACAGTTCAAGGAGCTGGGACCACCGGAGTTTAAGGGAGAGCCAAAATCACTTATAGCGGAAACATGGATAAAGCAGATCACCAAGATATTTGATGTCTTGGGATGCTCCGAGGAGCAAAAGGTTCCCTTTGCCGCCTTTATGTTGCGAGGAGAGGCAGATTACTGGTGGGAATCGATTAAGTGTACTCAACCTGCCGCACTGAAGATGTCTTGGGAGAAGTTCCAAGAGCTGTTCAATGACAAATACTTTTCCGAAAGTGTTCGTCACGTGAAGGAGGTGGAGTTCATCAAATTGGAGCAGAATAATATGACCGTATCGCAGTATGAGGCTAAATTTGCTGAGTTGTCCCGGTTTGCGTCCCACTTGGTGGATAATGAAGAGCGAATGACGCGAATGTTTTTGTGAGGTTTGAAACCTGAGATACGTCAACATCTTATTTCTCATAAACTGTGTTTGTATTCAGATGTTGTGAATAGGGCTCAGTTAGTGGAGCGAGATAACGAGTCAACGCAACCAAAAGAGAGCAGTCGGCAAAATGATAATACCAGTGAGAGCAGTCATCGAAGCGGTGACAACAAGCGTGGAGGGAATCAACAGGCCAGAAATGGTAACCACTTCGGTGGTAATCAGGGCCAAAATAATAAGAATGGTCATTTCAAGAAGAGGAGATTCAACAATGATAGAAAGACGTCAGCACCAGCACCCGTTGTTAAGGAAGGAGAACGACCATCTATCATATGTTTCAAATGCGGAGGAGAGGGGCACATCAGTCCAAACTGCGCGATGCCGTCTAAAGCATGTTATAATTGTGGAAGAGAAGGTCATTTAGCTCGATTTTGTCGTTTACCAAAAACAAGTTCAGCCAAGATGGAGACACCAAAGGCCGTCCCAGAAAAGTCAAAACCGGTAGTGCAAGGGAGAGCATTTGTTGTGACCTCCCAGAAAGCAAGGAACCCAAATGAGGTCATCACGGGTAAGCTTATCATAAACTCTAACGAATTCTATACTTTATTTGATACCGGTTCTACCCATTCTTTTATTTCTCCTACTTGAGCTCATCGATTAAATTTGACTCCGGAGAAATTAGACTTTGACTTATCTGTTGAAACTCCATTGGGTGAAACCTTCATTACATCCACGGTTTATAAGTCTTGTTTGGTTCAAGTTGGTACCCACACATTACCTGTTGATCTTATTTCATTAAAAATACTTGCATTTGACGTGATTCTAGGGATTGATTGGTTAACTACTCATCATGCAAAAATTGATTATTTTCGTAAGGTTGTTAACTTTCATATTCCTAATCGACCTATTATACGAATTCAAGCAACCAAACCATTAAAATCAATCGCTGTCATCTCAAGCCATAAAGCTATTCGTTTATTGAAAAATGGATGTCAAGGTTTCTTACCTCATGTCACGGATCTAAACAAAAATACGTCAATTTTGAATGATATTTTTATTGTTAATAAATTTCCTAACGTATTCCCTGAAGAACTTCCTGGCCTACCCCCAGAGCGTGAAATTGAATTTTGTATCAACCTTGAACTCGGTACAAAACCCATTTCCAAAGCCCCATATCGAATGGCTCCTATTGAACTTCAGGAGTTAAAGATCCAACTGCAGGAATTGTTAGACATTGGCTTTATTCGTCCTAGTACTTCTCCTTAGGGTGCTCCTGTGCTATTCGTGAAGAAGAAAGATGGAAATATGCGACTTTGTATTGATTATCGGGAGTTGAATCATGTCACCATCAAAAACAGGTACCCATTGCCACGTATTGATGACCTGTTTGAGCAGTTGCAAGGAGTACAATTCTTTTCAAAGATCGATCTTCGTTCTGGATATCATCAGCTGAAGGTTAGAACTGAGGATATTCCAAAGACGGCTTTCAGAACTCGGTACGGGCATTATGAATTCCTAGTCATGTCCTTTGGATTGACTAATGCTCCTGCTGCCTTCATGGATATGATGAACCGGGTATTCAAGGAATATTTGGATCACTTTGTGGTCGTCTTTATTGATGACATCCTTATTTATTCCAAAATCCGTGAAGATCATGAGCAACACTTGAGGCTGGTACTCCAAAAGCTTCGTGAATACAAGCTTTATGCCAAGTTGAAGAAATGCGAGTTCTGACTGGAGGAGGTAGCATTCCTTGGGCACGTAGTATCAAGTCGTGGAATATCGGTTGACCCGTCAAAGATTGAAGCTATTCAAAGTTGGGAGCAACCTAAACCAATGACCGAAGTACGTAGCTTTCTTGGTTTAGCTAGTTATTATCAGAGATTCGTGGAAGGATTTTCTCGAATCGCTACTCCATTAACTTAGCTGACTCGGAAAGATACAAAGTTCGGTTGGAGCGAAGAATGTGAGAAGAGTTTTCAAGAACTCAAGAGAAGACTCATTTCAGCACCTGTTCTAACAATACCATCTGGCTCGGAGGAATTTGTCATCTACAGTGATGCTTCGAGCAAAGGGTTGGGATGCGTTCTCATGCAACATGAAAAAGTCATAGCCTATGCATCAAGACAACTCAAGGAATATGAGAGGAATTATCCTACTCATGATCTAGAGTTGGCAGCTGTTATCTTTGCACTTAAAATTTGGAGGCATTACTTGTATGGGGAGAAGGTGGAGATCTTTACGGATCATAAAAGTCTCAAATATTTCTTCACTCAAAAGGAACTCAACATGCGACAACAACGTTGTCTTGAACTGTTGAAAGATTATGATCATACCATTCTATACCATCCTGGAAAAGCGAACGTGGTAGCTGACGCATTGAGTAGAAGATCATATGCAAGTACGAGTGCGATATTGTCAACACAAAGGCCCATTTTATGTGACTTGCAAAGGATGGAGATAGAGTTAAAGACTCCAGGGACCCATGTGATGATGGCGAATATATGAGTAGAACCAACTCTAATCGATAAAGTTAAAGCTGCTCAAGTTACAGACCTGGAGCTGATGCGTATGAGGAAGAAAGTGCAAGAAGGTGCTATGTCGGAAGCAAGAATCGATGAAGAAGGAATACTTCGAGTCAACTCCAGACTTTGTGTTCCTAACAACCCTGATTTAAAGTATGAAATCATGATGGAGGCGCACAACACACCGTTTGTAATCCATTTTGGAAGTACCAAAATGTATCATGATCTTCGTCATACATTTTGGTGGAGCAATATGAAGAGAGAGATAGCGTTGTTTATCTCAAGGTGTCTAACTTGTCAACGAGTCAAAGCGGAGCATCAAGTACCAAAAGGTCCATTGTAACCACTTGAAATTCCAGAATGGAAGTGGGAGCACATTACCATGGATTTCGTTACCGGTCTTCCTCAGGTTTCTCAAGGTATAGATGCGATTTGGGTCATTGTTGATAGATTGACCAAGTCTGCTCATTTCTTACCGATACGAGAAACTTATACACTTGAACGTCTTGCTCGTATGTACATAAACGAGATTGTAGGACTGCATGGTATGCCAGTATCCATAGTTTCTGATCGAGACCCAAGATTCACTTCATGATTTTGGGTTAGTTTACAAAACGCTATGGGCACGGATTTACGATATAGTTCGGCATATCATCCTCAGACGGACGGACAATCAGAGAGGACTATTCAAACTCTAGAAGATTTATTAAGACTATGTGTCCTTGACTTCAAGGGAAGTTGGGACAAGTTCTTACCATTGGTGGAGTTTTCCTACAACAACAGTTATAGAGCAAGTATTGGCATGGCTCCATTCGAAGCATTGTATGGAAGAAAATGTCGTTCTCCAGTATGCTGGGATGAGGTGGGTGAAGCAACGTTGTTGGGACCCGAGTTGGTACGTATGACTACAGAAAAGATTTAAACGATCCGACAACGTAAAAAAACCTCACAAGATCGGCAAAAAAGTTATGCTGATCTTCATCGAAAGGACGTGGAATTTGATATATGAGATCATGTGTTCTTACGTGTTACTCCATGGAAAGGAGTTACGAGATTTGGAAAGAGAGGAAAGCTCAATCCTCGATTCATCGGTCCATTTTTAATCCTCGATCGAGTAGGAACTGTGGCTTATAGACTCGCTTTACCACCAAGTATGTCTCGTGTTCATAACGTTTTTCACATATCCATGTTAAGTAAATATGTGGAAGACCCGAACCACATTATTGAGTTAGAACCGGATGAAATAGCAGAAGATTTGACGTATGAAGAAGTTCATGTTCAAATCTTGGATAAGAAGGAACATATTCTACGCTCCAAGGTTATACCTCAAGTCAAAGTTTTGTGGAGAAACCACGATGTTGAGGAAATGACTTGGGAGTTAGAATCTGAAATGAAATCAAGGTATCCTTACATCTTCGACATACCAGGTACGTATCCTAATTTCGAGGGCAAAATTTCATAAGAAGGGGAGGTTGTAAGACCCCAACTTTTATAAATAAAGATGAATTTTCTATAAATATCATTTTTGAATATTATGGAGTTAATTTGATATAATGTTATAGTTGTGGGTAATATTTATAAATTTTGTAAAGTACGCAAGTTGTATATAATATTCGATTGGTCGGGGAATATTCGTTTTAACAGGAAATATTCGTACAACGGCACAATCATTGGTGGACCCCACAACGAAATTATTGTCGGATTGAGAAAACGACAAAAATATTTTATTAAAAATAACGGCGAAAGTTTTACCATTGATACTGTTGAACTACTCGGTAGTAAAAGTACAGTAATACGTGTGGTTGCATAGTAGCACATGGTATTGATTATTAATGCTTATGTGAAAAGTCACTCAGTTTGATTCAATTATTGTCAGTTAATAATATGAATTATTTAGCGATAATGAAGTTTTGTTTTATTCGTATTATTAACGTAATAAAACAGAAACATCTTTTAATATAAAACAGAATACTTTATTAAAGTTATTCTATAAATAGAATATATTATATTTTATTTAAAAGATTTTTCTTTAAATATGGACCGTCAGATTAAAGTAATCAATCTGGACCGTTCATGGATTAGTTACTATGCATTCCATTTTTTTATAAATAGCAGCTCATTCCTTCATTATTTCTTACGAATTCACTGAACTCTAGAGAGAGAACTATAGAGAGAGAGAAGAAAAGTATTCTGCTACTTAACTACTTCCTTATTTCAGTTGTTCTTTAAAACGGTAAGGGGTGTTATTCTTTCTTATTCATGAAGAGAACTGTTGTTATTCCATTTCTTATTATTCTGTTGGAATAACCTGTATACGCGGTCTACCCTATACTTGGTGACATTCTTCTGTTATTCTGTTGGAACATCCTGTCTGTGTGTTTTACACCGGACCTGGTTCCATTTTTATTATTATTCTGTTGGAACATCCTGTCTGTGAGTTTTACACCGGACCTGGTTCCGTCTTGTTATTATTCTGTTAGAACATCCTGTCTGTGTGTTTTACACCGGACCTAGTTCCATTATTTATTATTCTGTCGGAATATCCTGTCTGTGCGTTTACGCCGGACCTGGTTCCATTATTTATTATTTTGTCGGAATATCCTGTCTGTGCGTTTACGCCGGACCTGGTTCCATTATTTATTATTCTGTTGGAATAACCTGTCTGTGCGGTCTATCGCATGCCGGGTGATTTCTTTTGTTATTCCATTCTTTATTATACTCAGTTGGTTAAGTTTTAACTTCTATACTCCATGAAATTAGTGGAATATCCTTGATAATTGCGATTCATCCAGTATCTTTTCATGAAAATATTCTTCTAAGCATTCTTGAATTTTACTCTACAAAGCAGTATCATGTTGACAATTTGGACATTGTTAATTCTTGGATAAATTAATTCTTGAACTTGTTTTATTGAATTCTTATATCATTGTCATCATCCTCGTGTTTATAAAATGTTGAAAGTCATCTATGGCATGTAATGCATAGATGGACTTGGTATAATTATAACCAGGAATTATTCGGTGTAATCATGACCGTAATGTTACAAATGATGTGGTAAAAGTCCTCATTGGCCCGTAGTGCATTGATGGACAGTTGTTGGCATGATCATGACCATTAATGAATACCCGAATATCCTTGGCCGTAGTGCAGGGGTGATTCGATGATGTGGATTATTTTATTAAGCTGAGTCCCAGCGATAACAGTGTTGAAAAACCTTTTAAATCATAGAAGATAGTAGATTTTATTCTCTACTTGACTCTTTTAATGGATTGCTTGTTCTGCTGCAGTTAAACTTGATGTTCGTTATATTTTATCAGTTTAACACTGTTGAAGGCTAATGATAATTTATTCTGCATTATCTTAGTCATAATATTTCTTACTGGGCTAGTTGAGCTCACCCTTTCTTTCACTGTTCTCTTCAGGAAATGAGAATATAGCTGGGACGAGTCGGGGAACGGCGTGATAGACCATATGATAGTATTAGTAGTCCTCACTATTCTATTAAATAGTGTGACAATAATTGTAATGAGGACTCTTTTTGAGTTTGTATAGTCTCTAGTAGACACTAATTGTATTTAAACTCACAGTTATGTTTTGTCGTATTGTACACGACAATTGTATTAGTAAGTTGTATTTGTATTCTGTACCATGTATCTGACGACCCAAGATGGGTGATGTATACCTAATTTTGGGGCGTCACAGATACAAATTTGGATTTTAGTTATGTTAATATGAATAGGAAAGTTGAACCAAAAATTGGTGAAACCAAACCAAATTTATACTTTTAATTATTTATAGTTGATTAGTTTGTCATTTTTAATTGTTATGTACTCAATTTAATTGTATTTCAAAGTTATTTGGAAAGTTCTATTTGAAATTTAATATATACATAATATTTATTTTATGAGTTGTGACATTTGTAATTTAATATTTTTAAATTTAAAAAAAAAATTTGCTAAGGGTTAAAAAAACTTATTACTAAAAATATCTTTTCCAAAATGCTCAAATAAGCGATATAAGATGACAATCATAATAGTATGTATATTTATTGAACGTAGATACATTCAGAACTCATTTACTTTTGATAATTGGTTTTACTTTTTTGTCATGTTTAGGTTATGTGTATAGTACACCATGTTTATAGATTGAGGAAAATACACTAATACTCCCCCGTATATAATTATAATAATATTTATCGTTTTTCTAGTTTTTTAAATAACAATCATTACTCTTTTAGTCTACAATATATAACATTTATTACCCCTAGTGTAGTTGATCAACTAATATCCAAAATTAATTTTAATATAATATTTAATATACCCTTCAAATTATAATATTTAATATACTCACTAAATATAAATTTGTACATTATAATTTTTACTTAATTTGATCTAATTAATTAAATTATGAACTTGTGTAATAAATAACATAAATGTCAAAATATAATAAATATTCATTTTATCTGGAAAATAAAGTCGTACACTTTTTGCTAATTAAATTTTTTAAAGATTAAAATTTACGTAATATACATTCAAATATACTCCATCCGTCCCAAATTATCTGCTGTTTTAACAAAAAAAAATTTATCCCATAATATCTGCTTTTTCAAGATTTCAATACATATTTTTTCTTTGTTTTCCAAGTTTGCCCTTTTACCCTAATTAATGATAGTTATTATCCTCATTCATGTCTCTCCTCTTTTTAAGCATCTTTTCATATTCCCACCAATAAGGATTCATGCACAGAAAACAAAAAAGTCAATACATAAGGGCATTTTAGTATATTTATCACATATATTGGTATGTGTGTGAAACTCTAGAAAAGCAGATAATTTGGGACGGAGGGAGTATTTTTTTTGTAATTAAAAGGTAAAATTTTAATACCCATAAAAAGTATAAATTAATGCAAAAAAATTATAATTATTTTTCTCAAATATTAAAATTTATGTAAAACAAACTTATTATTACGAAACGAATATTATTATTAAAAAAAAGTATTAAAAATTATATTAATTATTTTTCTCAAATATTAAACTAAACATAAGTCACACTTAAGTATATTTATTTACAATAAAAATGACAAATATTGTTACTCAAAAAAGAAATAATATATTAAAAGAAAAATCTTTTTACAAGATAGAGATAGTAATAAATATTTGGAAACTGATATTTTTAAAAAAAATTAATATTTTGACATGATCCCTCTCACATGAATATAGTGAGTGGGTCTCACCTTCATGTGAGCGAGACTCATGTAGAAATATTATTTTAATATGTAAAAATATCAGTTTCTCAAATATTATTATATTTTTTTATTTAACATTGCACAAAAACAACACTAACTGTATACTAAAAAATGTAATCAAAATTTTAAATATCCCAAATTTTGACATACACTCGAGAAAATTTAGCCTATAAAAATCATAATATGAAATTAAGAATTCAAATAATAATTTTTGTCATTAAACACCAAAAACTAAACTATCAACATACTCAATCACTCTAATTAGAACAACTCCATTAATAATTTAATTTAATTTTTTTTAATATTTATATCAACTATCCAAAAATATGTTCTAATTAAACTAAATTAGTTTTTTTTATAAGTTACCAATAATTTGAATGAAATAATCTTAATTACAAATAAAATTATAATTATAATATATTTAATTATAGTAAATATATAATTGAATATATTTAATCAATCCTAAAACTTGAAGAAGTACTAGTTGTTACTCAAAAAACTAAAACACGGGGACGTAAGTGTTATTATAATTATTTGACATGGTGTCAATGTATATAGTATAGATTAAAGTACCAAAAAAACTTGCACTTTGTACTACTTTTAGATACACAGCAGCACCCCTGTTTCTCCTGATCGTTCAATCCTTTCACACTTCTCCATTTGCCCAATTTGACCCTTTGTCTATTAAACATAATAAATATGAATGTAAATATACCAATTATGTCCAGAGCCGGCCCTGGGCAAGGGCCAGCAGGGCAACCGTCCAGGGCCTACAGTTGAGGGGGCCCAAAATTTTTTATGAACTTATGTATTTGTGTATAAAAAAAATAAAATAATAAAAAGATTAGCAATATTATCCACTGAAAATGATATGTTAGAAAACATTAAATATGATAGTATAATTGATTATTTTACATCTAAAAGTGCAACAAGAAGACATTTTAAATGATGTTTTGTGGTTTAAATATCATTGGGCAAAACTAAAGAAATATCCACTGTAGTTGGTAGGTTTTACTGATTACAATAAATTATTATTTTGAAATTGGG
This sequence comes from Panax notoginseng, assembly GCA_016801055.1. Taxonomy (NCBI): domain Eukaryota; kingdom Viridiplantae; phylum Streptophyta; class Magnoliopsida; order Apiales; family Araliaceae; genus Panax; species Panax notoginseng. Next base: position 40,013,066 of record CM029020.1, read on the forward strand.
TCATTCCGTTAAAAAAAATAAACGTACGTTAATTTTTTATCTACAAAACTAATGAATTACCCACTGTAGTTGGCACATTTTACTGATTACACTATTGAACTTTTAATTTTTTAAATTATCCCATCAAACTAATTAAAAATAATTATTTTAAATATTTTTAAAAATAATTATTATTTGAAGTAAAAAATATTAGAAACTTTTTTTTCTTCATAAAATGAGTAGAGTTATATAAAATATAGATTCAAAAAAATTAAAGTGATTTTAAATTAAATTAATGTCTACTTAATTTTTTAACAGAATGACCCATTCTTAATATTAGAAATTTTTCAAAAAAAAAACTAAAAATAGAAATTAAAATAAAAAACAGTAAAAGATAAATAAAAAAAACTGATTCATTTTTTTCAAAAAAGAAATTAATAATTTTTATAAATAAATATTATTTTCAAGAAAAAATTTGAAAATTCTTCATATTTTAAAAAAATGAGTAAAATTTTATAAAATATAGATTCAAAAAAATAAACTTTATTTTCAAAAGAAAAAAAAAGATTTTTTTTAAAAAATCAGTAAGGTTTCATAAAACTTTAATTTTTTTTAAATCTATATTTTATGAAACTTTACTCATTTTATGAAAAAAAAAATATTAAAGTTTTTAATATTTTTTACTAAAAATAATAATTATTTTTAAAAATATTTAAAATAATCAATTTTTAATTAGTTTAATGGGGTAATCTGAAAAATTAAAAATTCAAAGATATAATCAATAAAACGTGCCAACTACAATGAGTAATTCATTAGTTTTATAGATAAAAAATTAACGTTCGTTTATTTTTTTTTAACGGAATAACCCAATTTCAAAATAATAATTAGTTTAGTGGGGTAATTTGAAAAATTAAAAGTTCAATTATGTAATCAGTAAAACTTGCCAATTACAGTGGGTGTTTCATTAATTTTACCGATTTCATTGATATTTTTATTTTGTAGGTACATGTGATGATTCTTTATTTTAATGATATTTTAAAGTGTTCTTCTTTATCTTTTGTAAATTTTGTAAATTCTTATAATTTTAATAAAAATAATTAGTTGCTAATTTATTTATTTAATTTGTATAAAGGGGCACACTTGAAAAAATTTGCCCTGAGCCTTAGAAAACTCAGGCCCGGCTCTGATTATGTCTATATTCAAATTTTATTTAGTTTCCTTTAATATCTCATTCCCCAAATTTTATGTCTTTCTTATTTTTTTGGGTACCATTAACCATTGTATTACAACGGAATAGTTTGAAACAGTGTTTTAAAAATCGTTTCTTAGACGATTTTATTTATATAATCCACCCGTATCAAATTATAAGATTAATAATTTAATAATAACTTTTTAAAAGTTAATTTCAAATATTTTTAAACTCAAAATTAATATAAATTCATGTGTCTTTTGTCAATACTATTATTAATATCGTGAACTCTCTAAAAAATACTACTAATTATAAGAGTTATTGTTTTCAAAACTTAAATGAATTACGTCAATTTAAAATTTAAAAATATCTCAAATTTTCTTTTAAAAGGTCAATATCGATCTTATAATTCGGAACAGAGAGAGTATTTTTAATTGTTATTGTTATACTGTACAAATAATTTTTTTTAAAATTACCAAAAAATTATCTTACAAGAATTAAAAAATTCATTTAAAATTAATATGGTAGACTATCTAGGCCTGATTCTGCTTAGGTGCCCAGATGGTAGAGGTACCGCCTAGCGTCTAGGCGTGGATTAAACAAACAAGTTTGCCGCGAAATTTTTTAAAACAATAGTTAGAATCCAAGACCTTTGCCATGAAATAATTGGCTATACCAAATTGTTGATAGATGAAAGAATTGTGACCCTTCCCATTTTTAATTTTTATGTCATATCATCAAAATAAAATTAAACAAGAAAATTTTTCAATCTTTGTGACAAAATATGAGATGATGGGGCCCTCTTCCTCATTTTCTTTTTCAAATAACTACTATGAACAATAAAATCAAAACCTAATTGAGCCTCAAGTAGTACTACTTGACAAACAAAATGAATGACATATGATAATGAGAAAAAAATTAGACAACCACCATAAACACTACTATTTTCATAAAACAAAGAAAGGTTGTGCTTATGAACACAAACGAAAGATAAGAAATTTACATGGTTTGATCCTAGCTAGTAACAAGAGAAGTAGATTAAGAAGTTGATAAGGTCTATTTCTGTTTTTGTTTTCTTACAATAATAGTTCAACGGGTCATTTTTAATAACTATGTCTTCAATTAAATTATATTTCAAAGTTACATAGAAAAGTTTTATTTGTGAGGTACTGTAATTTAATATTTGTACATATATAATATTTGAGTTATTTCTTGTAATTTAGTAATTATTTTTTAATAAATAAATTTATCAAAAATCAACGGTTTGGGTTGGGTACCTATAAGATGGATGGATAAAACTTCCTTGAATTGGACCTCTCAATTGTTTTTTTTTTCCTTTCCTTTTTTAAATTTTATTAAGCTAGAATGTATAAACATTCTCCAATGTACTTTTCCTCCTTTTTTAGACACTTTTTGAGAAGCTTTGCATGACCTAATCAAGAGAAAATAACAATTGTTCTTGCCATTAGCATAAACTTATACTGTTTGTAAGTTTTTTTTAGGGGAAGGGAAAATAATTAAAATTCCTCTGAAATCTCATGTTTGTGAGTTTTTTTTAGGGAGGAAGTGAAAGAATTTTGAGGTAAGGTTGGTTTTATTTTTAACTCAAAAACTTTAGCCCAAAAAATAAAGTGGGATGATTTGGAGGGATGACATTAAAATGATGGGAAAGTTAGATATTATATATTACCTAAAGTTATCTTTCAAAATAAATCATGTCATTTATTATATAAATATGTAAGGGTAATATAGTAATAGTGTAGTTTAAAAATAAAAATATTTTCCTTCCTATAAACTCGCACACAAGGAAAAATATAGTTAAAATATCATTCATTCTCTTTCTTTCCAAAATTCACAAACTAGGGGCGAGCATGGTGCAGTTGGTGCGGTTTGAAACTCAAACCGCACACGAAACCGCTTAGATGCGGTTTGAAAAATTCAAAACTACACATAAAATCGCTTGTGATTGGTGCGGTGTGGTTTCTGTTCCAAAACCAATTGAAAGAACAACATTTTATGCAATTTAAATTAACAATTTAGCATCACACTATTAAATGCCACTTTGATAACACACACAACCTTACTTATAATGTTTTGTTTAAACAAAAGCTAAATAGATCCTGATGAATTATTATTTGCTTACATTAAAAAATTCTAAACAGAGATAATTAGTTAATTACATGAAAGATAATTCCAAATGGATTAACTGAAGGGTGGCTTCCATAATAATGCTTCTTAATATGCTCCATGTTGATAGTGCTACTCATTTCAGGACTCAACACGTCATTTTGGGCCTTTTGGCTATATAATTAAAATTTATAAAAAAAAACTCAAAAGAAGTATAGTACGGTTTCGATTTTATGCATGCGATTTTGGTCAGTAACTAAACCTAAACCGTAAATTCAATTTTTCAACCAACTTAAAACGGTCACATACGGCGGAACCGTTGTTGCGATTTGTGTGGTTTTTTATGCAATTTCAGAGACAATTTGGTTCTTTGTTCAGCCCTATCACAAACATGACAAAAGAAAATTATAATTCATTCTCATCCCTTCCCCTCCTATATATATTTTCCCTTCTAATCTCATCCCTCTAAACTCATAAACACGGACTTAATGTTTATCTTGATTTGAACCTAATAGCAGCACTGGTTGAAGCAATCATGAGTTTCTCATTTGCTCATGAGGTCTTTACTCTATATGAGTTTTTTTTTTGTTATTTTCCAAGACAAACAAAAAAAAGAGTAAAATGCAAAAGTAACTCCTATGTTATAAGGATATTTAGATATTACGCCCTTTTTTTAATCAATGCAAAATGAATTCTTTACTATTCTTGGTTCGAGCCTAATTGTTGTATTATGAGTTTCTTGTTTGCTAAATCAATATTTTATGGCAAAAAAAGACTTAATTAGCACTGTGCTATAATGTTCATAACAAAATTTATATTTGGTCATAAGAACTGTAATCATTGGGAATATAATTACCAATTAAATGAAAATTGATCTCAACTTTCCAGGATTGTAACAAATTTTGAGAGGTCAGAGGACCTTAATTTTTTCTCCCTTAATTATCTGATCTTTACACTTTAAACATACTTTTTTTTGCATCAATAAAATCAAGGTCTAAATGGCAAAATGGTAAAAATTAAAGAGGTTGGGATAGGGAGGTGATAAGCAAATAGCTCGAGTGAAAATTGGAAATAAACAAATTAGTAATAACAAGGAATATGCTTTTCTATAAAAGAGAAAAAAATGCTGATGGAGTACAAATCTTAATAGAAACCAAGCTCCTCATGCCTCAATAGTAAAAAAGAACTATTCATAATGCTTTGGGTACATGAGAGGTCTTTGGATCTATTTTTGCCAAAAGCAAAAATGTTAAATTTCAGTCGAATATAGCAAAAAAAAGAAGAAGTTAATAGTTCCGAATGATTATATTCAAAACAAAAGGTTACATTTATGAACAATTATTTTTCAGGCAGATCAATTTTAACAGATATTGTCAGCACAATTTACTGACCGAGCTTACTGTAATTTGTACGATCTAGCTTTAACTAACCAATCGAATCATGCACTCCTATTACAGCCAAGTCCGCTCGGGTATCGCATTTCAAGTTCGTTATCCTAACAGTATCTTCTGCTCCATCGGGAGCCTGACACCTTCTTCTATCCTATCTACTGCCTTGCTCCTCTGCTCTATACTGCTCTAGCCTCTTGCTATAATAGCTTGTTTCTCAGGTGGTTCGCACCCTGGGTGGTGCGGCTGAAGGTACTATTGTTAGGTTTTGTGAGAATCATAAACGCAATTAAATTTGTACAAAGCAGCGAAAGCATGACAAAATCAGATTTAAAAATTATCACAAACTAATTACCCAGATCATCCTTAATGGATGTTATTAATTAAAACGAAAGATGAGAAGTTATGGAATCATGCCCTTATAGATTCAAGCTTTCACAGGTACGAGTTCAACTCCTAGTTCTTCGCGATCTTCTTGAATCTCCGAGATTGATTCCTTCCTTTAATCAATGTTAGTCACCCAAGTGTATAACCTCTAAAGGTGATTCATCATGGAAGAAGGATTATTCAAGAATTAGGGTGGTTGGTTAAACCCTAGTTTTTCTATCTCTATAGAAAATGAGTACTCTCCAACAATTAGAATTACGTCTACTGATATCTAACATAAGACTACTCTTATATAGATATTAGTCAACCCTTATAATCTAATTAAAAATAGGATTTTATTTAATTAATTAAATTTCTTTAATTAATTAAGCTCCCTAATCTTATTAGCGATAACTAATTAAACTCTTTTAATTAATTTGTCTCATAATCTTATTAGGAATAAATGAGAGTACTTATTTAAATTAATTTTCAAACTCCTTTAGAAATTAAAATAATAATAGTTGTAATAATATTAATAAGACTCCTTTTATTAATTTATATTTAATATTTTCAAAATATTAAATAATAAATATTAAGCTATTTAATTTATTCTATCACCATAGATTAAATTAAATACACATAACATATTATTAAGATTATGTCATTGACTTCTTAAATAATTATTCTTCCTTTTATGGTGTGACGCTTTAAGATCTCCATATTAAACCGGTTGTGAATAAATCAATTAGAACAATTCTAATCTTATTTAAATAAATAAATTAAACTAGTAATCTATTTAAATAAATAATATTTACTCTACAATAAGGATAAGCCTCCTTAGCGATCAACGACTTTTCAGATAATATAGATTTTAACATTAATCATAAAAGAACCTTTGAGTAATAAATAGTTTCCGTACAATTCAATCCTTTTACTATACAATGTCCCAATTAAATATAAGATATGAAATTTCTGTCAAGCCTTATTTTATTTAATTATATGTATGTCAATATTCTCAAATGCACAACTCCCAATAAATGCAAATTAGAAACTCCACTTTGGCCAAATATTCTTGGGTTGTCATTTATCGAATCACATAAGACATATCTCTTCTTTTACTAGAAGTAGTAGATTCTTTATTAATTATTCATTATCTCCATATATAACTTATTACACCCAAACGTTGTGATGCTCCCAAATAGGTCCACACAACCTATTTTGGGTCGCCAAATACATGATACAAAATCCAAATACAAATCTTTCTATTCCAATTATTGAATTGTCGTGCAAAATACGACAACACATAAGCTGTGAGTTTGAATACAAATAACAGTACTCACACTCCAAATCAATAATACTTTACATAAGGTACAGTCGATAACTGTTTTAGGAATTAAAATATTTGAAAAATGCTTAAGGAATCCTTCATACATGGGAGACCGTGCATCTAAGTTATAATAGATATTATAAGACTTGAAAATTAACCTTGGTTGACCCAATAGACCCCAAAGAAGAACGAGAAGATTACTATCCTGTTCATTCCAATGGTGTGTATCTTCTTGCCATATAATTATCTCCATTATCTCAAACTGAGGATTATATTCCAACCATACTCCAAGATTATATAGATAATTCTCATAGATATAGTCAGCAAGTGGATGCACACAACCATATCTTATGATAACATAAATTTGTATGTGCTTAGACATCGTGTATGATAGTGGAAACACACCCTTTAAGTTCTCAGTACAATTATGTCATCCTCATTCTAATTGGGTGCATTTTTTTTATGCTTTCAAAGTCGGGTTCTCATCACCCTATTGTTGTTCACCAAAATTAACTATTAAATGACGTATAAAATACGACACACACATTTTAAGTCTTCAATACAATTATATATTGTCATGCTATTTTATAATATATTGAGAAACTTCAACAGTCACATAACATCACTCTATTTTCCAGTTATCTCCGCTTGACCCAGCTACACTCTTATTACCTTAGTAGGAGATTGTATACTACAATAGTGTAATAGCAGAATACTCTTCTTCTTTCTCTCTCTATAGTTTCTCTCACTATAGCTTGTGATTATAACTTTGCTCTTCAAAAATGGTAGAAAATAATGAATAGATGGAGAAGTATTTATAGGCTAAGAAAATGTGGCAAATTATAAAGTTAATTATATTTTAGTACCTTCATCTTTGCCTCTATTTTTAAATTAGTCTCTCAAGTATTATCAATCTTGCATAACCTCCCCTAATAGTACTTGCATGTGAACCAATAGTAATTAATTGCTCATTTATCCGATTAATTACCTTTTTTGGTCAATTTAACATCCAGAAATCAACTATTATTGAAATAAATGTAGATTTCCACTAACATTAATATTCTCAATACAATAGAAATATTTTTATCAATAATTATTTTTCATTAATATTATAACTCACAATATTGACAACCAAATCCTTCCCAATAAAGAGGGGACTTTTCGATAAAGATTTCTCCTTATTGACGCGCAATTAAATAACATAACCCCTTTCCTCGATAGACCTTTCTAGACATTGTCAATAATACAAATAATAATATGAAAAACTGTGGCGTGTCAATTATTGATTTAATAATATAAAATATTGTGCAGATGCTACGGTGACATTAATTGAATCAATAATATGAGATACTATACGGCAACTACTGTGTCAATTATTTAATGAAACCGAGTGACTTCTTATGTAAGTATCAATAATTAGAGATATTGTGCAATACTGTGTGCTACTGTGCAACAACTTATTGTACTTTTATCACCGGGTATTTTAACAGTTTAACGGTAATAGTTTTGCCATTATTTTTATAAAAAGTTTATTTTCATCACTTTCTATATCCGACAGTTATTTCGTTATGGGGTCCACCAATGATTGAGCCGTCATACGAATATTCTCCGACAAAAAGAATATTTCCCGACCAAATGAATATTTCCCGATACAACGAATATTTTATGACAACTTGCTTACTTTGTAAAATTTTCACATATCACCCTTAACTTTAACCTTTTATCAATTTAACCATTTACTGAATAGAATAATAATTATAAAAAAAATTGAATACTTTTATTTCATAAAATTCGGGGTCGTATAAGCGTACCCTTTGATATACCCTAAAGGTCTTAAGGAATAAATTAAAGTATAATTCATTATACACAAAATACTATGATGATCTCAAGTTTAAGGCTCACTTGTACTACTATCACTACAGAAATTCCTATTGACAACCAAGTAAAACTCCATTAGGTATTCTTTAGCGAGCCACGTTCACTGAACTTATTCTCCGATAAGCACCTACATACTTGCTTTAGTGTCTCCACACAAATGATCATGAGATCAATCATCCTCATCCAATGAGCAAGCAACGTATGTACCAATCTATCTGAATTCACTAATCCATTTTTTAGTAATCCATTGTTTGGAAATATTTTTGTTTTTAAGCTATCTAATAATTTAGATCTCATTAACATGACATCATCATGATTCAAACGTATTGCTTAAAACTATGGGTTTGTCACATATTATTAAAACAGCATTATATAGATAATTAAATGTCTTTAGTAAATAAATATTTTTATTAATAAATAAATAAGATTGTTTACAAAGTATATGCTTTATCATTATACATGATTGGCTTGTATGCATACTACTTTTAACTAGGAGTTAATTAACTTAACTGAATTTCTTATTTATTTCTTATTTATGGTTTTAAATATATATATATATATATATATATATATATATATATATATATATGTGTGTGTGTGTGTGTGTGTGTGTGTGTGTGTGTGTGTGTGTGTAAAATTTTGTAATTTTTTTAGTTTAATGTGCCAATGAATTCACTGAAATTTCGAATATGTGGAATAAAATTAAAATTCTGTAACTCTCTCTCTCACTCTCTCACTCTCTCACTCTCACTCTCTCTCAATTCTCAATTCTCAATTCACATGACCGCTAACTCGATCAGCGCAAACTGAAATTTGGTCGAGACATAATCAAAAACTCTATGCGTACTCAAAGGCGTAAAACTTTAATTTGAGAACTGTTTAAAACAAATGGTTTTTTTTTTATTTGAATTTGATTGTGATAATTGTCTATTTAACCCAAAAAATTAACTCTGGAAATTTGGATTCACTTATTTTATCAATAATCAGATTTTGACAAAATCTGAGGATTTTTTTAGGGTATAGAGTTGCTTTTTAAGAATGTTATGTATTAAAATTATTTGGTTCAAATTTTTAGAACAAATTGTCTCCAAAATAAGCACATACAAACTGTTTTAAACTTATGTGTCATCCTTAATCATACATATGTATGCAAAATTAAATTAAAAAAATGTCTAAATATGGATTAATACCTGAATTTTTATATTTTTTTCACGTTGAAATTGTCTTCTCAATTTTTTCAATTAAGAGATTAAACACATCTTTAGTGGAGGGAGATATTTTTAAAACTAAGAGAGTATCTATCAGATGGTACAAAACAAAGCAATTTATAGTTGATTAAAATTTTAAGTTTTGTTTTCAAAAACGCACGCACTGCACATACAGGGTTATATAATTTCCTAACTAGTTCCCAAAGGCCAAAACTATAAAACTTTTGCACACATAGTCCCTTAACTGATTTTCTTAAAAAATTCATCCCCGAACTTGTTTGTTTTTTGCAATATAAGTGCGCTGTGACTTGTGGATTTGCCACCAAGGTTGAACTAATTACAGAAAAAATTAAATTAAATTAACACAGTGTTAGAGCATATTAGTTATGTTCTTATCAGTAGTATAAAATAATCTAACAAGAGGATACACATACAAGCCTTCTGAATACTGGTCAAATAATATAATTTGTTTTTTTTATTATGTTTGTACCTAAACACAAAAGGACAGTTCCAGCATGCAATTTGTGCTTGCATACAAAATGTGTGTTCTATCAATTACATTAAATGCTTATAAATAGTTGGTTACAATTGTGGTTTAAAGGCATAAACATATCAAACTAGGCCACTTTTGGTCGAGATGTAAGCGAGGATTGGAGGGAACTAAACAAAGAAATTAAGTTCTGTTTTGTTTAGTTTTTTCCAATATCTCATTTCCATCTTTTGAACTAAACGCCGAGGCACTTTTGTGCAAATTATAAGTGAGAACTTGAGGTAGGTAGCTAAACAAGATTTATTATGGATCTTTGTTTGGTTTAATATAATATCCCATTTCCAACTTTCAAATTAGACAGTACGTGTTATCCACACGCGAACTAAACAAACTTTAACCGACAAATATGTGTTTTGTTTTTTTATTTTTCTCCAATATCTCATTTCCATATTCCGAACTAAACTAAGGTACAATATTGTTTTTTCTACATCATCTCATTTGGAACCTTTGGACTTGAGCAATTCTCAACCCAGTTTTGTTCATATGTAGGACAATATAAGAACAGTTTTTTTTTTCCTGATTGCTGCTGGTAAAACTTGTTTTAAAATGGAAACGAATGATTATTGTGTCAAAAGAAGAAGCCAATAAATTATAAAAGAGAAAGGAGAAAATGAAGAAATAGTTGATTAAGATGCAATGGTTGCAAGAACAAGTGGAAAAATTGACTAGAACTACAATATGGGGACCAAGGAAACAATGAAAAACACAGCTTCAATATGGGGAGAATTGCTAATGTTGCATCCGATTGTTAAGGTTATTAATTGATCAAATAATGTTAATGCTAATCCAAACAAATAATGTTGAAGACATTAATTAGAGATATCTTCTTTCTAGGATACGAAAACTCACAAAAGTAAACCATAGAAAAGCTTAGAATTGGAATAGTTTAGTAATTTTTTATTCCTAAACTGCCCTTAACATTAATATAGGAATACTAATTTAGACATCCATATCCTATACATCTAAAATAAACTTACCAAAATGGGAAGAAAAACAAAATCTCATTTCCCTTCCTATCATATTATATCATATCCTTACTTAAAAATCCGTAAGTTCCTTACCCTCAAAACTTACAAACAAGGTAAAAGGAAAATTAAAAAAAATTGAGAAACTAAAGTAAGTTATGAATTATAGAAAAGGACCAACAAAAATCTAGAAATTTTGTAACCGACACGAATCGATTTTAGAAAACACACGATTTGATCCATTTAACCATTAGATTATTGAAAAGTCAAATGTGATAGCTAGTGAAGGTAGAAATTTCAAGGATATCATAATGTAAAAATACACCTCCATAACATAAATATATAACTTGATACTACATTTACAAGGTAACTAATTCTTATAAATGAAATTAAGTTCCCGAATATCAAAGGAAAATTAGAGGTAGAAAATTCGTACCTTATGACCAAGAAATTAAATTATTCCAAGGTTTTTAATTATTAACAAGATATCACCAAAACCCTAGGTTCAAAATTATTCCAATTACATCCTAAGAAACTAAAATAAAAATAAAAATAAAAATCTAAAGAGTTTTGCTAGCTTATTGTGAAACTTTTGTTGCCGAATACAATTGGAGTATGTGCATACATTATTGGTAGGAATAAGGAAGACCCATCTTAATTTATTTCATCTTATCATTTAGATTTTTACGTCAGTCACAATTCAATTTCGGCATAGATTTGTCGACACATAAATTATTTCCAATTTTAACAGAATAACAAAGCTCTTGTTATGATTTTACTTTTCAATATTTTTTTTTTCAAAAAAAAAACCTAACTCTAAGATATTAGATATTGTTACTACAAAAGAAATGATCTATTATAATGGCTCAAATCCATCATATAAATTCAAAAAAATCATCACAAATAGACTATTTGTGATGACTTTCACCGTAACGAAGGCTATCTTGTGTACTCCTTATCATGAAAACCTTTTTGTGATGATTTTGACAATCACACAAATGTAAGTCTTTTTGTGATGGTTTTGACAATCACACAAACGTTTAGTTGCTTTTGTGATGATTTATATAATCATATTAACACGTAATCTATTATGATTGTCAAAGTCATCACAAAAAAACACGACTTTAGGTATCAAAGGTGTGGGCAAAGAAATCGTACTTTGCTAGGGTTAGGATTTTGTATTGGTTGAAGAGGAGAGAAATTCACGAAAGGTACGGAATTGATTGATGAATTAAAGAGGGGAGAAGACCAAGTGAGAGATTACTCCAACGACACGTGGCAAAACTCTTAAAATCCGAGAACCTTGTTAGGGTAGCAAGGATTCAAAAAGCCTTCTTGAGTGCTTCGGGTTGAGAGAGAATCTCCAAGTCTCCTAGTCTTCCAAAAGGTCCAAGAGTCAAAAGTAAGGTCCTTTCTCAATAGAGTGGAAGTGCTATTTATAGGGTTTTCTGGAGAGTGGTTGTGACGCCCCCCAAAATAGGTATACACAATCCATTTTGAGTCGCCAAATACATGATACAAAATTCAAATACAAACTTCATTTGTGATGCCCCCAAAATAGGTATATATCACCCATTCTGAGTCGCCAAATACATGGTACATGATTCAAATACAAACTTAATTAATACAACTGTCGTGTAAAATACGACAAAACATGGCTGAGTTTTTACACGAATATTGTCTCATAGACAATATCCAAACTCAAATTTAATTCTCATTACATTTATTATCACACTAAATAGTGAGGACTACTAAAACAACCATCTCGGGCCATCACTCCATTCCCCGACTAGTCCCGGCTACGTTCTCATTTCCTGAAGAGAACAATGAAAGCAAAAGGTTGGCTCAATAGCCCAGTAAGAAATATTATGACTAAGATAATGCAGAATAAATTATAGTTAGCCTTCAACAGTATTAAACTGATAAAATATAATAAACATCAAGTTTAACTGCAGCGGAACAAGCTATCCATTAGAAGAGTCAAGTAGAGCATGATATCTATTATCTTCTATGATTTAAAAAGTTTATCATCAATTTTATCGCTGAGACTCAGCTTAATAAATAATCCACCTCACCGAATCATTCATGCACTACGGACCAATGATATTCATTAGTATCACGTCCACGAATTATCCATGCACTACAGGCCAATGATATTCGTGTAATCATCAATGGTCATGATCATGTCAACAACTGTCCATCAATTCACTATGGGCCAATGAAGACTTTTACCACATCATTTGTAATATTACAGGTCATGATTATATCGAATGATCCCTGGTCATAATCATACCGATCAACAATTCATCTATGCACTACGGGCTAAAGATGACTTTCATAATAATATAAGCATGAGGATGCTGACAATGATATAAGAATTCAATTAAATGAAAGCAAATGATAAATTTTTAAAGATTTATAATTTAATTTATCCAGAATTCAAAAAGGTCCAAATTGTCAACATGATACTACTTTGTGGAATAAAATTCAAGAATAATATTGTATCAAAAATGATTTAGACAGAAAAGAAATCAATTTTTGTCATGAATAGTTCTCGGGGTGAATAGTACCCCGTAAATAGTACTTCGACATGAAAAGATTAAAATTTATCAAGAATGCTCAAATAATATTTCCATGAAAAGATACTGGATGAAGCGCAAATTTCAAGGATATTCTACTAATTTAATGGAGTATAGAAGCCAAAATTTAATAAAATGAGTGTAGAATTCAAAATCTGAAACGAAATAATATTACTTACATACTACAAAGTATGGAAGAAAATATTATTTCTTACGAGTATTGAACAAAAATAATATCCCTTACCTTAAAAAAAAGAGTATTCCAACTGGTATAGTGGGGATATTCTTGAAGAAAATTTTTACTGTTTTCTACACTCAAAGCTTCCTAAAACTCGAAAGATATACGCTCAATATTATAGAAGAAGAATTTTCTGATTCTGGTGTGATTTTCAATTATAAACTAAACATCTTATTTATAGGAGAATGGAAGAATACTATTTAGAAAAAAATTTCACGGACAAACAATAGGAATCACGGGCGCCGAATCCTTCGGTCGAATAATTTTTCTGATTTACTATGCAGACACTATGCAGACACTATACAAATACTATGCATAATAAAATATAATATATTCTATTTTTCATAAAAAAAAACTTATAATATATATATATATATATATATATATATATATATATATATATATAATTCCCTTCATTTTACATAAACCCTTCCCCCCCCCCAATTTCCATTTTTCATCCCACATGTGGGCCCCACCCCACGTCACTTTTACACACATATATATTATATTTATATATATACTGAATAATTTTATACCGATTATTTTGAAAAATGGGTAAATAAGAGTTTAAATAATAAGCAAAATTTACAACAAATACTTCATAAAAAAACCCCTCAATATTTTTAACAACATTTATTCATCATTATTATAACTCACAATATTAACAACCAGATCGTTCCCAGGAAAGAGGGGGCTTTCCGATAAGGATTTTCCCTATTAGCGCGCAATTAGGTGACCAAACCCCTTTCCTCAACAGAACTTTGTAGACATTGTTAATTATGCAAATAATAATATGAATAACTTGTCATCTCAATTATTGATTTAATAATATAAAATATTAACAATAATTGAATCAAATAACGTGAGATACTATGCAGCAATTATTGTAACAATAACTGAGTATAACTGAATGACTTCTCACGTAAGCATCAATAATCAATACAGTGTGCTACTATGCAACCACGCGTAATATTGTACTTTTATCACCGGATATTTTAATAGTTAACGGTAAAACTTTCACCGTTATTTTTATAAAAAGATATTTCTATTATTTTTTAACTCCGACAATAATTCTGTTCTGGGGTCCACTAATGATTGTGTCGTCGTACGAATATTTCCTGTTAAAACGAATATTTCCCGACCAATCGAATATTTTATAACAACTTGCATACTTTGTAAAATTATAAATAATACCCACAACTATAACATTATATCAAATCCACACCATAATATTTAAAGAAAAAATTTTATCTTTATTCATGAAAGTTGGGGTCTTACAATCTCCCCTTCTTATGAAATTTCGTCCTTGAAATTAGGGTACGTACTTGGTATGTCGAAGAGGTGAGGATACCTTGATTTCATTTCAGATTCTAACTCCGAAGTCATTTCCTCAACATCGTGGTTTCTTCACAAAACTTTGACTTGAGGTATAACATTGGAGCGTAGAATATGTTCCTTCTTATCTAAGATTTTAACAGGTACCTCTTCATACGTTAAATCTTTCGCTATTTCGTCCGGTTCTAAATCAATAATATGGTTCGGGTCTTCTACATATTTACGTAACATAGATATGTGAAAAACGTTATGAACACGAGACATAAAGCGAGTCTATATATAGGCCACAGTTCCTACTCGGTCAAGGATTTCGAATGGGCCAATAAATCGAGGATTGAGTTTTCCTCTCTTTCTAAATCTTGTAACTCTTTTCCATGGAGCAACACGTAACAACACATGCTCTACAACATTGAATTCCACATCTCTTCGATGAAGATCAGCATAACTCTTTTGTCGATCTTGTTTGGTTTTTATACGTTGCCGGATCACTTGAATCTTTTCCGTAGTTATACGTACTAACTCCGGTCTCAACAACGTTGCTTTACCCACCTCGTCCCAACATACTGGAGAACGACACTTGCGTCCATACAATGCCTCGAATGGAGTCATGCCGATGCTTGCTCGATAATTGTTGTTGTAGAAAAATTCCACCAATGGTAAGAACTTGTCCCAACTTTCTTTGAAGTCAAAGACACATAGTCTTAATAGATCTTCAAGAGTTTGAATAGTCATCTCCTACTGCCCGTCCATTTGAGGATGATATGTCAAACTGAATCGTAAATCCGTGCTCATAGCTTTTTGCAAACTAACCCAAAATCGTGAAGTAAATCTTGGGTCTCGATCAGAAACTATGGATATTGGCATACCATGCAGTCTTACAATCTCATTTATGTAAATACGAGCAAGACGTTCAAGTGAATGAGTTTCTCTTATAGGTAAGAAATGAACAGACTTGGTTAATCTATCAACAATAACCCAAATCGCATCTATGCCTTGAGAAACCTTGGGAAGACCAATAACAAAATCCATGGTAATGTGCTCCCGCTTCCATTATGGAATTTCAAGTGGTTGCAATGGACCATTTGGTACTTGATGCTCCACCTTAACACGTTGACAAGTTAGACACCTTGAGATAAACTTCGCGATCTCTCTTTTCATATTGCTCCACCAAAATGTATGTCGAAGATCACGATACATTTTGGTACTCCCAGGATGGATTGCAAACGGTGTGTTGTGTGCCTCCATCATGATTTTATATTTCAAGTCAGAGTCGTTAGGAACACAAAATCTGGAGTGGACTCGAAGTATTCCTTCTTCATCGATTCTTGCTTCCGAAATAGCATCTTCTTGCACTTTCTTCTTCGTACGCATTAGCTCCAGGTCTGTAAGTTGAGAAGCTTTAACTTTATCGATTAAAGTTGGTTTTACTCGTATATTTGACATCATCACGTGGGTCCCTGGAGTCTTTAACTCTATCTTCATCCTTTGTAAGTCATATAAAATGGTCCTTTGCGTTGACAATATCGCACTCGTGCCCGCATATGATCTTCTACTCAATGCGTCAGCTACCATGTTTGTCTTTCTAGGATGGTATTGAATAGTATGATCGTAATCTTTTAACAGCTCGAGCCAATGTCGTTGCCGCATGTTGAGTTCCTTTTGGGTGAAGAAATATTTGAGGCTTTTATGATCTGTATAGATCTCCACTTTCTCTCCATACAGGTAATGCCTCCAGATTTTAAGCACGAAAATGACAGCTGCCAACTCTAGATCATGAGTAGGATAATTCCTCTCATATTCTTTGAGTTGTCGTGAGGCATAGGCTATGACTTTCTCATGTTGCATGAGAACACATCCTAACCCTCTGCCTGAAGCATTGTTGTAGATGACAAATCCCTTCGAACCAGATGGTATTGTTAAAACAGGTGCTGAAATGAGTCTCCTCTTGAGTTCTTGAAAACTCTTCTCACATTCCTCGCTCCAATCGAATTTTGTATCTTTTCGAGTCAGCTGAGTTAATGGAGTAGCAATTCGAGAAAATCCTTCCACGAATCTCCGATAATAACTAGCTAAGCCGAGAAAGCTACGTACTTCGGTCACTGACTTAGGTTTCTCCCATCTTTGAATTATTTTAATCTTTGTCGGGTCAACAGATATTCCGTGATTTGATATCACGTGCCCAAGGAATGTTACTTCCTCAAGCCAGAACTCGCATTTCTTCAACTTGGCATATAGCTTGTTTTCACGAAACTTTTAGAGTATCAGCCTTAAGTGTTGCTCATGATCTTCACGGCTTTTAGAATAGATAAGAATGTCATCAATAAAGACGACCACAAAGTGATCTAAATATTCATTGAATACTCGGTTCATCATATCCATGAAGGCAGCAGGAGCATTAGTCAATCCAAAGGACATGACTAGGAATTCATAATGCCCGTACCGAGTTCTGAAAGCAGTCTTTGGAATGTCCTCGGTTTTAATCTTTAACTGATGATATCCGGAACGAAGATCGATCTTTGAAAAGAATTTGACACCTTGCAACTGGTCAAACAGGTCATTAATGCGAGGCAACAGGAACCTATTTTTTATGGTGACATGATTCAACTCCCGATAATCAATACAAAGTCGCATACTTTCATCTTTTTTCTTTACGAATAGAACAGGAGCACCCAAAGGAGACGTACTAGGAAGAATAAAACCGATGTCTAACAATTCCCGTGATAACCTCGTTCGGGTTCCTCGCATTTTGGGAGGTCACGACAAACGCTCTTCCTTGAACTACCGGCTTTGACTTCTCTATGACGGCCTTTGGTGCCTCCATCCCAACTGGACTTGACTTTACTACACGACAAAATCGAGCTAAGTGACCTTCTCTTCCGTAATTATAAAATGTTTTGGACTGCTGCGTACAGTTTTGATAATGTTTCCCTCCCCTCCGTATTTGTAGCATACGATCGATGGTCGTTCTCCTTCCTTAACAACGGTTGCTGGTAGAGGTGCACAACAGGCCGGCCTGGCCTGGGCCTGCTAGGCCTTGGGCTTTGACCAGGCCAGGCCAGGCCGTTGACTTTTGGCCTCCAGGCCAGGCCAGGCCAGGCCTTGGTCGCTGGGCTGTGGCCTGGCTAGGCCTGCAGGCCAGGCTAGGCCAGGCCAGACCCAAGGCCAGGCCAGGCCCAGACCCAAGACCAGGTCAGGCCAGGCCCAAGGCCTTGGCTGGTTTGGTCCTTTTTTTTTAATGTTACATATTAAATATTAAAAATATAAATAATAAAATATAAATTAATAAATTTTGTAAAATATTAATATTGTAGATTACTTAAATACTGTAGATTAAACTTTTATTTTTTGAATATAAAGTTAGTTTTGATTTTATTTTCTTATAGTACGTACTAGAATCGGTTGGACATATATTTTGTAAAATTTAAACACACATATATCTTTTCATTTATGGTCATTACACTCTTACATGGTTATTCCAGTTAATTTTCTAATTACTTTATGAAATTTTTATTTAAATTAGTACAACGGAATACCTAAAAAATAACTACAATCATAAATCCCCCCAAGAATTTAGCATATCCAAATTAATAAAGAACTTGAGTATTTACAAGAAACTACCTTATTAATAATATTTAATATTAAAAATTAGTTTATTGATGTATTAATTAATGTTAATATTTAACATTAAAGTAACAAAGAATATTAATAAAATTTTATTGTTAAATATTAGTACTTTAATATTTACAATAAATTAACTTATTATTAATATTTAATCAACTAAGTAACTAACTTATTATTAATATTAAATATACTAACTAGTTATATTCATTGAAGATGTATATTAACTAAATGTATCAACAAGAAATCAAGAATGAATAATTAAAATTTTAAATTTTATTGATGTATTAATTAAAACTAATGTATTATAATTTATAAATTACAATAATGAATAAGTAAAAATTTATACTTTATTGATGAATAATTATAAATTTAAAGTTCAAAAATTACAAATAATTGGATAAAAAATCATGTAAGGTATCAGGCCAGGCCAGACCTCATGCCAGGCCAAGCCAGGCCAGGCCAGGCCAGACCCCAGGCCAGACCAGGCCAGGCCAGGCCAGACTTTTGTCTAAAAAAAGAGGTCTTTTCAGGCCTTCCAGGCCAGACCTGACCGGGCCAGGCCTTGATCGGGCCGGACTTTGACCAGGCCGGGCCCAAGCCAGATCAAGGCCAGGCCGCAGGCCTCGGGCCTTTTGTGCATCCCTAGTTGCTGGTACTGACGTTTTTCCATCATTGTTGAATATCCTTTTCTTGAAATTTTCACTTCTATTGTCTTGGCCACGATTACCACCGAAATGGTTACCATTTCTAGCATGTTGATTCCCTCCACGTTTGTTATCAATGCTTCGATGACTGCTACCACTAGTATTATCATTTTGCCAACTGCTCTCTCTTGGTTGGGTTGACTCATTATCACGCTCCAATAACTAAGCCCTATTTACAACATCTGAATACAAACACAGTTTGTGAGAAATGAGATATTGACGTATTTCAGTTTTCAAACCTCGCAGAAACATTCACATCATTCTCTCCTTATTATCAACCAAGTGGGACGCAAACCGGGATAACTCGATAAACTTAGCTTCGTACTGCGACACGGTCAAATTGTTTTACTCCAGCTTGATGATCTCTACCTCCTTCATGTGATGAATACTTTTGGGAAAGTACTTGTCGTTGAACAGTTCTTGAAACTTCTCCCAAGACATCTTCAGTGCAGCAGGCTGAGTACGCTTTACAAATTCCCACTACACCAAAAATGGCCTCTAGTGAAGGACAAATCATTCGCAAGACATACTATATTACTCACAAGAGATTTATTACGAAGAAATATTTCCTTCACACGATTGTTCGCATTAGACCTTCTCGCAATTAGGTATCATTCGCTAAGTAGTAACTAAATATTTTTTGTGAAAGATATATTGTGAATAACTTTTTTATTCACAAATTGTATTTAGTAATGAAATATTGTTATTTAGTGAAAGATTGGTTTCCTTCACAAATAATATTTTAAAAATAAATATTTAAAATTAGTGAATAACTTGATTCCCACACAAATAATGTAAGACCCCAACTTATTAATGAATAAAATTAAATTTTCTCTAAATATTATTGTGAATAATAAGGGGTTAATTTGATATAATACTTTGGTTATGGGTGAAATGTGCAAATTTTGCAAAATAAGCAAGTGGTTATAAAATATTCATTTTGTCGGGGAATATTCGTTTGGTCGTGGAATATTCTTACTGTCGGGGAATATTCGTACGACGGCGCAGCCTTGTGTGGGCCCCATAACGGAAAGCGATTGGATGAAAAAAACGACAAGTATAAGTTGTTTATAAATAACAGTGTAGTTGTTACCGTTAATACTGTTGGAATACCCGGTGGTTAAAATACAGTAGCACACGGTATTGCACCAATTATTGATTCTTACGAAGGAAGGCACTACTCAATAATTGTTACAGTAGTTATTGTTCAATATTTTATTTTATTGATTCAATAATTGCTGCGTTGATATTTTATATTATTGTTATTTTAATAATTGCTGCTGCACAGTATTTTCTATTATCAGATTAACAATTCATATTATTTGAATAATATTATTAGATAACATTATTGGCAATGTCTAGAAAGTTCTGTCTAAGGAGAGGTTTGGTCATCTAATTGCGCGCCAGTAAGGAGAAATCCTTATTGGAAAGCCCCCTCTTTCCTGGGAACGGCCTGGTTGTCATAAATGTGATTCTGTAATATTATTTGTGAATAATTAATTATTGATTCATATGATAAGGAAATATTTATTGTGGATATAAATGAGGGATATATTTTTGTGGTTAAAAATGAAGGAGTTAACGTTGAGGTTTTTATCCGTATTTTTGTCGGAATGGAGGTATTAAAAATCAGGGTTTTTGAGATATTTTGCGGAGGTTATAATTTTTAATCCGACCGTTGGATCGTGGTAATTTTTGGATATGTTATACATATATAAGTTGAGTATATGTCCACAAATTTTGAACTGTTAAAAATGAACGTATGATTTATTATGAATTTTACGAGATGACTAGTTCAGAAATTGTTGAATTTTCGGAGTTTATCATTTTGATGAAAAATTCTAGAATTGGTGGGCTCCACTCTTGGTTGGTGGAGAAATGTGCTTAATTATATTTCAAATGTGGTGGGTGGGAATAGTAGCAGGTAAAGCCATCAGGTTGCAGGTCAAGCCTACAAAAATTTTTCTATAAATAGAGGGCTAAGCTAGAATTGAAAATCACACCTGAAACAAGTTTTCTCTCTTTCTCTCTCTAGATTATTGAGTGTATTTTGTGAGTATTTAGATACTTTGAGAGTTTCTATTCATCAATGCAAGTTTCTTTCAGCCTTATACCGGTATTCCGACCAGAAGTACTGATATTTTGAGGTAAGGGATATTATTTTCTTCTTAAATGATATTATTTTCTTCAATATCATTATGCTGAAATATTGATATGAGTTTTTATCAAATTTGGAACTTTTTGTGTCGGGGTACTATTCACGTATACGGCACTATTCACGTATACGGTACTATTCACGAATACGGCACTATTCACCGAAAAATAAAATTTTCTCTTTTGTCCAAGATGTCTATTATGGTTATTATCTTTGATTGTATCCATGTTTTGATCTTTATTTTTGAATTCTGCTTCACAATTGATTATTATCAAGTATTATTGATCTTGGATAAACTGTTATACGAATCCCTAATATTTATCCTTCTGTCTCACTGGATTCGTTCTCTTTAAGATATTTTTCATCATCCTCAGTCCTAAATGATGATATTACTGAATATCTTTGGCCTGTAGTGCAAAGATGTATGATTACTTGATGAATATCTTTGGCCTGTAGTGCAAAGATGAACAGGTGTTGAGATGAACATGACTGACAGGTGATACAAATGAATATCTTTGGCCTGTAGTGCAAAGATGAATATTTGGATAAAGATGATTATTAATTGATGTTACAGGGATAAAATATTGATGATGGATTTTTAAATCTTAGAAGATAGTAGAATTCTTTCTCTACTTAACTCTTCTAATGATTTGATGTTTCCGCTGCAGTTGTTGATCTAAAACTTGTTGTCGATTATATTCTATCAGATTTTTTCCTGTTGAAGACTAACGATAATTTGTTGTATATTATCTTAGTCATAATATTCTTTACTGGGCTAGTTGAGCTCACCCTTTTCCTTTTTGTTCCATTTTTCTTCTCAGGAGGTGAGAACATAGCAGGATCTAGTCGGGGTATGGAGTGATGGTTCTAGAAAGATGTTTTAACAGTCCTCACTATTTCTGTAAAATAGTGTTTGAATAATTGTAATGAGGACTTATTTGAGTGTGGTTATTGTCTAGAAGATAATATTTGTATTTAAACTCACAGTATGTGTTGTCGTATTTTGCACGACAATTGTATTATTAAAGTTGTAGTTTGCTTTCTGTACCATGTATTTGGCGACTCAGAATGGGTGTTGTATACCTATTTTGGGGGCGTCACAAATAATATATTGTGAAGAACAAATTTATTTAACGAGAGAATTTTTTTCTTCACTAATTATAAATTGAGAATCTTTCTTCAAGTTAGTGAGAGAAAAATTCATTCACAAATTATAAATTTGTAAATAAAAAATTAATTATTAAATAATCAAAATTCATTGAAAATTATAATTAATTTTCAAATCAATGATTTCATATTTATTATTATTACTATTATTTTTATTAATTGCTATAATAAATATTAAATTTAATATTTCAAGTTAATATAAATATCATACATATTTCAAGCTAATTGATAAACTAGTGCATAAAGAGCCAATAATTAAAACTAATACTCCATATATAAATAGATAATGCTCAAATCACGATAAGTACAAAATTTGTTATTATATCTTGATCTCCCAAAGATCATAGTACTTACAATATTTAATATTACCTATGTCTCATAATAAATAATTTTTTAGCTTAAATCACACATACCAATACACAAGTTAAAATGGCAAAAATACCCTTAATATATTTTCTTTGAAGTTGAAGAGTTAATGAGTGTCATTTAATTGTAGTAATTGCAAGATGCAATAAATACCATTGACTGCATAACGGTATATATGAGAAAATATTGTAAAAATTGTATTGGAGTTCTAACACATCACTTATTTTTGAAAAAATATTAAACCTAAAAAATCACTTATTGTGGGACGGAGGTAGTAACTAACACAAGAAAACTGAAAGAATAACAACGAACTAGATGGAATGAAATGTACATCATGTTAGGTCCACTTCATCATCATTTTCTTCAAGGAAATCAAGGTTGGACCTATAAATTTCCTGCTGCAAAAGAAACACCAAAATTCAATTTCAATAAGATGAGATGAGGAATAAGAAAAAATGAGCCTGGTGAACTTATGCTCTAGTGTGTTGAATGTGTACTGATCAATGTGTGCGTTACCTGCTTCAGGAAAAGAGCTGCAGTAATGGAACCACCCTGATGACCACCGGTGTTGACCATATCAGCTACTCCAGATTTCATGGACTCCCAATAACTTTCTTCCAAAGGCAACCTCCAAAGTTTTTCTCCAGCAATAGTACAAAACATACCTAGTCTACCTTGGTTGATTCAAATTCATCACATCTATCTGATCTCAACTGGTATGACATCGGGATGCAAATTATAAGGGAACACTAAGTATATTGAAGATTAAAAATGGGACTCAAGCAACTCTTTGCTTCAAAAGGACCAATTCAAGATATGTCATATATGCCATATATCACTATATATGTCGAAGAAAACAAGATAAATGTATCTCTAAGAAAATTTAAAGGGGGAAGTAGATAATCATCATTGCTCAAAGTTAGAATACAACTCGGGTATATCCAGTTCAACAACCATAATTGGTCAATGAATTTTAAGGTTAAACAACCACCCAAGTACTTTCTTGATTATTGAAACTTCACTCTTTATTGTGGATCATTGACTGCTTGAGAGTGGACCAATCCAATTTAAGGAAGTACCTATAGCAACAAAAGTTGCCAAACTATTAGACATATAAGGGTCTGTCTGTCTTAATCACGTTTAATGTAGTATTTGTTCTTTTCCCTTCATGAACTTAAGATTTTAGGATTACTCCATTTATATCACCATAGAAATGTTAGAAAGCTAGAGCAAATAGTCATGAATGTAGGATAATAACTTTTATCAATAAAACAATGCCTATTTTATAGAAATATGCTTATTATAGAATCACTGACATTAACATTAGTCTAGTTTACTTTTTGACGGGTTTTATGTGAACTTTCAAAAGTACTTTTGGAGGTTGAAATGAGAGAAGTGTAGCCATGAGTCCTCTCATAATCATTATGATTAATCACAGGTGGCTATATGTGCAACAAGAATACAATTACAAAATATAAATTGATCAGATTTTTGCTCATTCTTTTATTATCTAAATCAATATAAAAGATATCTAGTTATGCTAACCTTAGTAGTTCAGCATTTTCCTTCGCCATTATGGATAGCATCAACAAGTCTAGTATAATTCCGGTTCTTTATCACATTGTATGGGCCGTCATGTATCTCAACTTCTATTGTATACCCTCCATTGTTGAATATGAATATAATGGTACGTTGTTCGCATCGAATCATTATTGAGATATCCTGTGCAGTTACCTGGGGAAAGGGAATTATTTATTGGTAATGATCTATTTTGGTAGTCACAAATCACATCAAGTTTGATGATAATATAACAATCATACTCGTGATCAAGGTTTAGATAAAACTATGTTAACCAAAAAGTGAGGTATTTTTCTAAAATTATATGGATATATAAAAATTCAAGTAGTGAAATGACACATTATTTTCCCCTTGACACCTTTTTGATCATTTTTATTCGCAAATACAATTTATTTTTAAAATACTTGATAAGATAATAATTTTAATATTAGATAGTAATTAGACATTCACAAAAGGGGCCACTGTCTGCTTGTAACAATAGTTTACGTAGGTTACAGCATTATTCTGTAGTCATCCAATACGTCTGCGCAGGTTATATCATTCTTCTCTAGTTATCCAATACATATTCGACATAAGAAAATGCCGAGATTTTCTTATGCCAATGTAAAATCTGCTACTAAAATTAGTATCAATACTAACCTGGAAACTCCCATCGCCAATGAAGGCAATCACACGCTTGTCTTTAGCAGCCTGGGCATAACCAAGAGTTGCACCCACTGATCATCCAATGGAACCATATTGCATCTGGAATTCATACCTGAATGAAAACAAACAATTCAAGTCATTAGAAGGAAGACGGTTACTACAGGGTCACAGAATATGAACTTAACTGATGGATGCCGCAAGGAGTAATAGTAATAGTAGAATAATATGCCACGCTCACTAAAGAGCTTGTTTACCCGCAATTTTTAGGAAGTGAGAGCTTCTGACAATTAAACCATGAGTCCCCTGTCTCTGCAATCACTGTTGTATCTCCACTCAACATCACCTGTTAATGAGCTAGTTTTAATCAAATGACGAAGGCAATGATACAGTTCTATGAACAAATCCATTAAAAAAATAGATGCAAAGTGGGACAGATCTAGTGCAATACATTCCATTTCTTTACGTTGGAGACCTTCAAGATCAAATGTTAAATATGATAACTGAAACATCTTCTACAATTATGGGACCGAAGGACAAAAGATTTCAAGTTCTATTACTTCTCCATTTAATGCAGAATTGGAAGATTAACATCTCAAATTTAAGACACAGGATTCACTACAACCATATCTTTTTCTTCCTTTATCTATGTGCTACTCGTATGAGGTGTTGTTTTCGCATGTTTCACAGATAAAAAAAGATGGGAGGTGAAAGTTGAGAGTACCTAGCCAGTGTGGATCTCTTAAATTTCATCGAGACATTTGACTCTCAAACAATGAGATAGGTTACAGGTGTATGTCATTTTGCTTAATGCCAAGTTTAATGTACTCAAGAAAGCTCTCCAAACGAGTAAATGAATTTTGTTCGATATGTGACAAGTATGGTATGTGTCTTTATGACTTTATAGAACATGATTGTGTACAATCTAGAAGACATCGTTTTCTTTCTCTCTCTCTCTCTCTCTCTCTTTTAAATGAAGCATGATGCACCACCAAAGCATAATGGACAGAATGTTGTAAGCAAATATTTTGTCTAAAGGAAACTAAATCACCATCAAGATCATTACCTGCATGTGCTTGAAGAGAATGTTGACCCTAAGAGTCTCATCTTTCTCACGCTTCAGAGCAACACCGGAAGGGACAAAGATGCGGCGGTCTCAACTGTTGTACTGTTCTTCTTCAGCTTCCTGGCCAATGCAGTTAAGAAATCTGCCATGAAAACCCATCCTAATGAAGGACCATTACCAATAGTCACACGATTAGGCTGCACTACAATTGTTTTCTCTTTTTTAATCAGTAATGAGTACCCAACTGAGTAGTAATCATTGAAGATAGGCCCAACAAAAACATAGCTAGGCATTAGAAGATTCCACTATCTCCCCCACAAAACTGGTGCTAACAGCACCCCAGTATGTCCCAATGAAGTGAGGATGGTGCTCTGGAACTAGGCCCATAGCTGACGGCATGATAGCTATTGGATACCCACTAGCTTTGGCAAACTCCTCAAAGGCCTCTTGTGCCTTAGCTACCCTTAGCTTGGGGCCTCCCACAATGACAGGTTTCACAGCCTTGTTCAGAAACTCAGCTGCTGCTTCCACTACCGCTTCTAATCCTAATTGATTGCTGACCCTGCAGTAAAAGTGAAGGTTGGTGCTTTCTAAATACATAGAAGATGCATGAAATTGAAGCTGACTGAGCAAAAACAAAATATGACATAACTGAAGATGAACAAGTATCCTGAATACGAGAATCATTAAATTTATAGGCACCGTATTGAAATTGTTCCGAGGCAATGAAAAAAGGCAATGGGACATGAATTGCACTTATTAATTTTATGCAATTGTAAATAATTCACAAGCAGTATACGCTCAAGTGAAAAACCATTACATGGTGTTCTCTAAAATTTACATTTAAGTTATGCACATGATCTGGAACAACTGGACATGATATTGATAAAATCACTGGTATAAGCTTCAAAAAATACACCTTAATTATGAAGCAAAAGTAGCATATTTACCAGATGATGCTAACAGAAGATGTAAAAAGTCGTTTTGGCCTGGATGAAGCAAAAGTCACCGCTCTTGAACACACCCGACCCGACAAACACTCCATCGCACCCCAATTGCATCATCAGCGCCGCGTCCGCTGGGGTCGCCACCCCACCTGCCGTGAAGTGCACCACCGACAACCTCCCCAGCTGCTTTGTCTGCATCACCAAATCATAGGGAGCTGCGATTTTCTTGGCGAACGTGAAAACCTCATCGTCGTCCATGTTCCTCAACACCCTAATATCCCCCATTACAGACCGAACATGGCGAACGGCTTCGATTATGTTCCCGGTTCCGACCTCGCCTTTGGTTCGAATCATCGCCGCACCCTCACGGAATCGTCGGAGTGCTTCCCCGAGGTTTCGGCAGCCACAAACGAACGAAATCCAAAAATTGTGCTTGTTGATGTGATTCTCATCGTCGACAAGGGTAAGAACTTCACTTTATCGACAAAATCAATGCCAATTGCTTCAAGGATTTGGGCCTCCACGAAATGGCCGATACGGGCCTTGGCCATCACCGGAAATGTGACGGCCTATTTAATTGTGAAAAAGTCCTGTTTTTTTTTATTTTTTCTTACGGTTTAGTACTGAATTAATTAAAAATAAAATTAAATAATTCAAAAGTCTGTTTTAATTAAAGGCCTCCTAAATTTTATTTAACTGAATATTAAATACAATACCAAAAAATAAAGTTACTTTAAATTAATCTGTAAAAGACTATTTTGGATTAATATTATATACTTAAAATAAAATTTAAAGTCTTTTGGATTATTTAATTTAATTTTTATTTTTATTTAACTTTAACTTTATTTAATTATGATCATAAAAATAAACTTTTTATGGAGAAATTTTAAAGTTTAACATAGTGTAAAGTTATTTACTTTATAGTTTATTAAAATAAATAGTATATATTGTAAGTTACTTAAAAAGTGTTATTAAAATTAAATTTACTATTGTAAAAAATTTAAGGTATTTATATTCACCACAATTAATTTAAAAAGAATTATTTAGAACAAGATAGTGACCAATTTTATCCCTCGCAAAAAATTCTGAATAATGATATATAGTGAGTAATAATTCATTCACTAAATAGACTTTTTCCTCACAAATTTTCATCATAAATTGGCTCCAAAAATCTTTATATCGCCCCAATTTTGTGAGGAAAAAAATATAAATTGTGAAGGATGTTTCTTTCGCTAATAACTATATTGTCACTATACTTTTTTCCTTCACTGTTCCTTCGCTAAACAACTCCTCATGTGAAGGAATAAATTCCTTCACAAAATTTCCTTCGTTAGAGGCCATTTTTGGTGTAGTGTCCCATCAGTAATCTGACTCTCCTCGCAACACGAAGGTCGCAAATAGAATTTTTTTCTGCTCAGAGCATCCCAAGACATTAAATATCTTGATGATCTGTTTTATCCACGTCTCCGCCTTAAGTGGTTCTGGCTTTCCCAAAAACTCCGGTGGTCTCAGCTCCTTGAACTGTTTAGCAGTGACCATCCGAGAGTTGCCAGTGTTTCCACCAGTATTTTGTACAAGAGTCTCTCTCGCCTGTTGTTGCATGAATTGCAGAAAGCCTCTAGACATTTCGTCGTTCATCATTTGGTCGATATTGTTGTTTACCTGAGGATTGTTGCCTTCCTGATGCACATTATCCTGGTTATTGATCTGCGGTGACTCAACGGTCTCCTGTGCTCCACTGCTTATCTCAACATTTTCAGATGTCATTTCCAAACACTGCCACAAAACAAGGGTTAATTGAAATGCCATATATTATCCCTATATTCTGACCGAGCCATTAAATAACAAATAAACTTAGGTAAGTCATACTAGCGAAGGATTTCTCCGTCTCTCCCCCTAGTTCTAGTCTCACATCTTAGCAAGGGATCATATCCCTAAGCTTTGATATCAACTGTGACGCCCCCAAAATAGGTATACATCACACATTCTGAGTCGTTAAATTCATGGTACAAGATTCATATACAAACTTAATTAATACAACTGTCGTGTAAAATACGACAAAACATAGCTGAGTTTTTACACGAATATTATCTCATAGACAATATCCAAACTCAAATTCAATCCTCATTACATTTATTATCACACTAAATAGTGAGGACTACTAAAACAACCATCTCGGACCGTCACTCCATTCCCCGACTAGTCCCAGCTACGTTCTCATTTTTCGAAGAGAACAATGAAAGTAAAAGGGTGAGCTTAACTAGCCCAGTAAGAATTATTATGACTAAGATAATGCAGAATAAATTATCGTTAACCTTCAACAGTGTTAAACTGATAAAATATAATAAACATCAAGTTTAACTGCAGCGGAACAAGTAATCCATTAGAAGAATCAAGTAGAGCATGATATTTACTATCTTCTATGATTTAAAAAGTTTATCATCAATTTTATCGCTGAGACTCAGCTTAATAAATAATCCACCTCACCGAGTCATCCCTGCACTACGGGCCAAGGATATTCATTAATGTCACGTCCACGAATTATCCATGCACTACGGGCCAATGATATTCGTGTAATCATCAATGGTCATGATCATGCCAACAACTGTCCATCAATGCACTACGGGCTAATGAGGACTTTGACCACATCATTTGTAACATTATAGGTCATGATTATACCGAATGATCCCTGATCATAATCATACCGATCAACAGTCCATCTATGCACTACGGGCCAAAGATGACTTTCATAATAATATAAGTATGAGGATACTGACAGTGATATAAGAATTCAATTAAATGAAAGCAAATGATAAATTTTTAAAGATTTATAATTTAATTTATCCAGAATTCAAAAACGTCCAAATTGTTAACATGATACTGATTTGTGGAGTGAAATTCAAGAATAATATTGTATCAAAAATGATTTAGACCGAAAACAAATCAATTTTTGTCATTAATAGTACCCCGAGTGAATAGTACCTCATGAATAGTACTTCAGGAATAGTACCCTGTGAATAGTACTCCAAATGAAATTTATCAAGAATGCTCAGAATAATATTTCCATGAAAAGATACTGGATGAAATGTAAATTTCAAGGATATTATACTAATTTCATGGAGTACAAAAGCCAAAACTTAACAAAATGAATGTAGAATTCAAAATCTGAAACTAAATAATATTACTTACATACTACAGAGTATAGAAAAAAATATTATTTCTTACGAGTATTGAACAAAAATAATATCCCTTACCTTAAAAATAAGAGTATTCCAACTGGTATAGTGGGGATATTCTTGAAGAAAACTTTCACCATTTTCTACACTCAAAGCTTCTTAAAACTCGAAAGAAATACACTCAATATTATAGAAGAAGAATTTTTTTTATTCTGGTGTGATTTTTAATTCTAAACTAAGCATCCTATTCATAGGAGAATGGAAGGATACAATTTAGAAAAAAATTTCATGGACCAACAATAGGAATAACGGGCGCAGAATCCTTCGGCCGAATAATTTTTCTGATTTACTATGCAAACACTATGCATAATAAAATATAATATATTATATTTTTCATAAAAAAATAAAACTTATAATATATATATATATATATATATATATATATATATATATATATATATATATATATATATACGGTCCGGATCTTAAGCTCACCTCTTATCCGACTCACCTGAGCTCACTTCCTTTTAGCGACGGACCCGGCGACGGTTTGGTCATACAACCGTCGTCTATACTTTTAGCGACGGACAACATATAACGTCGCTAAAAGTATAGACGACGGTTGTATGACCGAACCGTCGTCCGGTTCGTCGCTAAAGGAAGGTGAGCTCGGGTAAGTTAGATAAGGGATGAGCTTAAGATCCGGACTATAAATATATATATATATATATATATATATATATATATATATATATATATATATACAGAAAGGATCAAGAGTAGAACTCTTAAGTAGTAGAACTACCTTAAATAATAGAATTGTATCAAAACGACGTAGTTTTGATAAGACGCGGTGGCATTTTTGTAAATGCCATGCCATCGCGTATTTACAATGCATATATATATATATATATATAGACTGAATAATTTTATACCAATTATTTTGAAAAATGGATAAATGAGGGTCCAACTAATAAGCAAAATTTACAACAAATACTTCATAAAAAAAATTTCCTCAATATTATTAATAACATTTATTCATCACTATTATAACTCGCAATATTAACAACCAGATCGATCCCTGGAAAGAGGGGCTTTCCGATAAGAATTTCTCCCTATTGGCGCGCAATTAGGTAACCAAACCCCTTTCCTCGACAGAACTTTCTAGACATTGTTAATTATACAAATAATAATATGAATAACGTGTCATCTCAATTATTGATTTAATAATATAAAATATTGATAATAATTGAATCAAATAACGTGAGATACTATGCAGCAATTATTGTAGCAATAATTGAGTATAACTGAGTGACTTCTCACGTAAGCATCAATAATCAATACCGTGTGCTACTATGCAACCACGCATGTTACTGTACTTTTATCACCGGGTATTTCAACAGTTAACGGTAAAACTTTCGCCGTTATTTTTATTAAAAGATATTTTTGTCGTTTTCTAACTCCGACAATAATTTCGTTGTGGGGTCCACCAATGATTTTGCCGTCGTGCGAATATTTCCCGTTAAATTGAATATTCTCCGACTAATCGAATATTTTATAACAACTTGCATACTTTGCAAAATTATAAATAATACCCACAACTATAACATTATATCAAATCCACACCATAATATTCAAAAATAATATTTAAAGAAAAAAATTTATCTTTATTCATAAAAATTGGGGTCTTACATCATTAATACAATACGAAAAATACTAGCTGAGAGTTTTAACACGAATATTGTCTCGTAGACAATATCCAAACTCAAATGAAGTCCTCATTACATTTATTATCACACTATTTTATAAAATAGTGAGGACTACTATAGCCACCATCTCGGACCATCACTCCGTTCCCCGACTAGTCCCAGTTATATTCTCATTTCTTGAAGAGAACAATAAAAGCAAAGGGTGAGCTCAACTAGCCCAGTAAAGAATATTATGACTAAGATAATGCAGAATAAATTATCGTTAGCCTTTAACAGTGTAAAACTAATAGAATATAATAGACAACAAGTCTAACCGCAGCGGAACAAGCAATCCATTAAAAGAGTCAAGTAGAGTATAATATCTACTATCTTCTATGATTTAAAAGTGCATCATTAATATTTTATCGCTGTAACACAGCTCAATAAATAATTCACATCATCGAATTATCTATGCACTACGGGCCAAGGATATTCGTTAGTATCACATCCATGAATTATCCATGCACTACGGGCCAAGGATATTCATTATTATCACATCCACGAATTATTCATGCACTACGGGCCAAGGATATTCGTTAGTATCACCAGTGGTCATGATCATGCCAACAACTGTCCATTAATGCACTACGGGCCAATGAGGACTTTTACCACATCATTTGTAATATTACAGGTCATGATTATACCGATACATAATTCCTGGTCATAATCATACTAATCAATAGTTCATTTACGCACTACGGGTCAAAGATGACTTTCATCATAATTTAAGCATGAGGATGATGACAATGATATAAGCATCAATTAAACAAAATCAAGGATAAATATTAAAGATTTTAAATTTATCTAGAGTTTAAAAATATCCAAATTGTCAACATGATAACTGCTTTGTGGAGTAAAATTCAAAAATAATATTCATGTATCAAAAATAATTTGGACAGAAAAGAAATAGAACCCTGGGTGAATAGTACCCGAGTGAATAGTACCCTGTGAATAGTACTTCATGAATAGTATCCTGTGAATAGTACTTCGTGAATAGTACCCCGTGAATAGTATCCCGACATGGAAAGATCAAAATTTAATAAGAATATTTAGAAAAATATTCTTGTGAAACGATACTAGATGAAACGCAAATTTCAAGGATATTCTACTAATTTCAAGGAGTATAGAATCAATACTTATCAACATGAGTGTAAAATTAGGAATACGAAATGAAATAATATTACTTACATACTACATAGTATGAAAGAAAATATTATTTCATACGAATATTGAACAAAAATAATATCCCTTACAACTGTTGAACAAAAATAATATTCCTTACGAATATTGAATGAAGATAATATTCCTTACGAATATTGAACAAAAATAATATTCCTTACGAATATTGAACGAAAATAAAATTCCTTACGAATACGAAAAATAATATCGTAAGCGAATATGAAATAAATAATACCCTTTACCTTAAAAAGAGAGTATTTCTGACTGGTATGGCGGGGATATTCTTGAAGAAAATTTATACTATTTTCTACACTCAAAGATTCCTTAAAGTCAAAAGAAATACGCTCAATATTATTGAAGAAGAATTCTCTGATTCTGGTGTGATTTTTATTTCTAAACTAAGCATCCTATTTATAGGAGAATGACATGATACTATTTGAATTTTAGAAAATCACGGACGAACAGTGAAACCATCACGGGCGTTCGGTTGAAACTTTTAAGAAAAATTTGATTTTACTATGCTGCACTATGTAACACTATGAAATACTATACAAACACTATACAGTACTATGCAAACAATAAAATATAATATATTTTATTTTATATAAAAAAATAAAACTTATAATATATATATATATATATATATATATATATATATATATATATGTATAACTGAGATAACTTTCTACCGATGATTTTGAGAAATGAGTAAGTGGGAGTCCATGTAATAAGTCAAATTTACAACAAATACTTCATAAAAAACCCTTTATTTATCTCAATTCACTTGGTTTCACTAAACACATTTTTAATAACATTTCTTCATCATTAATATTATAACTCGCAATATTAACAACCAGATCATTCCCAGGAAAGAGGAGACTTTCCGATAAGGACTTCTCCTTATTGGCGCGCAATTAGGTGACCAAACCTCTTTTCCTCGACAGAACTTTCTAGACATCGTCAATAATACAAATAATAAAATGAATAACTTTGTCATCTCAATTATTGATTTAATAATATAAAATATTGTGCAGATGATACTGTGATAATAATTGAATCAATAATATGAGATACTATGCAGCAATTACTATGGCAATAATTGAGTAAAATTGAGTGACTTCTCACGTAAACATCAATAATCAAAGATACTATTCAATACCATGTGCTACTATGCGCGTATTACTGTACTTCTATCACCGGGTATTTCAATAGTTTAACGGTAAAACTTTTGCCGTTATTTTTATAAAAAAGTTATTTATGTCGTTTTCTAACTCCGACAGTAATTCCGTTGTGCGGTCCACCAATGATTGTGTCGTCGTACGAATATTCCCTGATAAAACGAATATTTCCCGACCAAATGAATATTTTATGACAACTTGCTTACTTTGTAAAATTTGTAAATATTACCCACAACTATAACATTATATCAAATCCACACCTTATTATTCAAAAAGATATTTCGAGAAAATTAAATCTTTATTTATAAAAGTTGGGGTCTTACAGTGGTCATGTGTTAGGCACATGACCTTAGGGAAATTCCAAATTTACGCTTAGTCATCAGAGTAATGCCCAGATCGTCCTGCTCTTCTAGCCACCAATCCAATACCTCAATAAATTTCTAAAATGAGTCGTCTCCACAAGTCTTCTGCCTCGGGACACGTGAAGGCTTCTCTCAAGTCTCGCACATTTATTTCTGACTTTTCTATTTGTTATTCAATTCTTTAGGTCGTATGTAAACCCTAATTTATATTTGGGCTCACATTTGCCCCTTGTACGTGAGTCACACATTTGGAGTGGCGATCGTGCAAATTACTTCGAGTCTTTGAGTCCTATTTCAAATTTTTGAACAATCCGCTTAGTTTGATCTTGCAAGTCTAGAAAACGAAAAATCTCAGGAAATGTAACTCCCAGGGGAGATCTCCCAAAGATATCTTGGACATCTTTTATCAAATCTTTTCAAACCATGCAAAATCATTGTTTCCTTAATAATATATATATATATATATATATATATATATATATATATATATATATATATATATATATGAGTCCGGATCCAGTCCGGGATCCCGGACTCTATAAAATCCGGACCTTTATTTTTATTTTATTATTTTGCTTTTTTTTTTTGAAACAAAAAAAAAAATTTATGGAATTGAAATTTTTTCATAATACAGTGTTTTGGGTGTGATTTGGGTACGTATAACAAAACATGGTGGTACTGTCTGTGCAGACTGTACCACCACTTTTTGGTATAGGTATTCAAAACACGTCCAAAACATTGTATTATGGAAAAATTTCAGTTCCATAAAATATTAAATATTTTGTTTAAGTTATTTAAAAAAAAAAGCAAAAAAAAAAAAAAGGTAAGCAAGTTGTTATAAAATATTCGTTTATAGTTGTGGGTAGTATTTATAAATTTTGCAAAGTAAGCAAGTTGTTATAAAATATTCGTTTGGTTGGAGAATATTCTTTTTTGTCGGGGAATATTCGTACGACGGCACAATCATTGGTGGACCCCATAACAGAATTATTGTCGAATTGAGAAAACGACAAAAATACTTTATGAAAATAACGGCGGAAGTTTTATCGTTAACTGTTGAAACACCCGGTGTTAAAAGTACAGTAATACGTATGGTTGCATAGTAGCACACGGTATTGATTATTAATGCTTATGTGGGAAGTCACTCAGTTTGATTCAATTATTGTCAGTTAATAATATGAATTATTAGCGATAATGACGTTTTGTTTTATTCGTATTATTAACGTAATAAAACAGAAACATCTTTTTATATAAAACATAATACTTTATTAAAGTTATTCTATAAATAGAATATATTATATTTTATTTAAAAGATTTTTCTTTAAATATGGACCGTCAGATTAAAGTAATCAATCTGGACCGTTCACGGATTAGTTACTATGCATTCTATTTTTCTATAAATAGCAGCTCATTCCTTCATTATTTCTTACGAATTCACTGAACTCTAGAGAGAGAAACTATAGAGAGAAACTATAGAGAGAGAGAGAAGAAGAGTATTCTGCTACTTAACTACTTCCTTATTTCAGCTCGTCTTTAAAACGGTAAGGGTGTTATTCTTTCTTATTCATGAAGAGAACTGTTGTTATTCCATTTCTTATTATTCTGTTGGAATAACCTGTATACGCGGTCTACCCTATACTTGGTGACATTCTTCTATTATTCTGTTGGAACATCCTGTCTGTGTGTTTTACACCGGATCTGGTTCCGTCTTTACTATTATTCTGTTGGAACATCCTGTCTGTGTGTTTTACACCGGACCTGGTTCCGTCTTTACTATTATTCTGTTGGAATATCCTGTCTGTGCGTTTTACGCCGGACCTGGTTCCATTATTATTATTCTGTTAAGAATAACCTGTCTGTGCGGTCTATCGCATGCATGGTGATTTCTTTTGTTATTCCATTCTTTATTGTACTCAGTTGGTTAAGTTTTGACTTCTATACTCCATGAAATTAGTGAAATATCCTTGATATTTGCGCTTCATCTAGTATCTATTCATAAAAATATTCTCCTGATCATTCTTGAATTTTACTCCACAAAGCTGTATCATGTTGACAATTTGGACGTTGTTAATTCCTAGATAAATTAATTCTTGAACTTGTTTTATTGAATTCTTATATCATTGTCATCATCCTCATGTTTATAAAATGTTGAAAGTCATCTGTGGCCTGTAGTGGATAGATGGACTTGGTATGATTATGACCAGGGATCATTCGGTATAATCATGACCGTAATGTTACAAATGATGTGGTAAAAGTCCTCATTGGCCCGTAGTGCATTGATGGACAGTTGTTGGCATGATCATGACCATTAATGAATACACGAATATCCTTGGCCGTAGTGCAGGGGTGATTCGATGATGTGGATTATTTTATTAAGCTGAGTCTCAGCGATCACAGTGTTGAAAAACTTTTTAAATCATAAAAGATAGTAGAGTTTATTTTCTACTTGACTCTTTTAATGGATTGCTTGTTCCGCTGCAGTTAAACTTGACGTCTATTATATTTTATCAGTTTAAACATTGTTAAAGGCTAATGATAATTTATTCTGCATTATCTTAGTCATAATATTTCTTACTGGGCTAGTTGAGCTCACCCTTTCTTTCACTGTTCTCTTCAGGAAATGAGAACGTAGCTGGGGCAAGTCGGGGAACGGAGTGATGGTTCGAATGATAGTATTAGTTAGTAGTCCTCACTATTCTATGTAATAGTGTGTTAATAAATGTAATGAGGACTCCTTTTGAGTATGAATACTCTCTAGAAGATAATATTTGTATACAAACTCGCAGTTTATGTTTTGTTGTATTGTATACGACAGTTGTATTAGTAAGTTGTATTTGTATTCTGTACTTTGTATCTGACGACCCAAGATGGGTGATGTATACCTAATTTTGGGGGCGTCACAGTTGGTATCAGAGCTTAGGGATATGATCCCTGGCTGAGATGTGAGATAAGAACTAGGAGGGGAGAGACGGGGAATTCCTTCGCTAGTATGACCTACCTAAGTTTATTTGGTATTTAATTGGTCGGTCAGAGTATAGGGATAATATGTGATATGTTAATTAACCCTTGTTTTGTGATAGTGTTTGAGAATGACATCTGAAAATGCTGAGATAAGCAGTGAAGTACATGAGAGTGTTGATTCAGTTCAAGCAAAAGGTAACGACCAACAACACGATAAATTTGAGAATTTTTGGAGTTAACCTTGAGGTAGTTAATTTCTTAAAGAATTAATTGATTTTTGAAAAATAGTAAATGAATTTTCAAAATTCCGAGAAAAATATATTTTCATTATGGGACTATATTATGCTAAATCCCAGAAAAGAAATATTTTTGGAACTGATTTGGTATTTTTCATGAAAATGATCTAGTTATGAGTAAATGAATTAAATATGTTATGTGAAGTAACAAAATTGGAAAATAGGATTTTATGGCTAGAGAATTCTATATAGAGTATATGCATATTTTTATGAGGGATTTGATCATTGGTGATGATATCTTATGAGTATGGTATTTTTGAATGATTAAATGCATTATATGGTAAAGCGTAAACAATTAAAATAAATTGTTTATAAGTTTAAGCAGTGATTAAAATATTGTTATAATATTAATGATATTAGATTATGAGATTATTAAGTGATTGATAACATTGGGATATTCATGAACTCTGGATAAATTATATTATAAATGTTTAATATTTATCATTTATCTCATTTGATTGATTCTTTATATCATTATACTCATGCTTATATTGTGTTGAAAGTCATCTGTGGCTTACGTGCATAGATGGACTTGGTATGATTATGACCAAGGATTGTTCGGTATAATCATGACCGTAATTGAAAACACGATTATCTTTGGCACGTAATGCATGGATAATTCGTGGTTGTGATACTAAAGAATATCCTTGGCCTGTAGTGCAAGGATGATTCGACGATGTGGATTAATTATTGAGCTGAGTCTCAGCAATGAAATATTAATTCACGGATGTGTTCAAAGTCATCTGTGGCTTACGTGCATAGATGGACTTGGTATGATTATGACCAGGGATTGTTCGGTATAATCATGACCGTAATTGAAAACACGATTATCCTTGGCCCGTAGTGCATGGATAATTCGTGGTCGTGATACTATTAAGCTGAGTCTCAGCATTATTGGTTTTACAGTTGTATATCTTTGGCCTGTAGTGCAAAGATGAATTGTTAATGAATATCTTTGGCAGGATTGCAAATATGAATTTAATGTTTTCAACTATAAATGTAAGACCCCGAATTTTATGAAATAAAAGTATTCAATTTTTCTTATAATTACTATTCAGTAAATGGTTAAATTGATAAAAGTTTAAAGTTAAGGGTGATATATGAATTTTTTTTTCAAAATACACAAGTGGTTATAAAATATTCATTGTTGTCAGGGAATATTCGTTTGGTCGTGGAATATTCTTTCTGTCGGGGAATATTTGTACGACGGCACAACTATTTGTGGGCCCCATAACAGAATAACTGTAGGATGAAGATAACGACAAAAATTGAGTTTTTATAATTAACGGCGTAGTTGTTACCGTTAACACTGTTGGAATACCCGGTGGTTAAAATACAGTAATACGCGTTATTGCACAGTAGCACACGGTATTGCATAGTATTTTTGAAATTATTGATTCTTACGTAAGAAGGCACTACTCAATAATTGTTACAGTAATTACTGTTTAATATTTTATTTTATTGATTCAATAATTGTTGCGTTGATATTTTATATTATTGTTGTTTCAATAATTGTTGCTGCACAGTATTTTCCTTTATCAGATCAATAATTCATATTATTTGAATAATATTATTAGATAACATTATTGTCAATGTCTAAAAAGTTCTGTCTAAGGAGAGGTTTGGTCATCTAATTGCGCCCCAGTAAGGAGAAATTCTTATTGGAAAGCCCCCTCTTTCCTGGGAACGGCCTGGTTGTCATAAATGTGATTCTGTAATATTATTTGTGAATAATTAATTATTGATTTATATGATAAGAAAATATTTATTTTATGTGGATATAAATGAGGGATATATTTTTGTGGTTAAAAATGAAGGAGTTAATGTTGAGGTTTTTATCAGTAGTTTTGTTAGAATGGAGGTATTAAAAATCAGGGTTTTTGAGATATTTTGCGGGGGTTATAATTTTTAATCCGACCGTTGGATCGTGGTAATTTTTGGATATGTTATACATATATAAGTTGAGTATATGTCCACAAATTTTGAACCGTTAAAAATGAACGTATGATTTGTTATGAATTTTACGAGATGACTGGTTCAGAAATTATTGAATTTTCGGAGTTTATCATTTTGGTGGAAAATTCTAGAATTGGTGGGCCCCACTTGTGGTTGGTGAAGAAATGTGCTGAATTATATTTCTAAATGTGGTGGGTGGAAATAGTAGCAGGTAAAGTCATCAGGTTGCAGGTCAAACCTACCAAAATTTTCCTATAAATAGAGGGCTAAGTTAGAATTGAAAATCACACCAAAAACATAAGCTTTCTCTCTTTCTCTCTCTATATTATGAAGCATATTTTGTGAGTTTTTAGATACTTGGTGAGTTGCTATTCATCAGTGCAAGTTTCCTTCAGCATCATATCCGATATCCAGTCAGAAGTACTGCTCTTTTGAGGTAAGGGATAGTAAGGGATAGTAAGGGATATTAAGGGATTTTAAAGGTTGTTATGATTTTCAGTTTCGTAATTTTTCTGATCTTCAAAAATTCTGGAAAAATTTGAAATGATATTTTGATGAGTTTTCTTGATTGTGTCCAAAAATGGTGATTTTTGGATGTATAGATTGAGAGTTATGAATTTTATGAGAAAAGACTATTTTAAAAGTAACAGCTTATAATTCCTTGTGGTTAACTCCAAAATTGATGAAATTTTTATTGGGAGTACATGTATATGATAGAAGTATACTCTGTAAATTTCAGAATTTTTAGACAAAAGTACAATTTTTGATAAATGTCTAAATATTCGGCTATTTTGGCCATATGAAAAATAGTAAATGACTTTTAAAAATTCTGAGAAAAATATATGTTCACTATGGGACTATATTATGCTAAATCCCAGAAAAGAAATATTTTTGGAACTGATTTGGTATTTTTCATGAAAATGGTCTAGTTATGAGTAAATGAATTAAATATGTTTTGTGAAGAAAGAAAATTGGAAAATAGGATTTTATGGCTTGAGAATCCTATATGAGGTATATGAAGATTTTTGATGAGGGTTTAGGTTATTGATGATGAAATTGTAAGAGTTGGTATTTTATGATGATTAAATGCATTAATTAGTAAAGTGTAAACAATTAAAATAAATTGTTTATAAATTTAAGTAATGTTATTCTTTCAATATCATTATACCGAAATATTGGTATGGATTTTATTGTAGAATTTCTATCTTTTGTGTCGGGGTTACTATTCATGAGTTACTATTCACAATTTACTATTCATGAGTTACGAATATTACTCTTGAGATTAAAACTATATGTTGATCATATTATTTTTATCATCATATATAACATTTTTATAACCCTGATGTTGAAATTCTCTTTCACTGGAGTGTAAAGATGGGTAGATTATTGGTATGATCATGACTAGGGTTCTCTTTGGCCTGTAGTGCAAAGTTGAATTGTGACTGGTATGATCATGACCATTGAATTTATAATTGAATATCTTAAGCTTAAGTGCAAAGGTGAATTGATCAACATGGTTATAATTATTGTTTATATAAATTCTGAAATGATTATATATTTCTTTGAGATATGAATATATTTGGCCTGTAGTGCAAATATGAATTGTCGATG
Source organism: Panax notoginseng (assembly GCA_016801055.1). Classification (NCBI taxonomy): domain Eukaryota; kingdom Viridiplantae; phylum Streptophyta; class Magnoliopsida; order Apiales; family Araliaceae; genus Panax; species Panax notoginseng. The sequence continues at coordinate 40,054,908 of CM029020.1, forward strand.
AATATCTTTGGCATGTAGTGCAAAGATGGCCTGTTGATGAATATCTTGGCCTGTAGTGCAAAGATGAACTGTTGTTGAATATCTTTGGCCCGTAGTGCAAAGATGGTTTGTTGATGAATATCTTTGGCCCGTAGTGCAAAGATGGATTTGTTAGTATGATTATAAACAGGAACTGTGATTTGGTATAACCATGATCTTTGATGTTTCAGGTAAAGACAGGTGATGAAAATATTCTTCGTCCTGGGTGCGAAGAAAAATTTATAGTCACAATTATGATTATGAGTTATTCATATGATTGTGGAAAGGAACTGTTGAGTGATGTTACATGGATAAAATATTGTTGGTGGATTTTTAACATGGAGAAGATAATAGACTTTATAGTCTATTTGACTCTTCTAATGGATTGCTCGTTCCGCTGCAACTATGGTTGAAATTTTTATCATTTACCATATGTTCTAAATCTCTGATTTATTGTTGATGAAGGCTATTGATAATTGAATTATCTTTAGTCATGATATTCTTTACTGAGCTAGTTGTGCTCACCCTTTTGCTTCACAATTCCTTTCAGGTAATAAGAGTGTAGCTGGGTCGAGCGGGGGTAACAAGGGAATAGAACGGTGGTCATCATTTAATAGTTATATTTGGTGAAGAAAATAGGGTGAGGCGAACCCAACGTTGGAAGGGTGTTTTGTCACTATCATACAAGATGTCTAATGACATACAACCTCGTGTCATCATAAGACAGGGTTGTGCTCATCCACTTGCTGAGTATATCTACAAGCACTACCTATATAATCTTGGTGTTTGTTTGAAGTATAATTCTCAGTTAGATACAGTGGAGATAATGATAAGTCAAGAGAAGACTCACCATTGGGAAGAATATGATAGTAATCTTCTCGTTTTTCTTTGGGGTCTATTGGGTCAACCAAGGATAATTCTGTGGCCATATGATATCTATCATAACCTAGACGCATGGCCTCCCATGTACGAAGGTTTCCTTGAGCACTTCCCAAAGATTCTAATTTCTAAAACAGTTTTTGACTATACATTTATGTAAGGTGTTATTGTGAGGTGATGTCCACGGTTGGAACATGAGTCACATTTGGTATATATTTGTATCCAAACTCACAGCATATGTGTTGTTGTATTTTGCGCGATAATTGTTGTAATAGAGTTGTAGTTATTTTCTGTACCATGTATTTGACGACTCAGAATGGGTTGGATGGAATGGACCTATTTTGGGGTTGTCACATTTGGTATCAGAGCTTAGGGATATGATCTCTGGCGGAGATCGGGGAATATAACTAGGAGGGGAGAGATGAGTAAATCCTTCGCTAGTGTGTCCTACCTAAGCTTATTTGTTGGTCATTCATAATATCGGGAAATTATGTGATATGTTAATTTGTTAAATTAACCCTTGTTTTGAAGCTGTATTCTAGAATGATATTTGAAATACAGGAGATGAGCAATGGAGAAATTATGATGACAGGAAAGATGGAATTTGAAATGAAAGGAAGGTATTCTCAACTCTTTGAAATATCAGGTACGTAAATTTCGGGGACGAAATTTTATAAGGAGGGGAGATTGTAAGACCCCGAATTTTATGAAATAAAAGTATTCAATTTTTCTTATAATTACTATTCAGTAAATGGTTAAATTGATAAAAGTTTAAAGTTAAGGGTGATATATGAATTTTTTTTCAAAATACACAAGTGGTTATAAAATATTCATTTTTGTCAGGGAATATTCGTTTGGTCGTGGAATATTCTTTCTGTCGGGGAATATTCGTACGACGGCACAACTATTTGTGGGCCCCATAACAGAATAACTGTAGGATGAAGATAACGACAAAAATTGAGTTTTTATAATTAACGGCGTAGTTGTTACCGTTAACACTGTTGGAATACCCGGTGGTTAAAATACAGTAATACGCGTTATTGCACAGTAGCACACGGTATTGCATAGTATTTTTGAAATTATTGATTCTTACGTAAGAAGGCACTACTCAATAATTGTTACAGTAATTACTGTTCAATATTTTATTTTATTGATTCAATAATTGTTGCGTTGATATTTTATATTATTGTTGTTTCAATAATTGTTGCTGCACAGTATTTTCCTTTATCAGATCAATAATTCATATTATTTGAATAATATTATTAGATAACATTATTGTCAATGTCTAAAAAGTTCTGTCTAAGGAGAGGTTTGGTCATCTAATTGCGCCCCAGTAAGGAGAAATTCTTATTGGAAAGCCCCCTCTTTCCTGGGAACGGCCTGGTTGTCATAAATGTGATTCTGTAATATTATTTGTGAATAATTAATTATTGATTTATATGATAAGAAAATATTTATTTTATGTGGATATAAATGAGGGATATATTTTTGTGGTTAAAAATGAAGGAGTTAATGTTGAGGTTTTTATCAGTAGTTTTTGTCGGAATGGAGGTATTAAAAATCAGGGTTTTTGAGATATTTTGCGGGGGTTATAATTTTTAATCCGACCGTTGGATCGTGGTAATTTTTGGATATGTTATACATATATAAGTTGAGTATATGTCCACAAATTTTGAACCGTTAAAAATGAACGTATGATTTGTTATGAATTTTACGAGATGACTGGTTCAGAAATTGTTGAATTTTCGGAGTTTATCATTTTGGTGGAAAATTCTAGAATTGGTGGGCCCCACTTGTGGTTGGTGAAGAAATGTGCTGAATTATATTTCTAAATGTGGTGGGTGGAAATAGTAGCAGGTAAAGCCATCAGGTTGCAGGTCAAACCTACCAAAATTTTCCTATAAATAGAGGGCTAAGTTAGAATTGAAAATCACACCAAAAACATAAGCTTTCTCTCTTTCTCTCTCTATATTATGAAGCATATTTTGTGAGTTTTTAGATACTTGGTGAGTTGCTATTCATCAGTGCAAGTTTCCTTCAGCATCATATCCGATATCCAGTCAGAAGTACTGCTCTTTTGAGGTAAGGGATAGTAAGGGATAGTAAGGGATATTAATGGATTTTAAAGGTTGTTATGATTTTCAGTTTCGTAATTTTTCTGATCTTCAAAAATTCTGGAAAAATTTGAAATGATATTTTGATGAGTTTTCTTGATTGTGTCCAAAAATGGTGATTTTTGGATGTATAGATTGAGAGTTATGAATTTTATGAGAAAAGACTATTTTAAAAGTAACAGCTTATAATTCCTTGTGGTTAACTCCAAAATTGATGAAATTTTTATTGGGAGTACATGTATATGATAGAAGTATACTCTGTAAATTTCAGAATTTTTAGACAAAAGTACAATTTTTGATAAATGTCTAAATATTCGGCTATTTTGGCCATATGAAAAATAGTAAATGACTTTTAAAAATTCTGAGAAAAATATATGTTCACTATGGGACTATATTATGCTAAATCCCAGAAAAGAAATATTTTTGGAACTGATTTGGTATTTTTCATGAAAATGGTCTAGTTATGAGTAAATGAATTAAATATGTTTTGTGAAGAAAGAAAATTGGAAAATAGGATTTTATGGCTTGAGAATCCTATATGAGGTATATGAAGATTTTTGATGAGGGTTTTGGTTATTGATGATGAAATTGTAAGAGTTGGCATTTTATGATGATTAAATGCATTAATTAGTAAAGTGTAAACAATTAAAATAAATTGTTTATAAATTTAAGTAATGTTATTCTTTCAATATCATTATACCGAAATATTGGTATGGATTTTATTGTAGAATTTCTATCTTTTGTGTCGGGGTTACTATTCATGAGTTACTATTCACGATTTACTATTCATGAGTTACGAATATTACTCTTGAGATTAAAACTATATGTTGATCATATTATTTTTATCATCATATATAACATTTTTATAACCCTGATGTTGAAATTCTCTTTCACTGGAGTGTAAAGATGGGTAGATTATTGGTATGATCATGACTAGGGTTCTCTTTGGCCTGTAGTGCAAAGTTGAATTGTGACTGGTATGATCATGACCATTGAATTTATAATTGAATATCTTAAGCTTAAGTGCAAAGGTGAATTGATCAACATGGTTATAATTATTGTTTATATAAATTCTGAAATGATTATATATTTCTTTGAGATATGAATATATTTGGCCTGTAGTGCAAATATGAATTGTCGATGAATATCTTTGGCATGTAGTGCAAAGATGGCCTGTTGATGAATATCTTGGCCTGTAGTGCAAAGATGAACTGTTGTTGAATATCTTTGGCCCGTAGTGCAAAGATGGTTTGTTGATGAATATCTTTGGCCCGTAGTGCAAAGATGGATTTGTTAGTATGATTATAAACAGGAACTGTGATTTGGTATAACCATGATCTTTGATGTTTCAGGTAAAGACAGGTGATGAAAATATTCTTCGTCCTGGGTGCGAAGAAAAATTTATAGTCACAATTATGATTATGAGTTATTCATATGATTGTGGAAAGGAACTGTTGAGTGATGTTACATGGATAAAATATTGTTGGTGGATTTTTAACATGGAGAAGATAATAGACTTTATAGTCTATTTGACTCTTCTAATGGATTGCTCGTTCCGCTGCAACTATGGTTGAAATTTTTATCATTTACCATATGTTCTAAATCTCTGATTTATTGTTGATGAAGGCTATTGATAATTGAATTATCTTTAGTCATGATATTCTTTACTGAGCTAGTTGTGCTCACCCTTTTGCTTCACAATTCCTTTCAGGTAATAAGAGTGTAGCTGGGTCGAGCGGGGGTAACAAGGGAATAGAACGGTGGTCATCATTTAATAGTTATATTTGGTGAAGAAAATAGGGTGAGGCGAACCCAACGTTGGAAGGGTGTTTTGTCACTATCATACAAGATGTCTAATGACATACAACCTCGTGTCATCATAAGACAGGGTTGTGCTCATCCACTTGCTGAGTATATCTACAAGCACTACCTATATAATCTTGGTGTTTGTTTGAAGTATAATTCCAGTTAGATACAGTGGAGATAATGATAAGTCAAGAGAAGACTCACCATTGGGAAGAATATGATAGTAATCTTCTCGTTTTTCTTTGGGGTCTATTGGGTCAACCAAGGATAATTCTGTGGCCATATGATATCTATCATAACCTAGACGCATGGCCTCCCATGTACGAAGGTTTCCTTGAGCACTTCCCAAAGATTCTAATTTCTAAAACAGTTTTTGACTATACATTTATGTAAGGTGTTATTGTGAGGTGATGTCCACGGTTGGAACATGAGTCACATTTGGTATATATTTGTATCCAAACTCACAGCATATGTGTTGTTGTATTTTGCGCGATAATTGTTGTAATAGAGTTGTAGTTATTTTCTGTACCATGTATTTGACGACTCAGAATGGGTTGGATGGAATGGACCTATTTTGGGGTTGTCACAATAAAGGTATTCAAGGTATCCTCACCTCTTTATCATACCAGGTACGTACCCTAATTTCGAGGGCGAAATTCTATAAGGAGGGGAGATTGTGAGACCCCAGATTTTATAAATAAAGATTTAAATTTTCTCGAAATAAATTTTTAATATTATGATGTGAATTTGATATAATGTTATAGTTGTGGGTAGTATTTATAAATTTTGCAAAGTAAGCAAGTTGTTATAAAATATTCGTTTGGTCGGAGAATATTCTTTTTTGTCGGGGAATATTCGTACGACGGCACAATCATTGGTGGACCCCATAACAGAATTATTGTCGAATTGAGAAAACGACAAAAATACTTTATGAAAATAACGGCGGAAGTTTTATCGTTAACTGTTGAAACACCCGGTGTTAAAAGTACAGTAATACGTATGGTTGCATAGTAGCACACGGTATTGATTATTAATGCTTATGTGGGAAGTCACTCAGTTTGATTCAATTATTGTCAGTTAATAATATGAATTATTAGCGATAATGACGTTTTGTTTTATTCGTATTATTAACGTAATAAAACAGAAACATCTTTTTATATAAAACAGAATACTTTATTAAAGTTATTCTATAAATAGAATATATTATATTTTATTTAAAAGATTTTTCTTTAAATATGGACCGTCAGATTAAAGTAATCAATCTGGACCGTTCATGGATTAGTTACTATGCATTCTATTTTTCTATAAATAGCAGCTCATTCCTTCATTATTTCTTACGAATTCACTGAACTCTAGAGAGAGAAACTATAGAGAGAAACTATAGAGAGAGAGAGAAGAAGAGTATTCTGCTACTTAACTACTTCCTTATTTCAGCTCGTCTTTAAAACGGTAAGGGTGTTATTCTTTCTTATTCATGAAGAGAACTGTTGTTATTCCATTTCTTATTATTCTGTTGGAATAACCTGTATACGCGGTCTACCCTTATACTTGGTGACATTCTTCTATTATTCTGTTGGAACATCCTGTCTGTGTGTTTTACACCGGATCTGGTTCCGTCTTTACTATTATTCTGTTGGAACATCCTGTCTGTGTGTTTTACACCGGACCTGGTTCCGTCTTTACTATTATTCTGTTGGAATATCCTGTCTGTGCGTTTTACGCCGGACCTGGTTCCATTATTATTATTCTGTTAAGAATAACCTGTCTGTGCGGTCTATCGCATGCATGGTGATTTCTTTTGTTATTCCATTCTTTATTGTACTCAGTTGGTTAAGTTTTGACTTCTATACTCCATGAAATTAGTGAAATATCCTTGATATTTGCGTTTCATCTAGTATCTATTCATGAAAATATTCTCCTGATCATTCTTGAATTTTACTCCACAAAGCTGTATCATGTTGACAATTTGGACGTTGTTAATTCCTAGATAAATTAATTCTTGAACTTGTTTTATTGAATTCTTATATCATTGTCATCATCCTCATGTTTATAAAATGTTGAAAGTCATCTGTGGCCTGTAGTGCATAGATGGACTTGGTATGATTATGACCAGGGATCATTCGGTATAATCATGACCCGTAATGTTACAAATGATGTGGTAAAAGTCATCATTGGCCCGTAGTGCATTGATGGACAGTTGTTGTGTAAGATCCCGAATTTTATGAAATAAAAGTATTCAATTTTTCTTATAATTACTATTCAGTAAATGGTTAAATTGATAAAAGTTTAAAGTTATGGGTGAAATATGAATTTTTTTTCAAAATAAGCAAGTGGTTATAAAATAATCATTGTTGTCGGGGAATATTCGTTTGGTCGTGGAATATTCTTTCTGTCGGAGAATATTCGTACGACAGCGCAGCTATTTGTGGGCCCCATAACGAATAACTGTCGGGTGAAGAAAAACGACAAATTTGAGTTTTTACAAATAACGGCGTAGTTGTTATCGTTAATACTGTTGAAATACCCCGGTGGTTAAAATACAGTAATACGCGTTATTGCACAGTAGCACACGGTATTGCACAGTATTTTTTATTGATTCTTACGTAAGAAGGCACTACTCAATAATTGTTACAGTAATTACTGTTCAATATTTTATTTTATTGATTCAATAATTGCTACGTTGAAATTTTATATTATTGTTGTTCAATAATTGTTGCTGCACAGTATTTTCCATTATCAGATCAATAATTCATATTATTTGAATAGTATTATTAGATAGCATTATTGGCAATGTCTAGAAAGTTCTGTCTAAGGAGAGGTTTGGTCATCTAATTGCGCGCTAGTAAGGAGAAATCCTTATTGGAAAGCCCCTCTTTCCTGGGAACGGCCTGGTTGTCATAAATGTGATTCTGTAATATTATTTGTGAATAATTAATTATTGATTCATATGATAAGAAAATATTTATTTTATGTGGATATAAATGAGGGATATATTTTTGTGGTTAAAAAATGAAGGAGTTAATGTTGAGATTTTTATCCGTATTTTTGTCAGAATGGAGGTATTAAAAATCAGGGTTTTTGAGATATTTTGCGGGGGTTATAATTTTTAATCCGACCGTTGGATCGTGGTAATTTTTGGATATGTTATACATATATAAGTTGAGTATATGTCCATAAATTTTGAACCGTTAAAAATGAACGTATGATTTGTTATGAATTTTAAGAGGTGGCTGATTCGGAAATCAGGTTATAAATCATTTTTGGTGGAAAATTCTAGACTTGGTGGGCCCCACTTGTGGTTGGTGAAGAAATGTGCTGAATTATATTTCAAATGTGGTGGGTGGGAATAGTAGCACGTAAAGCCATCAGGTTGCAGGTCAAACCTACCAAAATTTTCCTATAAATAGAGGGCTAAGTTAGAATTGAAAATCACACCAGAAACATAAGCTTTCTCTCTTTCTCTCTCTATATTATGAAGCATATTTTGTGAGTTTTTAGATACTTGGTGAGTTACTATTCATCAGTACAAGTTTCCTTCAGCATCATATCCGATATCCAGTCAGAAGTACTGCTCTTTTGAGGTAAGGGATAGTAAGGGATAGTAAGGGATTTTAAGGGTTGTTATGTTTTTCAGTTTCGTAATTTTTCTGAACTTCAAAAATTCTGGAAAAATTTGAAATGATATTTTGATGAGTTTTATTGATTGTGTCCAAAAATGGTGATTTTTGGATGTATAGATTGAGAGTTATGAATTTTATGAGAAAAGACTATTTTAAAAGTAACTGCTTATAATTCCTTGTGGTTAACTCCAAAATTGATGAAATTTTTATTGGGAGTACATGTATATGATAGAAGTATACTCTGTAAATTTCAGAATTTTTAGACAAAAGTATAATTTTTGATAAATGTCTAAATATTCAGCTATTTTGGCCATATGAAAAATAGTAAATGACTTTTAAAAATTCTGAGAAAAATATATGTTCACTATGGGACTATATTATGCTAAATTTCAGAAAAGAAATATTTTTGGAACGGATTTGGTATTTTTCATGAAAATAGTCTAGTTATGAGAAAATGAATTAAATATGTTATGTGAAGTAAGAAAATTGGAAAATAGGATTTTATGGCTTGAGAATCCTATATATGAGGTATATGCAGATTTTTGATGAGGGTTTTGGTTATTGATGATGAAATCTTAAGAGTTGGCATTTTATGATGATTAAATGCATTAATTAGTAAAGTGTAAACAATTAAAATAAATTGTTTATAAGCTTAAGAAATGTTATTCTTTCAATATCATTATACCGAAGTATTGGTATGAATTTTATTGTGGAATTTCTACCTTTTTGAGTCGGTGTTACTATTCACGAGTTACTATTCATGAGTTACTATTCACGAGTTACTATTCACGACAAAATTGGTTTCTTTTACTAACCAAATTATAGTTGATTTATGAATATTACTCTTGAGATTAAATCTATATGTTGATTATTTTGATTTTATCATCATATATAATATTTTTATAACCCTGATATTGAAATTCTCTTTCACTGGAGTGTAAAGATGGGTAGATTATTGGTATGATCATGACTAGGGTTCTCTTTGGCCTGTAGTGCAAAGTTGAATTGTGACTGGTGTGATCATGACCATTGAATTTATAATTGAATATCTTAAGCTTAAGTGCAAAGGTGAATTGATCAACAAGGTTATAATTATTGTTTATATAAATTCTGAAATGATTATATATTTCTTTGAGATATGAATATATTTGGCCTGTAGTGCAAATATGAATTGTTGATGAATATCTTTGGCATGTAGTGCAAAGATGGCCTGTTAATGAATATCTTTGGCCTGTAGTGCAAAGATGAACTGTTGTTGAATATCTTTGGCATGTAGTGCAAAGATGGCCTGTTGATGAATATCTTTGGCCTGTAGTGCAAAGATGAACTGTTGTTGAATATCTTTGGCCCGTAGTGCAAAGATAGTTTGTTGATGAATATCTTTGGCCCGTAGTGCAAAGATGGATTTGTTAGTATGATTATAAACAGGAACTGTGATTTGGTATAACCATGATCTTTGATGTTTCAGGTAAAGACAGGTGATGAAAATATTCTTCGTCCTGGGTGCGAAGAAAAATTTATAGTCACAATTATGATTATGAGTTATTCATATGATTGTGGAAAGGAACTGTTGAGTGATGTTACATGGATAAAATATTGTTGGTGGATTTTTAACATGGAGAAGATAATAGACTTTATAGTCTATTTGACTCTTCTAATGGATTGCTCGTTCCGCTGCAACTATGGTTGAAATTTTTATCATTTACCATATGTTCTAAATCTCTGATTTATTATTGATGAAGGCTACTGATAATTTAATTATCTTTAGTCATGATATTCTTTACTGGGCTAGTTGTGCTCACCCTTTTGCTTCACAATTCCTTTCAGGTAATAAGAGTGTAGCTGGGTCGAGCGAGGGTAACGGGGAAATAGAACAGTGGTCTCTAGCTGTGGATGTTCTCCCGAAGAAGTATAGAAAAGTTCATTTAGTAGTTATTGTAAGACCCCAATTTTTATAAATAAAGTTGAATTTTCTATAAATATCATTTTTGAATATTATGGAGTTAATTTGATATAATGTTATAGTTGTGGGTAATATTTATAAATTTTGCAAAGTAAGCAAGTTGTTATAAAATATTCGTTTGGTCGGAGAATATTCTTTTTGTCGGGGAATATTCGTACGACGGCACAATCATTGGTGGACCCCGCAACGGAATTATTGTCGGATTGAGAAAACGACAAAATTATCTTTCTATAAAAATAACAGCTGAGGTATTACGTTAAAATCGTTAAAACTGTTGAACTACTCGGTAGTAAAAGTACAGTAATACGCGTGGTTGCATAGTAGCACACGGTATTGATTATTGATGCTTACGTGAGAAGTCACTCAGCTATACTCAATTATTGCTACAGTAATTGCTGCATCATATCTCTTAAATTATTGTCATAGTATCATCTGTTATATTATTGAGACGTTGTGGTAAGTTTGGTTATTTTATGGGGGGCCATATGTCATCATCTAAGAGTCTATTCGTCAATAGTAATTACCGTCGTCAATAGTAATTACCGTCGTCAATAGTAATTACCGTCGTCAATAGTATTTACCTTGGTCAATAGTAATTACCTTCGTCAATATTATTTACCTTGGTCAATAGTATTTACCTTGGTCAATAGTAATTACCTTCGTCAATAGTATTTACCTTGGTCAATAGTAATTACTTTCGTCAATAGTAGTTGTCCCTTCAATATTACCAAGAGTCATTTGACCCTTCGTTAAGACCAAGAGTCATTTGACCCTTCGTTAAGACCAAGAGCCACCCTCAGTTTTTCTATAAATAGAGGCCTAGGGCTTCATTATTTTTCACGAATTCATTCAAGCTATAGAGAGAGAAAGTATAGAGAGAATAAGAGAGAGAGAATAAAAGTATTCTGCTACATCACTTTTCCAATATCCAGTTCTTTTAAGGTAAGGGATATTATTCTTTTGTATTCAAGAAGAGAACTTCTGTTATTCCATTTCTTTATTATTCTGTTGGAATAACCTGTATATGCGGAATACCCTATACTTGGTGACATTCTTCTATTATTCTGTCTTTGTTATTCTGTTGGAACATCCTGTCTGTGTGTTTTACACCGGACCTGGTTCCGTTTATTATTCTGTTGGAACATCCTGTCTGTGTGTTTTACACCGGACCTGGTTCCGTTTTTATTATTATTCTGTTGGAACATCCTGTCTGTGTGTTTTACACCGGACCTGGTTCCATTATTTATTATTCTGTTGGAATAACCTGTCTGTGCGGTCTATCGCATGCATGGTGATTTCTTTTGTTATTCCATTCTTTATTATACTCAGTTGGTTAAGTTTTGACTTCTATACTCCATGAAATTTGTGGAATATCCTTGATAGTTGCGTTTCATCCAGTATCTTTTCAAGAAAATATTCTTCTAAGCATTCTTGAATTTTACTCCACAATGCAGTATCATGTTGACAATTTGGACGTTGTTAATTCCTGGATAAATTAATTCTTGAACTTGTTTTATTGAATTCTTATATCATTGTCATCATCCTCATGTTTATAAAATGTTGAAAGTCATCTGTGGCCTGTAGTGCATAGATGGACTTGGTATGATTATGACCAGGGATTATTCGGTATAATCATGACCGTAATGTTACAAATGATGTGGTAAAAGTCCTCATTGGCCCGTAGTGCATTGATGGACAGTTGTTGGCATGATCATGACCATTAATGAATATACGAATATCCTTGGCCGTAGTGCAGGGGTGATTCGATGATGTGGATTATTTTATTAAGCTGAGTCTCAGCGATCACAGTGTTGGAAAATCTTTTAAATCATAAAAGATAGTAGAGTTTATTTTCTACTTGACTCTTTTAATGGATTGCTTGTTCCGCTACAGTTAAACTTGATGTCTATTATATTTTATCAGTTTAACATTGTTGAAGGCTAACGATAATTTATTCTGCATTATCTTAGTCATAATATTTCTTACTGGGCTAGTTGAGCTCACCCTTTCTTTCACTGTTCTCTTCAGGAAATGAGAACGTAGCTGGGACAAGTCGGGGTACGGAGTGATGGTCCGAATGATAGTATTAGTTAGTAGTCCTCACTATTCTATGTAATGGTGTGTTAATAAATGTAATGAGGACTCCTTTTGAGTATGAATACTCTCTAGAAGATAATATTTGTATTCAAACTCACAGTTTATGTTTTGTCGTATTGTACACGACAGTTGTATTATTAAGTTGTATTTGTATTCTGTACTATGTATCTGACGACTCAAGATGGGTGATGTATACCTAATTTTGGGGGCGTCACAGTTATATTTGGTGAATCCAATAGGGTAAGGTGTACCCAACGTTGGAAGGGTGGTTTGCCACTATCATACAAGATGTCTAACGACATACAACCTCGTGTCATCATAAGACAGGGTTGTGCTCATCCACTTGCTGAGTATATATACGAGCACTACCTATATAATCTTGGTGTTTGTTTAAAGTATAATTCTCAATTAGAGACAGTAGAGATAATGATATGTCAAGAGAAGACTCACCATTGGGAAGAATATGATAGTAATCTTCTCGTTTTTCTTTGGGGTCTATTGGGTCAACCAAGGATAATTCTGTGGCCATATGATATCTATCATAACCTAGACGCGTGGCCTCCCATGTACGAAGGTTTCCTTGAGCACTTCCCAAAGATTCTAATTTCTAAAACAGTTTTTGACTATACCTTTATGTAAGGTGTTATTGTGAGGTGATGTCCACGGTTGGAACATGAGTCACATTTGGTATATATTTGTATCAAAACTCACAGCATATGTGTTGTTGTATTTTGCACGACAATTGTTGTAATAAAGTTGTAGTTGTTTTCTGTACCATGTATTTTACGACTCAGAATGGGTTGGGTGGAATGAACCTATTTTGGGGTCGTTACATGTTGGCATGATCATGACCATTAATGAATACACGAATATCCTTGGCCGTAGTGCAGGGGTGATTCGATGATGTGGATTATTTTATTAAGCTGAGTCTCAGCGATCACAGTGTTGAAAAACTTTTTAAATCATAAAAGATAGTAGAGTTTATTTTCTACTTGACTCTTTTAATGGATTGCTTGTTCCGCTGCAGTTAAACTTGACGTCTATTATATTTTATCAGTTTAACATTGTTGAAGGCTAATGATAATTTACTCTGCATTATCTTAGTCATAATATTTCTTACTGGGCTAGTTGAGCTCACCCTTTCTTTCACTTTTCTCTTCAGGAAATGAGAACGTAGCTGGAGCAAGTCGGGGAACGGAGTGATGGTTCGAATGATAGTATTAGTTAGTAGTCCTCACTATTCTATGTAATAGTGTGTTAATAAATGTAATGAGGACTCCTTTTGAGTATGAATACTCTCTAGAAGATAATATTTGTATACAAACTCGCAGTTTATGTTTTGTTGTATTGTATACGACAGTTGTATTAGTAAGTTGTATTTGTATTCTGTACTTTGTATCTGACGACCCAAGATGGGTGATGTATACCTAATTTTGGGGGCGTCACACACACACACACACACACACACACACACACACACACACATATATATATATATATATATATATATTATATATATATTACCAAGTAAAAAAAATCTTATTTTATTTTGGAAAATAAAATAAAATATTTCTTTATATAAAATCAAATCATTCATATTTTGGAATCAAATCATTTCTATTTATATATTTATAAAATAAAATTAAGAAGGAATTTGAAAAATATTTTCTGAAAGTTGAAAAATATTTTCTAAATAGGAATAATTTAATTTTGTAAAAATAATAATAATTTTTTTAGGCTTAAATATAAATTACTACCTTAAACTATAGACCATATTCCACTTCGGTTATTCACCTTTTAATTTTGTCAATTAGATGATTGAACTATTAATTTTTTCCACTTCTATTTAATTGGGTCTGCCACGTCAGAAATTACTGACGTGGCTTGAATGCATGGCATGTTAGTGCTTATGTGTTAAAATTGAGTCATTTTTTTAATTTTCTTTTATCATTATATACACGTAATAAGGGTAAAATAGTAATATAATAGACTAATTTTTATAATTAAGTAAATTAATAATAAAGCAAAATAATAAACCAAATATAACTAAACCCATCCTCTCTCTCTCTCTCTCTCTCTCTCTTCAGATTTTGATTTTTACCGAATACCCAAAATCAAAATGATAAGTCAGGGCTTTGAAGAAGAAGAATCCCATCTTTCACAGCCCCTGAACAAATGGAATTCAATGGCCAAAATCAATCTCCTCACCACCAATATCTCTCCTCATCATTGTCATTCACTGAAATCTTCCGTGAACTCCTTCATATGCTGATGCCATCTTCCGATCCTTCGATTGTGAAGATCACGGTACAGAAATTAACGACCACAATCTCTCCCTTCAAAGATTTATGGGACAAACAGAGAGATGGAGATTTGAGAAAAGGTTTTAATTTGAGATTTGAGATTTTAGAGTTTTCCTCATTTTTTTCTTCTTCTTTTTTGATTTGAGATTTGATATTTAAGGTTTTTCTAAATTTTTTTGCTCCTTTTTTGGTTGTGGGCGATTAAAATTTTTAGGAAAGTATAAACAGAGAGATGGAGATTTGAGAAGAGGTTTTAATTTGAGATTTTAGGGTTTCCTCATATTTTTCTTCTTTTTTGATTTGAGATTTGATATGTAAGGTTTTTCTAAAATTTTTTGCTCCTTTTTTGGCTGTTGGTGATTATGAATTTTAGGAAAGCATAAACAGAGATGGAAATTTGAGAAGAAGTTTTAATTTAAGATTTGAGATTTAAGATTTTAGGGTTTTCTCATTTTTTTTTCTTCTTTTTTGATTTGAGATTTGATATTTAAGGTTTTTCTAAATTTTTTTGCTCCTTTTTTGGCTGTCGGCGATTATGAATTTTAGGAAAGCATGGTTGGATGTCGTCAATAATTATGGATTTTGACAAAAATTTCTGGCAACGATGATGGGTTCATACGGAAGAAAGGAGAAGAGATAGGCGTGAATTAGAAGAAGAGAATATCCAGTTAAATTAATAAATGATAATTTACCCTTATTTAAATAATTTAAATTAATAAATAATGGGAATATTATTTTTTAAATACACATCAGCTGATATTGGCCCCATTTAGGAGGTTAAGTCAGTAATTTTTGACGTTGCAGATCCAATTGAATAAAAGTGAAAAAAATTAATAGTTCAGTCATCTAATTGATAAAATTAAAAGGTGAATAATTGAAGTAGAATATGGCGATAATGATTTATATTTAAGCCTTTTTTTTAATCGCAAGAACTTTATCTCTTAATTGGTAATACCGCGTATTATTATTATTATTATTATTATTATTTTACAATCCAAGAACCAAAAGGAATCCTGGTAGCAATCGGAAAATTAAAAGCATATTCTGATGGGAGGCCTTTTGATACCCCGCGTTCGTGATTTGAGGAGCATTTGTTCCATTTATATGTAAAGTTTTTTCCAATGACTATGGGATTCTAATTAATGAGATACAAACTCTGAAGCTTGGTCTACATAATTCAATAAAAAAAATTCTTGTAAAACTAGAAGTTAATTTAGTTTTGGAAAGGGAGCAATTAATTGTAAGACCCCAACTTTTATAAATAAAGATGAATTTTCTATAAATATCATTTTTGAATATTATGGAGTTAATTTGATATAATGTTATAGTTGTGGGTAATATTTATAAATTTTACAAAGTACGCAAGTTGTTATATAATATTCGATTGGTCGGGGAATATTCGTTTTAACAGGGAATATTCGTACAACGATACAATCATTGGTGGACCCCATAACGGAATTATTGTCGGATTGAGAAAACGACAAAAATATTTTATTAAAAATAACGGCGGAAGTTTTACCATTGATACTGTTGAACTACTCGGTAGTAAAAGTACAGTAATATGTGTGGTTGCATAGTAGCACACGGTATTG
Organism: Panax notoginseng; assembly: GCA_016801055.1. Classification (NCBI taxonomy): domain Eukaryota; kingdom Viridiplantae; phylum Streptophyta; class Magnoliopsida; order Apiales; family Araliaceae; genus Panax; species Panax notoginseng. The sequence continues at coordinate 40,071,300 of CM029020.1, forward strand.
ATTATTAATACTTATGTGAGAAGTCACTCAGTTTGATTCAATTATTATCAGTTAATAATATGAATTATTTAGCGATAATGACGTTTTGTTTTATTCGTATTATTAACGTAATAAAACAGAAACATCTTTTTATATAAAACAAAATACTTTATTAAAGTTATTCTATAAATAGAATATATTATATTTTATTTAAAAGATATTTCTTTAAATATGGACCGTCAGATTAAAGTAATCAATCTGGACCGTTCATGGATTAGTTACTATGTATTCTATTTTTTCTATAAATAGCAGTTCATTCCTTCATTATTTCTTATGAATTCACTGAACTCTAGAGAGAGAAACTATAGAGAGAAACTATAGAGAGAGAGAAGAAGAGTATTCTGCTACTTAACTACTTCCTTATTTCAGCTCTTCTTTAAAACGGTAAGGGGTGTTATTCTTTCTTATTCATGAAGAGAACTGTTGTTATTTCATTATTTATTATTCTGTTGGAATAACCTGTATACGCGGTCTACCCTATACTTGGTGACATTCTTCTGTTATTCTGTTGGAACATCCTGTCTGTGTGTTTTACACCGGACCTGGTTCTGTTTTTATTATTATTCTGTTGGAACATCCTGTCTGTGTGTTTTACACCGGACCTGGTTCCGTCTTGTTATTATTCTGTTGGAACATCCTGTCTGTGTGTTTTACACCGGACCTGGTTCCATTATTTATTATTCTGTCGGAATATCCTGTCTGTGCGTTTACGCCGGACCTGGTTCTATTATTTATTATTCTGTTGGAATAACCTGTCTGTGCGGTCTATCGCATGCATGGTGATTTCTTTTGTTATTCCATTCTTTATTATACTCAGTTGGTTAAGTTTTGACTTCTATACTCCATGAAATTTGTGGAATATCCTTGATAGTTGCGTTTCATCCAGTATCTTTTCAAGAAAATATTCTTCTAAGCATTCTTGAATTTTACTCCACAATGCAGTATCATGTTGACAATTTGGACGTTGTTAATTCCTGGATAAATTAATTCTTGAACTTGTTTTATTGAATTCTTATATCATTGTCATCATCCTCATGTTTATAAAATGTTGAAAGTCATCTGTGGCCTGTAGTGCATAGATGGACTTGGTATGATTATGACCAGGGATTATTCGGTATAATCATGACCGTAATGTTACAAATGATGTGGTAAAAGTCCTCATTGGCCCGTAGTGCATTGATGGACAGTTGTTGGCATGATCATGACCATTAATGAATATACGAATATCCTTGGCCGTAGTGCAGGGGTGATTCGATGATGTGGATTATTTTATTAAGCTGAGTCTCAGCGATCACAGTGTTGGAAAATCTTTTAAATCATAAAAGATAGTAGAGTTTATTTTCTACTTGACTCTTTTAATGGATTGCTTGTTCCGCTACAGTTAAACTTGATGTCTATTATATTTTATCAGTTTAACATTGTTGAAGGCTAATGATAATTTATTCTGCATTATCTTAGTCATAATATTTCTTACTGGGCTAGTTGAGCTCACCCTTTCTTTCACTGTTCTCTTCAGGAAATGAGAACGTAGCTGGGACAAGTCGGGGAACGGAGTGATGGTCCGAATGATAGTATTAGTTAGTAGTCCTCACTATTCTATGTAATGGTGTGTTAATAAATGTAATGAGGACTCCTTTTGAGTATGAATACTCTCTAGAAGATAATATTTGTATTCAAACTCACAGTTTATGTTTTGTCGTATTGTACACGACAGTTGTATTATTAAGTTGTATTTGTATTCTGTACTATGTATCTGACGACTCAAGATGGGTGATGTATACCTAATTTTGGGGGCGTCACAGTTGGTATCAGAGCTTAGGGATATGATCCCTGGCTAAGATGTGAGAATAGAACTAGGAGGGGAGAGATGGGAAATTCCTTCGCTAGTATGGCCTACCTAAGTTTATTTGCATGGTATTTAATTGGTCGGTCATAATATAAGGATAATATATGACATATCAATTAACTTTTATTTTGTGGCAGTATCTAAAAATAGCATATGAGAATGTTGAGAATAGCAATGGAGCACAGGCGACTGTTGATTCACCACATATCAATAATCAGGATAATGTGCATCAGGAATGTGACAATCCTCATGCAAACAACAACACTGACCAGATGATGAATGATGAAATGTTCAGAAACTTTATGCAGTTCATGCAACAGCAGGCGAGAGCGGCTCCTGTCCAAAATATAGGTGGAAACACTGAAAACTCTCGGACGGTCACCGCTAAACAGTTCAAGGAGCTGGGACCACCAGAGTTTAAGGGAGAGCCAAAACCACTTATAGCGGAAACATGAATAAAGCAGATTACCAAGATATTTGATATCTTGGGATGCTCTGAGGAGCAAAAGGTTCCTTTTGCCGCCTTTATGTTGCGAGGAGAGGCAGATTACTGGTGGAAATCGATTAAGCGTACTCAACCTGCCGCACTGAAGATGTCTTGGGAGAAGTTCCAAGAGCTGTTCAATGACAAATACTTTCCCGAAAGTGTTCATCACATGAAGGAGGTGGAGTTCATCAAATTGGAGCAGAATAATATGACCGTGTCGCAGTATGAGGCTAAATTTGCTGAGTTGTCCCGGTTTGCGTCCCACTTGGTGGATAATGAAGAGCGAATGACGCGAATATTTTTGCGAGGTTTGAAACCTGAGATACGTCAACATCTTATTTCTCATAAAATGTGTTTGTATTCAGATGTTGTGAATAGGGCTCAGTTAGTGGAGCGCGATAACGAGTCAACGCAACCAAAAGAGAGCAGTCGGCAAAATGATAATACCAGTGAGAGCAGTCATCGAAGCGGTGACAACAAGCGTGGAGGGAATCAACATGCCAGAAATGGTAACCACTTCGGTGGTAATCAGGGCCAAAACAATAAGAATGGTCATTTCAAGAAGAGGAGATTCAACAATGATGGAAAGACGTCAGCACCAGCACCCGTTGTTAAGGAAGGAGAACGACCACCTATCATATGTTTCAAATGCGGAGGGGAGGGGCACATCAGTCCAAACTGCGCGATGCCGTCTAAAGCATGTTATAATTGTGGAAGAGAAGGTCATTTAGCTCGATTTTGTCGTTTACCAAAAACAAGTTCAGCCAAGATGGAGGCACCAAAGGCCGTCCCAGAAAAGTCAAAACCGGTAGTGCAAGGGAGAGCGTTTGTTGTGACCTCCCAAAAAGCAAGGAACCCGAATGAGGTCATCACGGGTAAGCTTATCATAAACTCTAACGAAGTCTATACTTTATTTGATACCGGTTCTACCCATTCTTTTATTTCTCCTACTTGGGCTCATCGATTAAATTTGACTCCGGAGAAATTAGATTTTGATTTATCTGTTGAAACTCCATTGGGAGAAACCTTCATTACATCCACGGTTTATAAGTCTTGTTTGGTTCAAGTTGGTACCCACACATTACCTGTCGATCTGATTTCATTAAAAATACTTGCATTTGATGTGATTCTAGGGATTGATTGGTTAACTACTCATCATGCAAAAATTGATTATTTTCGTAAGGTTGTTAGCTTTCATATTCCTAATCGACCTATTATGCGAATTCAAGCAACCAAACCATTAAAATCAATCGCTGTCATCTCAAGCCATAAAGCTATTCGTTTATTGAAAAACGGATGTCAAGTTTTCTTAGCTCATGTCACGGATCTAAACAAAAATACGTCAGTTTTGAATAATATTTCTATTGTTAATAAATTCCCTGACGTATTCTCTGAAGAACTTCTTGGCCTACCCCTAGAGCGTGAAATTAAATTTTGTATCAACCTTGAACCTGGTACAAAACCCATTTCCAAAGCCCTATATCGAATGGCTCCTATTGAACTTCAGGAGTTAAAGATTCAACTGCAGAAATTGTTAGACATTGGCTTTATTCGTCCTAGTACTTCTCCTTGGGGTGCTCCTGTGCTATTCGTGAAGAAAAAAGATGGAAGTATGCGACTTTGTATTGATTATCGGGAGTTGAATCATGTCACCATAAAAAACAGGTACCCATTGCCACGTATTGATGACCTGTTTGACCAGTTGCAAGGAGCACAATTCTTTTCAAAGATCGATCTTCGTTCTGGATATCATCAACTGAAGGTTAGAACTGAGGATATTCCAAAGACGGCTTTCAGAACTCAGTACGGGCATTATGAATTCCTAGTCATGTCCTTTGGATTGACTAATGCTCCTGCTGCCTTCATGGATATGATGAACCGGGTATTCAAGGAATATTTGGATCACTTTGTGGTCGTCTTTATTGATGACATCCTTATTTATTCCAAAAGCCGTGAAGATCATGAGCAACACTTGAGGCTGGTACTCCAAAAGCTTCGTGAATACAAGCTTTATGACAAGTTGAACAAATGCGAGTTCTGGTTGGAGGAGGTAGCATTCCTTGGGCACGTAGTATCAAGTCGTGGAATATCGGTTGACCCGACAAAGATTGAAGCTATTCAAAGATGGGAGCAACCTAAATCAGTGACCAAAGTACGTAGCTTTATTGGTTTAGCTGGTTATTATCGGAGATTCGTGGAAGGATTTTCTCGAATCGCTACTCCATTAACTCAGCTGACTCGAAAAGATACAAAGTTCGGTTGGAGCAAAGAATGTGAGAAGAGTTTTCAAGAACTCAAGAGGAGACTCATTTCAGCACCTGTTCTAACAATACCATCTGGCTCGGAGGGATTTGTCATCTACAGTGATGCTTCGAGCAAAGGGTTGGGATGCGTTCTCATGCAACATGGAAAAGTCATAGCCTATGCATCAAGACAACTCAAGGAATATGAGAGGAATTATCCTACTCATGATCTAGAGTTGGCAGCTGTTGTCTTTGCACTTAAAATTTGGAGGCATTACTTGTATGGGGAGAAGGTGGAGATCTTTACGGATCATAAAAGCCTCAAATATTTCTTCACTCAAAAGGAACTCAACATGCGACAACGACGTTGGCTTGAACTGTTGAAAGATTATGATCATACCATTCAATACCATCCTGGAAAAGCGAACGTGGTAGCTGACGCATTGAGTAGAAGATCATATGCAAGTACGAGTGCGATATTGTCAACACAAAGGCCCATTTTGTGTGACTTGCAAAGGATGGAGATAGAGTTAAAGACTCCAGGGACCCATGTGATGATGACGAATATACGAGTAGAACCAACTTTAATCGATAAAGTTAAAGCTGCTCAAGCTACAGACCTGGAGCTGATGCGTATGAGGAAGAAAGTGCAAGAAGGTGCTATGCCGGAAGCAAGAATCGATGAAGAAGGAATACTTCGAGTCAACTCCAGACTTTGTGTTCCTAACAACCCTGATTTAAAGTATGAAATCATGATGGAGGCGCACAACACACCGTTTGCAATCCATCCTGGAAGTACCAAAATGTATCATGATCTTCGTCATACATTTTGGTGGAGCAATATGAAGAGAGAGATAGCGCTGTTTATCTCGAGGTGTTTAACTTGTCAACGAGTCAAAGCGGAGCATCAAGTACCAAAAGGTCCATTGCAACCACTTGAAATTCCAAAATGGAAGTGGGAGCACATTAACATGGATTTCGTTACCGGTCTTCCTAAAGTTTCTCAAGGTATTGATGCGATTTGGGTCATTGTTGATAGATTGACCAAGTCTGCTCATTTCTTACCAATACGAGAAACTTATACACTTGAACGTCTTGCTCGTATGTACATAAACGAGATTGTAAGACTGCATGGTATGCCAGTATCCATAGTTTCTGATCGAGACCCAAGATTCACTTCACGATTTTGGGTTAGTTTACAAAAAGCTATGGGCACAGATTTACGATTTAGTTCGGCATATCATCCTCAGACGGACGGACAATCAGAGAGGACTATTCAAATCTAGAAGATTTATTAAGACTCTGTGTCCTTGACTTCAAGGGAAGTTGGGACAAGTTCTTACCATTGGTGGAATTTTCCTACAACAACAGTTATCAAGCAAGTATTGGCATGGCTCCATTCGAAGCATTGTATGGAAGAAAATGTCGTTCTTCAGTATGCTGGGATGAGGTGGGTGAAGCAACGTTGTTGGGACCGAAGTTGGTATGTATGACTACAAAAAAGATTCAAACGATCCGACAACGTATAAAAACCTCACAAGATCGACAAAAGAGTTATGCTGATCTTCATTGAAAGGACGTGAAATTTGATGTAGGAGATCATGTGTTCTTACGTATTGCTCTATGGAAAGGAGTTACGAGATTTGGAAAGAGAAGAAAGCTCAATCCTCGATTCATCGGTCCATTTTTAATCCTCGATCGAGTAGGAACTGTGGCTTATAGACTCGCTTTACCGCCAAGTATGTCTCGTGTTCATAAAGTTTTTAACATATCCATGTTACGCAAATATGTGGAAGACCCGAACCACATTATTGAGTTAGAACCGGACGAAATAGCGGAGGATTTGACGTATGAAGAAGTTCATGTTCAAATCTTGGATAAGAAGGAACATATTCTACGCTCCAAGGTTATACCTCAAGTCAAAGTTTTGTGGAGAAACCACGATGTTGAGGAAATGACTTGGGAGTTAGAATCTGAAATGAAATCAAGGTATCTTTACCTCTTCGACATACCAGGTGCGTACCCTAATTTCGAGGGCGAAATTTCATAAGAAGGGGAGGTTGTAAGACCCCAACTTTTATAAATAAAGATGAATTTTCTATAAATATCATTTTTGAATATTATGTAGTTAATTTGATATAATGTTATAGTTGTGGGTAATATTTATAAATTTTACAAAGTACGCAAGTTGTTATATAATATTCGATTGGTCGGGGAATATTCGTTTTAACAGGGAATATTCGTACAACGACACAATCATTGGTGGACCCCACAACGGAATTATTGTCGGATTGAGAAAACGACAAAAATATTTTATTAAAAATAACGGCGGAAGTTTTACCATTGATACTGTTGAACTACTCGGTAGTAAAAGTACAGTAATACGTGTGGTTGCATAGTAGCACACGGTATTGATTATTAATGCTTATGTGAGAAGTCACTCAGTTTGATTCAATTATTGTCAGTTAATAATATGAATTATTTAGCAATAATGACGTTTTGTTTTATTCGTATTATTAACGTAATAAAACAGAAACATCTTTTTATATAAAACAGAATACTTTATTAAAGTTATTCTATAAATAGAATATATTATATTTTATTTAAAAGATTTTTCTTTAAATATGGACCGTCAGATTAAAGTAATCAATCTGGACCGTTCATGGATTAGTTACTATGCATTCTATTTTTCTATAAATAGCAGCTCATTCCTTCATTATTTCTTACGAATTCACTGAACTCTAGAGAGAGAAACTATAGAGAAAAACTATAGAGAGAGAGAGAAGAAGAGTATTCTGCTACTTAACTATTTTCTTATTTCAGCTCTTCTTTAAAACGGTAAGGGGTGTTATTCTTTCTTATTCATGAAGAAAACTGTTGTTATTTCATTATTTATTATTCTGTTGGAATAACCTGTATACACGGTCTACCCTATACTTGGTGACATTCTTCTGTTATTCTGTTGGAACATCCTGTCTGTGTGTTTTACACCGGACCTGGTTCCGTTTTTATTATTATTCTGTTGGAACATCCTGTCTGTGTGTTTTACACCGGACCTGGTTCCGTCTTGTTATTATTCTGTTGGAACATCCTGTCTGTGTGTTTTACACCGGACCTGGTTCCATTATTTATTATTCTGTCGGAATATCCTGTCTGTGCGTTTACGCCGGACCTGGTTCCATTATTTATTATTCTGTTGGAATAACCTGTCTGTGCGGTCTATCGCATGCCGGGTGATTTCTTTTGTTATTCCATTCTTTATTATACTCAGTTGGTTAAGTTTTAACTTCTATACTCCATGAAATTAGTGGAATATCCTTGATAATTGCGGTTCATCCAGTATCTTTTCATGAAAATATTCTTCTAAGCATTCTTAAATTTTACTCCACAAAGCAGTATCATGTTGACAATTTGGACGTTGTTAATTCTTGGATAAATTAATTCTTGAACTTGTTTTATTGAATTCTTATATCATTGTCATCATCCTCATGTTTATAAAATGTTAAAAGTCATCTGTGGCATGTAGTGCATAGATGGACTTGGTATGATTATGACCAGGGATTATTCGGTATAATCATGACCGTAATGTTACAAATGATGTGGTAAAAGTCCTCATTGGCCCGTAGTGCGTTGATGGACAGTTGTTGGCATGATCATGACCATTAATGAATACACGAATATCCTTGGCCGTAGTGCAGGGGTGATTCGATGATGTGGATTATTTTATTAAGCTGAGTCCCAGCGATCACAGTGTTGAAAAACCTTTTAAATCATAAAAAATAGTAGAGTTTATTTTCTAATTGACTCTTTTAATGGATTGCTTGTTCCGCTACAGTTAAACTTGATGTCTATTATATTTTATCAGTTTAACATTGTTGAAGGCTAATGATAATTTATTCTGCATTATCTTAGTCATAATATTTCTTACTGGGTTAGTTGAGCTCACCCTTTCTTTCACTGTTCTCTTCAGGAAATGAAAACGTAGCTGGGGCAAGTCGGGGAACGGAGTGATGGTCCGAATGATAGTATTAGTTAGTAGTCCTCACAATTCTATGTAATAATGTATTAATAAATATAATGAGGACTCCTTTTGAGTATGAATACTCTCTAAAAGATAATATTTGTATTCAAACTCACAATTTATGTTTTGTCGTATTGTACACGACAGTTGTATTAGTAAGTTATATTTGTATTCTGTACTATGTATCTGACGACCCAAGATGAGTGATGTATACCTAATTTTTGGGGCGTCACATTACCGGTTGGAGAAGGTTGAAAACTAGAATGGTTTCTGCAAGCTCTCTAATGCTGAGAATAATTTTCTTTCTTCCGCATTCGAGTTCTCCTTCTTCAATTTCTTTTATTTTTTATTCCAAGCTTCGGACTCAAATCCACTTTTAGAAACGACAAATAAGCTGCAGGCTTTTAGTGACAGGTATTTTATTCATTGTGATTTCCATTTTGATTCATATGATTCTATTTCAGCATGAAGTCATTTGTTAAGTGCTTTTATCAAAAAGGTGCTTTCTGATTGAATTTGGAAATTGAAAGGACTTGTGACTTTGTAAATAATTCTCGTTTTATATCATTATGTATACATGATGCTTTAATTTTTCTTTTACTCCTTCTCATGATTATACAAGATACTTCAATTAATTTTCAACCCACTAACTATATATCCACAACAGGACTGAGGAAGCTTGCTTCGGAAAGAAAGGACGAAGGATAAAAGTTTTTGTTTTGTTTTTTTTAATTGAAGCATTACTAAATTTCTTTTGTTTCTGAAGAGGTGAAATACATAATTTATCTCATTAAGACTTTTCAATCCTTTACTAGTTGATGTAAAGTAAGCATATTTTTTTTCTTTTCTAATTCCATGTTTTTCTAATATTTTTCTTACTTGTTTTAGGATCTGTTATATTTAGTTTGCTTGTTCAAAATGATTGTCGATATTCTTTCGGTGGTAATCATGAATCTTTAATACTAGAGAACAACCATCAGATACTTATTTGATAAAAAAATGCAATTAGGTACCTCTAGTCGTGTTGGTTTTTCGTTTGGTTAATTCTTCGTGATTGCTTCATCGACTTCTCTTTTCTGGTAATTATAGTATTTCTTTTCATGGCCATTTCACCTTAACAGGATCTTGGCTCGGATATTTTCAAAGAAAAAAGAAACATAGCAACGAGGAAACATTCATTCCGGGCTATTTCACCTTAAAAAGGATCTTGGCTTGGATATTCTCAAAGAAAAATCAACATCGCAAAGAGAAAGCATCTATTCCGGGCCATTTCACCTTAACAAGGATCTTGCTCGAATATTCTCAAATAAAAAGCAACACCACAAGGAGGAAGCATCTATTCTGGACCATTTCACCCTAACAAGGATCTTGGCTCGGATATTCCGACGAAGTAGCATTTATTCCAATCAGTTGATTCAACGAGCAATGAGAAGTTAAATGTAAGAGGGGAGAGCTTCTTAGGTGGCTAAAACCTATGGGCCAACCCAGGGGGACCAACCTAGTGGCCTCTTCCTTCACATTTTTCCGTTCTTCATCCACCCTATTTTTATTTGAATGTCTCCAAATGCTTGTGCTATTTTTTTTTGCTTCTTCTTTCAGGTGTTTTTAAGCTTAAATCTCAAACTTTCTTCTTTGCTATGATAAGCACTCAAGTTCAAATGTTTTCCTTGCCATCCTTTCCTTGGTCTTTAGAGCCCTTATGCTAAATTCTTTTTGTTTACATGCCCTCGATCTCCATTGAACATTCTGTAGACCCGAAAACCTCCAAGGAGCCCAGTTCCTTAGTGATTGGGGAAGGGCTCCCCTCTTTTGGTCTCTCCGACGTCTTTTGGGAGCAAGTTCAGGCTTATGACCGTCCAGTTTTTTTTTCGCCAGAAAAGGAAGACTTGTTTCTATATGCAGCGGCTTGCGAATGTTGGGATGACTTTTCTCATTACGATCGCATTCCCCACATATGCATAGAGGAACATGAGTACCCTTTCAATCCGCTTCGCTTCTTGTCCGATTCATCTGGCCGCCTTTAGGGATGGCAGCATTGGACCGATGAGGTTCTCGCAAATTCTGATTATGTGGATACACTAAAGAAATGGCTGATATTTTTCTTGCATCCAGCTATGCAGGAACATTCGTATTTAACAAGATCATGGTGCTCCTCTACATGCACATTTGTCACTGCCTGGGGGGAATGCACCTCTACTCTGGAGGATGTCTATGTCATCTACCAGTAAGCATTTGCCCCTTGCGCGTGAGTCATGCCTTTAGTGAGATGATCTCGCACACTACAAGAAATCACACAAAAAATGACGCTAAAATTTGTCACATAAAATTCATTTTTTGTCACTAAAATATTTGGCGACGATTGTTAATCGTCATAGAGACCGTCACCGTATGAGCGTGGTATTAGGTTTATTTGACAATATTTGATGTCGTCACTAAATGTTTTAACTTATGGTGACAATCTACATCATTGTCACTATAATTAATTACTTTTAGTGACGTTAATAGCGTCACTATTTGAATGAAACTTTCGTCACTCTATATTATGTTTCGTCATCAAAACTTAGTGCATTAAATGACAAAAATCTTTTTTCGTCATTAAATGATATTGTTTTAGTGACGCAAATATGTTACTCTATTTAAATCATCTAATTTTAATGACGACAATATTGTCATATTTATGATTATTCTTTCGTCATGTTATTGTGTTTATCGTCACCAAAAATAAGAAAATAAATGACGACAGAACAATTCGTCACCTAATAGTATATTTAACATGATAATTATGTCGTTGTCATTTCATATTTTAAATAATATTACAAAATAATATGTCACCAAAGAGTTACTTTCTGGGACACATTTTTCAATGTCACTAATTGAATGCTTATGGTGACGATACATCTCGTCACAGAAAGAGTTATTAATAGTGACAAAATTTTTTATTGTGACTAAATGAAAAACTAAATATAAAATTATAGATCTTGAAATAAGAAAAAAGATTACACCAATAATATTTAACCAAAATGATTGTAATGATAAAAAACACCAATAATAGAATAACTAAATTTCTATTTTCCATCATATTTAACCAAAATAGAAAAATTAAAATTCAAAGTATCATCCATTCTACTTAAAATCAATAATATATCAAGTATAACATTCTAAACAAAATATCCAACTTTTTAAATATGACCATAACGAAAGTTCAGAAGTTTTGAACGTCGACAAGCTGATCAGCCATTGTTTTCAACTCTTTCTATCCTTTAGCTAGTGCTGCCTTAATCAACACTAGGAATTCTGGATTGTTTGCCAACTTGTTCTGAATTCCTGAGTTGTACAATTCTGTCTCCTGTACTTGTTTTCATAATTGTTCCTACAACCAAAAAACTGATAATCGAATTGCGAAAATTTTTTAAAGCACATTATGTCATTTTATACCAAATGTTTTTAAAAATAAAAGTGTACAATGATAAAAGAAAGACCGGTGACGTCACTTAGATACAAGTTTGTTTGGGAAAATTTTTGCCTCCATATAAAAATGTGACGTCATTGCATACTTTGTCACTAAATATAAGAATTTATAACGAACCAGTGTTGTCACTTATCCACTCATCTAATTAGTGAAGCACTATTATCCCGTCATATAAAATTAGTATTTGTGACAATAAAAATTATCATAATTTATAAATTTTTCGTCTTTACAAAATTTGCCTCCAAAATTTCTTAATTTTTTTTGCCTCCAAATAAAATTGTGACGATATTACGTACTTTGTCATTAAATATAAGAATTTATGACGAACCATTTTTGTCACTTATCCATTCATCTAATTAGTGACAAACTATTATCTCGTCATATAAAATTGGTATTTATGACAATACAAATTGTCATAAATTATTATTTTTCCGTCTTTAAAAAATTTCCCTCCAAAATTTTTCAGAAAAATTTTACCTCCAAATTAATAAAATTGTGACGATATTACGTACTTTGTCACTAAATATAAGAATTTATAACAAACCATTTTTTTCACTTATCCACTCATCTAATTAGTGACAAATTATTATCTCGTCATATAAAATTGGTATTTATGACAATACAAATTGTCATAAATTATTATTTTTTGGTCTTTAAAAAATTTCCCTCCAAAATTTTTCCGAAATTTTTTGCCTCCAATTAAAATTATGATGAATTTGTATTTGGCGTCACTAAATGTGAACATTAATGACGAAATCACATTGTTACTAAATTTTACAAATAATTAATGACAAACTATTATTTTGTCATCGAAAGAAATTTTTGGTGACAATAAATACTGCCATCAATTATTACAAAATGTCACTAAAAGGTTTTCCTCCAAAATTTTGGTGCGAAATTCTACCTCCAAAATAACTTGTGACGAAATTTTCTTAATCATCATCAAATGTGTAAATTAGTGGCGATATAAATGATTAATAGTAACAAAATTAAAGGTCGTCACAAAAATAAAAGTTTTAGTGACGATTATGAATTTCGTAATTATTAATTAACAAATTGTGACAATTTTTTGTGCGTGGCAAAAAATTTGTCATAAAATGTGTGATTTCTTGTAGTGGCAAAATATTTTAAGTGTTGAAGTCTTGATTCTAATTTTTGAACACTTTGCGGGGCTTGATGTTTTGCAAGCCTTGAAAACAAAAAGTCATAGGAGAGTTCTCCTAGGATATCTTGGATAATCTTCGTTTTAATCCTTCTTACCCTCTCTTGAAATTTCTCTTTTCTTTAGAATCAAGAAGTCATCGAGAAGACCAATGCTGATGAAGAGGATGATGATGTTCCCATTGGGCTCTTTGTGAGTACCGCAAATGGGGTAGCGGCGGCGGCTTCCATTACTTGTGAGATGTCCCGGCATATCAATATTTGTATCGAGTTTTCTTCACCAAGTGATGATTGTGTCAGTCTTGATGCTAAGGATTCTTTGTCTGATGTAAGCTCGGATGGCCTGTTGTTGGGAAATTGAGTCAGCTGCCCAAGACCTTGACGGCCTGATAGCCTCCAATACGAAGGCTCACGGTACCACCATTGTCGACTTGGAGGCTTTAGCTATTCCCCTCTTTTCAGTTCGACAGGTCATGACCTTTAGATCATGAACTTTCGTAGTTTTTTCCATTTCCTGTATCAAAAAATTCATGTACATATATTTCATTCATCAAATTGTAGTTTCTTTTATCCTTATTGATTACCTTTAATTTGAATGATTCCTTAAAACTCAATATTTAACATTGGATCTTAAGTTGTCCAAATTAATACTCCAAGACAACAATAGGCCTCATAAATTTTGTAAAAGAGAAAACATGTGTTTTTTTTCTTTTTGATTTCATGCAAACCAATACTTGAATTGAATCTATACTTTTTTTTATAAAAATAAATTAGAAAAAATATTCAAGTATAAGTGAAAGTTTGACAAATTTATTGATAATCAAGTGGCTTTTAACGAAAAGCATAACGTTTTAGATAATTAATCTTGCTTTTATCGGAGAAAGCATAACGTTCGCCATTTTTATAGATAAAGTGTAACTTTTTTTTTCGGGGTTGAGGGCTTATACTCAGGTACCTCAATCACTTTTAAAGTTAAAAGTGTAACTTCCGAGGACATATAGTTAGGTGCCTCGTTTACTTTTGAAGTTGAAAGTATAAATTTTCGGGTCTGAGGACTTATAGTCAGGTGCCTCGTTCACTTTTGATGATAAAGTGTAACACTCGGGTGCCTCGTCACTTGGGTCGTCCAATTTCTTGACAAGTACAGTCTACGAGGAATTGAAATCTGGTGTCTCGTCACTTGGGTCGTCCAATTTCTTATCAAGTGCGGTCTACGAGGACTTTAAATCGGGTGCCTCATCACTTGGGTCGTCCAATTTCTTGACAAGTGTATTTTACGAGGACTTGACCACCATTTAGAGTGGACCACCATCTTGGGTGGATTTTTTTTAAATTCATCAATTCTTGTGCCTCCTCCCTTGGTCACCCAATTACTTGGCAAGGGATACACCTGAGGACTTAAACAACCATTTTTGGTGGACCACCATCTTGGGTGGATTTTTAATTTGTCAATTCTTGTATCAATAGTTCAGAGTTCTTTCGATGGTAGATCTAGTATTTGGTTTGTCCATCATCTTGACTTTCGGGACTGCACCATGCGTGATAGTTTTTCATGTTTCTTTTCCTAGTTCAATCTCTCCGGCCGCCAGCTTCTCATGGTATATCCTCCGCAAACTGTAGCATTCCATAGTGGAATGTCCTACGTACTGGTGGTATACACAGAAGTCCGGTCTTCTTTTTATCTCTTCTGTCACAACCAACCGGGGCCTTAGAGGCTTCACCTCTCCGTGCTCGATCCATTGTTCGTATAGGCCCCTAAATGCCTTATCACTGCTTGTGATAGCCTCCGAAACTGGCAGTCTGATATACTTGTCTCCATGCTTTCCTCTACTTCGCTCAAATTTCTCATTCTTCTCCCTCTTTCTCCCTTGTGGTTTTGATTGAGAATCCTCCAAAGCCACTGTTGATGTCCTATTGCCCTTCTATGTAACCATCGCATGGATAGTGGACAATGTCATGATTCCTCCCAAGTCTTCTGAAAAAGGTGAGAGGGTCACAAATGAATCACAAATCTTGGTAATGAGGTGGGGCTTGAAGGCGTCTAAAGCACCATTGTTGTATACTGACCAAGTTCTTTTCTTCAATTGCCTCTGTACACTTCTGTGCTTGGGCCCTGAACCTGTCCACGTAATCTGACAGCTCCCCATTTGGTTTCTGCTTGAATCGCATGAGCTCTACAACGGTTACCTGTTTCTGCACATAGAAAAATTTCTTAAAAAATTATAATTTTATAACATCCCAATCATGGACGGATCCCTTCTCCAAGTTGTAATACCAACTGAAGGCACTATCCGTCAAAGTCTTGTTGAATTCCCTCATCAATAAATTGTGATTGATCATTTCATCATATCCTAATCATGGGGACATCGACTCCACGAACCTGACAATGTGTTCCCTGGCGTTTCCTTTCTCCCCATTGTATTTTGGAAATTACGGGGGATGCTCGATATACCCTGTCGGGTAAGGTTGTCTCCGAATATGTGCCGGGTAAGGTGGAGTAAAGTCTAACTCTAAAGGTCGGGATGTCTGCCTGTGAAGTTGATTGATTACATCGATCATATCATCTTTCGTCACGTATTGGCTCGTGGCATGGACTCTGTGACGCCCCCAAAATAGGTATACAACACCCATTCTGAGTCGCCAAATACATGGTACAGAAAACAAACTACAACTTCAATAATACAATTGTCGTGCAAAATACGACAACACATACTGTGAGTTTAAATACAAATATTGTCTTTTAGACAATATCCACACTCAAATAAGTCCTCGTTACAATTATTCAAACACTATTTTACAGAAATAGTGAGGACTGCTAAAACATCTTTCTAGAATCATCACTCCGTACCCCGACTAGTTCCTGCTATGTTCTCACCTCCTGAGAAGAAAAATGGAACAAAAAGGAAAAGGGTGAGCTCAACTAGCCCAGTAAAGAATATTATGACTAAGATAATATACAACAAATTATCGTTAGTCTTCAACAGGGAAAAATCTGATAGAATATAATCGACAACAAGTTTTAGATCAACAACTGCAGCGGAAACAACAAACCATTAGAAGAGTCAAGTAGAGAAAGAATTCTACTATCTTCTAAGATTTAAAAGTCCATCATCAATATTTTATCCCTGTAACATCAATTAATAATCATCTTTACCCAAATATTCATCTTTGCACTACAGGCCAAAGATATTCATTTGTATCATCAGTCGGTCATGTTCATCTCAACACCTGTTCATCTTTGCACTACAGGCCAAAGATATTCATCAAGTAATTATACATCTTTGCACTACAGGCCAAAGATATTCAGTAATATCATCATTTAGGACTGAGGATGATGAAAAATATCTTAAAGAGAACGAATCCAATGAGACAGAAGGACAAATAGTAGGGATTCGTATAACAGTTTATCCAAGATCAATAATACTTCATAATAATCAATTGTGAAGCAGAATTCAAAAATAAAGATCAAAACATGGATACAATCAAAGATAGTAACCATAATAGACATCTTGGACAAAAAGAGAAAATTTTATTTTTCGGTGAATAGTGCCGTATTCGTGAATAGTGTCGTATACGTGAATAGTGCCGTATACGTGAATAGTAACCCCCGACACAAAAAGTTCCAAATTTGATAAAATCTCATATCAATATTTCAGCATAATGATATTGAAGAAAATAATATCATTAAGAAGAAAATAATATCCCTTACCTCAAAATATCAGTACTTCTGGTCGGAATACCGGTATAAGGCTGAAAGAAACTTGCTCTGATGAATAGAAACTCTCAAAGTATCTAAATACTCACAAAATACACTCAATAATCTAGAGAGAGAAAGAGAGAAAACTTGTTTCTGGTGTGATTTTCAATTCTAACTTAGCCCTCTATTTATAGGAAAATTTTGGTAGGTTTGACCTGCAACCTGATGGCTTTACCTGCTACTATTCCCACCCACCACATTTGAAATATAATTCAGCACATTTCTTCACCAACCACAAGTGGGGCCCACCAATTCTAGAATTTTCCATCAAAATGATAAACTCCGAAAATTCAACAATTTCTGAACCAGTCATCTTGTAAAATTCATAATAAATCATACGTTCATTTTTAACGGTTCAAAATTTGTGGACATATACTCAACTTATATATGTATAACATATCCAAAAATTACCACGATCCAACGGTCGGATTAAAAATTATAACTGTGACAACCCCAAAATAGGTCCATTCAATCCAACCTATTCTGAGTCGCCAAATACATGATACAGAAAATAACTACAACTTTATTACAACAATTGTCGTGCAAAATATAACAACACATATGCTGTGAGTTTGGATACAAATATATACCAAATGTGACTCATGTTCCAACCGTGGACATCACCTCACAATAACACCTTACATAAAGGTATAGTCAAAAACTGTTTTAGAAATTAGAATCTTTGGGAAGTGCTCAAGGAAACCTTCGTACATGGGAGGCCACGCGTCTAGGTTATGATAGATATCATATGGCCACAGAATTATCCTTGGTTGACCCAATAGACCCCAAAGAAAAACGAGAAGATTACTATCATATTCTTCCCAATGGTGAGTCTTCTCTTGACTTATCATTATCTCTACTGTCTCTAATTGAGAATTATACTTCAAACAAACACCAAGATTATATAGGTAGTGCTCGTATATATACTCAGCAAGTGGATGAGCACATCCCTGTCTTATGATGACACGAGGTTGTATGTCATTAGACATCTTGTATGATAGTGGCAAACCACCCTTCCAACGTTGGGTACACCTCACCCTATTGGATTCCAAATTAACTACTAAATGAACTTTTCTATACTGTTCGGGAGAACATCCACAGCTAGAGACCATGTTCTTTTCCCCGTTACCTCGCTCGACCCAGCTACACTCTTATTACCTGAAAGGAATTGTGAAGCAAAAGGGTGAGCACAACTAGCTCAGTAAAGAATATCATGACTAAAGATAATTAAATTATCAATAGCCTTCATCAATAATAAATCAGAGATTTAGAACATATGGTAAATGATAAAAATTTCAACCATAGTTGCAGCGGAACGAGCAATCCATTAGAAGAGTCAAATAGACTATAAAGTCTATTATCTTCTCCATGTTAAAAATCCACCAACAATATTTTATCCATGTAACATCACTCAACAGTTCCTTTCCACAATCATATGAATAACTCATAATCATAATTGTGACTATAAATTTTCTTCGCACCCAGGACGAAGAATATTTTCATCACCTGTCTTTACCTGAAACATCAAAGATCATGGTTATACCAAATCACAGTTCCTGTTTATAATCATACTAACAAATCCATCTTTGCACTACGGGCCAAAGATATTCATCAACAAACCATCTTTGCACTACGGGCCAAAGATATTCAACAACAGTTCATCTTTGCACTACAGGCCAAAGATATTCAACAACAGTTCATCTTTGCACTACAGGCCAAAGATATTCATCAACAGCATCTTTGCACTACATGCCAAAGATATTCATCAACAATTCATATTTGCACTACAGGCCAAATATATTTCATATCTCAAAGAAATATATAATCATTTCAGAATTTATATAAACAATAATTATAACCATGTTGATCAATTCACCTTTGCACTTAAGCTTAAGATATTCAATTATAAATTCAATGGTCATGATCATACCAGTCACAATTCAACTTTGCACTACAGGCCAAAGAGAACCCTAGTCATGATCATACCAATAATCTACCCATCTTTACACTCCAGTGTGAAAGAGAATTTCAACATCAGGGTTATAAAAATGTTATATATGATGATAAAAATAATATGATCAACATATAGTTTTAATCTCAAGAGTAATATTCGTAACTCATGAATAGTAAACCCCGACACAAAAGATAGAAATTCTACAATAAAATTCATACCAATATTTCGGTATAATGATATTGAAAGAATAACATTACTTAAATTTATAAACAATTTATTTTAATTGTTTACACTTTACTAATTAATGCATTTAATCATCATAAAATGCCAACTCTTACAATTTCATCATCAATAACCAAAACCCTCATCAAAAATCTGCATATACCTCATATAGGATTCTCAAGCCATAAAATCCTATTTTCCAATTTTCTTTCTTCACAAAACATATTTAATTCATTTACTCATAACTAGACCATTTTCATGAAAAATACCAAATCAGTTCCAAAAATATTTCTTTTCTGGGATTTAGCATAATATAGTCCCATAGTGAACATATATTTTTCTCAGAATTTTTAAAAGTCATTTACTATTTTTCATATGGCCAAAATAGCCGAATATTTAGACATTTATCAAAAATTGTACTTTTGTCTAAAAATTCTGAAATTTACAGAGTATACTTCTATCATATACATGTACTCCCAATAAAAATTTCATCAATTTTGGAGAGTTAACCACAAGGAATTATAAGCGGTTACTTTTAAAATAGTCTTTTCTCATAAAATTCATAACTCTCAATCTATACATCCAAAAATCACCATTTTTGGACACAATCAAGAAAACTCATCAAAATATCATTTCAAATTTTTCCAGAATTTTTGAAGTTCAGAAAAATTACGAAACTGAAAATCATAACAACCCTTAAAATCCTTACTATCCCTTACAATCCCTTACTATCCCTTACCTCAAAAGAGCAGTACTTCTGATGGATATCGGATATGATGCTGAAGAAAACTTGCACTGATGAATAGCAACTCACCAAGTATCTAAAAACTCACAAATATGCTTCAATATAGAGAGAGAGAAAGAGAGAAAGCTTATGTTTTGGTGTGATTTTCAATTCTAACTTAGCCCTCTATTTATAGGAAAATTTTGGTAGGTTTGACCTGCAACCTGATGGCTTTACCTGCTACTATTCCCACCCACACATTTGAAATATAATTCAGCACATTTCTTCACCAACCACAAGTGGGGCCCACCAATTCTAGAATTTTCCACCAAAATGATTAACTCCGAAAATTCAACAATTTCTGAACCAGTCATCTCGTAAAATTCATAATAAATCATACGTTCATTTTTAACGGTTCAAAATTTGTGGACATATACTCAACTTATATATGTATAACATATCCAAAAATTACCACGATCCAACGGTCGGATTAAAAATTATAACCCCGCAAAATATCCAAAAACCCTGATTTTTAATACCTCCATTCCGACAAAAATACGGATAAAAACCTCAACATTAACTCCTTCATTTTTAACCACAAAAAAATATCCCTCATTTATATCCACATAAAATAAAATATTTCCTTATCATATGAATCAATAATTAATTATTCACAAATAATATTACAGAATCACATTTATGACAACCAGGCGTTCCCAGGAAAGAGGGGGCTTTCCATAAGGATTTCTCCTTACTGGCGCGCAATTAGATGACCAAACCTCTCCTTAGACAGAACTTTCTAGACATTGCCAATAATGTTATCTAATAATATTATTAAAATAATATGAATTATTGATCTGATAATGGAAATTACTGTGCAGCAACAATTATTGAAACAACAATAATATAAAATATCAACGCAGCAATTATTGAATCAATAAAATAAAATATTGAACAGTAATTACTGTAACAATTATTGAGTAGTGCCTTCTTACGTAAGAATCAATAATTTCAAAAATACTATGCAATACCGTGTGCTACTGTGCAATAACGCGTATTACTGTATTTTAACCACCGGGTATTCCAACAGTGTTAACGGTAACAACTACGCCGTTATTTGTAAAAAAAACTCAATTGTCGTTTTCTTCACCCGACAGTTATTCGTTATGGGGCCACAAATAGCTGCCCGTCGTACGAATATTCCCCGACAGAAAGAATATTCCACGACCAAACGAATATTCCCGACAACAATGATTATTTTATAACCACTTGCTTATTTTGAAAAAAAAATTCATATTTCACCCTAACTTTAAACTTTTATCAATTTAACCATTTACTGAATAGTAATTATAAGAAAAATTGAATACTTTTATTTCATAAAATTCGGGGTCTTACAATCTCCCTCCTTATGAAATTTCGTCCCCGAAATTTACGTACCTGGTATTTCAAAGAGTTGAGAATACCTTGATTTCATTTCAGATTTCCATCTTCTTATCATCATGATTTCTCCATTGCTCATCTCCTGTATTTCAGTATCATTCTAGAATACAGCTTCAAAACAAGGGTTAATTTAACAAATTAACATATCACATAATATCTCGATATTATGACTGACCATACAATAAGCTTAGGTAGGACACACTAGCGAAGGATTTACTCATCTCTCCCCTCCTAGTTATATTCCCCGATCTCCGCCAGAGATCATATCCCTAAGCTCTGATACCACCTGTGACACCCAAAATAGGTCCATTCCATCCAACTATTCTGAGTCGCAAATACATGGTACAGAAAACAATACTTACAACTTTATTACAACAATTGTCGTCAAAATATAAACAACCACATATGCTGTGAGTTTGGATACAAATATATACCAAATGTGACTTATGTTCCAAACGTGGAATCACCTCACAATGACACCTTACATAAAGGTATAGTCAAAAAACTGTTTTAGAAATTAGAATCTTTGGAAGTGCTCAAGGAAACCTTCGTACATGGGAGGCCATGCGTCTAGGTTATGATAGATATCATATGGCCACAGAATTATTCTTGGTTGACCCAATAGACCCCAAAGGAAAACGAGAAGATTACTATCATATTCTTCCCAATGGTGAGTCTTCTCTTGACATATCATTATCTTACTGTCTCTAATTGAGAATTATACTTCAAACAAAACACCAAGATTATAGGTAGTGCTCGTATTATACTCAGCAAGTGGATGAGCACATCCCTGTTTATGATGACACGAGGTTGTATGTCGTTAGACATCTTGTATGATAGTGGAAAACCACCCTTCCAACGTTGGGTGCCTTACCTATTGGATTCACCAAATATAACTATAAATGAACTTTTCT
>CM029020.1:40093676-40155207 GCA_016801055.1 Panax notoginseng
GGTTTAAAATTATAACCCCCGCAAAATATCTCAAAACCCTGATTTTTAATACCTCCATTCCGACAAAAATACTGATAAAACCTCAACATTAACTCCTTCATTTTTAACCACAAAAATATATCCCTCATTTATATCCACATAAAATAAATATTTCCTTATCATATGAATCAATAATTAATTATTCACAAATAATATTACAGAATCACATTTATGACAACCAGGCCGTTCCCAGGAAAGAGGGGGCTTTCCAATAAGGATTTCTCCTTACTGGCGCGCAATTAGATGACCAAACCTCTCCTTAGACAGAACTTTCTAGACATTGCCAATAATGTTATCTAATAATATTATTCAAATAATATGAATTATTGATCTGATAAATGAAAATACTGTGCAGCAACAATTATTGAAACAACAATAATATAAAATATCAACGCAGCAATTATTGAATCAATAAAATAAAATATTGAATAATAACTACTGTAACAATTATTGAGTAGTGCCTTCTTACGTAAGAATCAATAATTGGTGCAATACCGTGTGCTACTGTATTTTAACCACCGGGTATTCCAACAGTATTAACGGTAACAACTACGCCGTTATTTATAAACAACTTATACTTGTCGTTTTCTTCATCCAATCGCTTTCCGTTATGGGGCCCACACAAGGCTGCGTCGTCGTACGAATATTCCCCGACAGCAAGAATATTCCACGACCAAACGAATATTCCCCGACCAAAAATAAATATTTTATAACCACTTGCTTATTTTGCAAAATTTGCACATTTCACCCATAACCAAAGTATTATATCAAATTAACCCCTTATTATTCACAATAATATTTAGAGAAAATTTGATTTTATTCATTAATAAGTTGGGGTCTTACAACCTCCCCTCCTTATGAAATTTCGTCCTCGAAATTGACGTACGTACCTGATGTTTCAAAAAGGTGAGGATACCTCGCTTTCATTTCTGATTCCAACTCCCAGGTCATTTCTTCAATAGCATGGTTTCTCCACAAAACCTTAACTTGTGGTATAACCTTCGTGCGTAGGACATGCTCTTTCCTATCCAAGATCTTAACAGGTACCTCCTCGTACGTTAAATCTTCAGCTATCTCGTCTGGTTCTAACTCAATAATGTGGTTCGGGTCTTTAACATATTTACGAAGCATAGATATGTGAAAAACATTATGAACACGAGACATGCTTGGAGGTAATGCGAGTCTATATGCCACATTTCCTATTCGCTCAAGAATCTCAAATGGACCAACAAATCTTGGATTGAGCTTTCCTCTCTTCCCAAATCTTGTAACTCCCTTCCATGGTGCAACACGTAACAATACATGATCCCCAATATTAAATTCCACGTCCTTCCGATGAAGATCCGCATAACTCTTTTGTCGATCCTGTGCCGTTTGTATACGTTGTCGAATCGTTTGGATCTTCTCTGTAGTAATGCGTACCAATTCTGGTCCCAACAATGTTGCTTCACCCACCTCGTCCCAGCATACTGGAGAACGACATTTTCTTCCATACAACGCCTCAAATGGAGCCATACCTATGCTCGCCTGATAACTGTTGTTGTAGGAGAATTCCACCAATGGTAGGTACTTATCCCAACTCCCTTTGAGATCTAAGACACAAAGTCTTAATAGATCTTCAAGAGTTTGAATAGTCCTCTCTGATTGTCCGTCCGTTTGAGGATGGTATGCTGAACTGAATCGTAAATCCGTGCCCATAGCTTTCTGCAAGCTAACCCAAAATCGTGAAGTGAATCTTGGGTCACGATCCGAAACTATGGATACTGGCATGCCATGCAATCTCACAATCTCGTTCACGTACATACTAGCAAGACGTTCAAGGGAATAAGTCTCACGTATCGGCAAGAAATGAGCGGACTTGGTTAATCTATCAACAATAACCCAAATCGCATCTATGCCTTGAGAAACCTTGGGAAGACCTGTAACAAAATCCATAGTAATGTGTTCCCACTTCCATTTCGGAATCTCAAGTGGTTGCAATGGACCCTTTGGTACTTGATGCTCCGCTTTTACACGTTGACAAGTTAAACATCTCGAGATAAACTCCGCGATCTCTCTTTTCATATTGCTCCACCAAAATGTATGTCGAAGATCGTGATACATTTTGGTACTCCCAGGATGGATTGCAAACGGTGTGTTGTGTGCCTCCATCATTATTCTATGCTTCAAGTCAAAATCGTTAGGAACACAAAGTCTGGAGTTGACTCGAAGTATTCCTTCTTCATCGATTCTTGCTTCTGGAATAGCACCTTCTTGCACTTTCTTCTTCATACGCATCAGCTCTATATCCGTAGCTTGAGCAGCTTTAACTTTATCGATTAAAGTCGGTTCTACTCGTATATTTGATATCATCATGTGGGTACTTGGAGCCTTCATCTCTATCTCCATCCTTTGCAAGTCATACAAAATGGGCCTTTGTGTTAAAAACATTGCACTCGTACCCGCATATGATCTTCTACTCAATGCGTCAGCTACTACGTTTGCTTTTCCAGGATGGTATTGGATGGTATGATCGTAATCTTTCAACAGCTCAAGCCAACGTCGTTGCCGCATGTTGAGTTCCTTTTGGGTGAAGAAATATTTGAGGCTTTTATGATCTGTATAGATCTCCACTTTCTCCCCATACAGGTAGTGTCTCCAGATCTTCAACGCAAAAACGACTGCTGCCAACTCCAAATCATGAGTAGGATAATTCCTCTCATATTCTTTGAGTTGTCGTGAGGCATAGGCTATGACTTTCCCATGTTGCATGAGAACACATCCTAACCCTTTGCCTGAAGCATCGCTGTAGATAACAAATCCATCCGAACCAGATGGTATTGTCAGAACAGGTGCCGAAATGAGTCTCCTCTTGAGTTCTTGGAAACTCTTCTCGCATTCCTCACTCCATACGAATTTTGTATCTTTCCGAGTCAGCTGAGTTAACGGAGTAGCGATTCGAGAAAATCCTTCCACAAATCTCCGATAATAACCAGCTAAGCCCAGAAAGCTACGTACTTCGGTTACCGACTTCGGTTGCTCCCAACTTTGTATGGCTTCAATCTTCGCCGGGTCGACAGATACTCCATGTTTTGACACCACGTGCCCAAGGAATGCTACTTCCTCAAGCCAGAACTCGCATTTCTTCAGTTTGGCATATAGCTTGTTTTCACGAAGCCTTTGCAGTACCAGCTTCAAATGGCGCTCATGATCTTCACGGCTTTTGGAATAGATGAGGATGTCATCAATAAAGACAACAACGAACTGATCCAAATATTCTTTGAATACACGGTTCATCATATCCATGAAGGCAGCAGGAGCATTAGTCAATCCAAAAGACATTACTAAGAATTCATAATGCCCGTACCGAGTTCTGAAGGCAGTCTTTGGAATATCCTCAGTTTTAATCTTCAGCTGATGATATCCAGAACGAAGATCGATCTTTGAAAAGAATTGTGCTCCTTGCAACTGGTCAAACAGGTCATCAATGCGAGGTAGCGGATACCTATTCTTGATGGTGACATGGTTCAATTCTCGATAGTCAATACAAAGTCGCATACTCCCGTCTTTCTTCTTTACGAATAAAACAGGAGCACCCCAAGGAGACGTACTAGGACGAATAAAACCGATGTCCAACAACTCCTGTAGTTGGACTTTTAACTCCTGAAGTTCAATAGGAGCCATTCGATATGGGGTTTTAGAAATGGGCTTTGTACCGGGTTCAAGGTCAATAAAGAATTCAATTTCTCGTTCGGGGGTAGACCGGGAAGTTCTTCAGGAAATACATCGGAAAATTCTCTAACAATAGAAATATTATTCAAATCTGACTTGTCTTTGTTCAAATCCATAACATGGGCTAAGAAAGCTTGACATCCGTTTTTCAATAAACGAATAGCTTTGTGGCTTGATATGACAGTGACTGATTTTAGTGGTTTAGTAGTTTGAATTCGTATGACAGGTTGGTTAGGAATATGAAAACTAACAACCTTACGAAAACAATCAATTTTAGCATGATGAGTGGTTAACCAATCAATTCCTAAAATCACATCAAAAGCAAGTATCTTTAAAGAGATAAGATCAACAGGTAATGTGATAGTGCCAACTTGGATCATGCAAGATTTATAAACTGTAGATGTAACGAAGGTTTCACCCAACGGAGTTTCAACAGATAAGTTAAAGTCCAATTTCTCCGGAGTCAAGTTTAAACGTTGAGCACAAGCAGGAGAGATAAAAGAATGGGTAGAACCGGTATCTAGTAAAGTATAAACTTCGCAAGAATTCAAGATTAGCTTACCCGTGATCACCTCGTTCGGGTTTCTCGCGTTTTGGCCAGTAACGACAAACGCCCTTCCAGGAACCGCTGATTTCGACTTATCCGGGACAACTTTTGGAGTCACCATCCCCGCTGAACTTGGTTTTGCTACAGAACACTCTCGAGCTATATGACCTTCCTTTCCACAGTTATAACATACCTTGGATTGTTGTGGGCAGTTTGGGCTGATATGTCCCTCTTTCCCACATTTGTAACATACGACCGGTGGTCGTTCTCCTCCCCTAGAAACAGTTGATGTTTGTGCTGACGTCTTCACGTTATCATTGTTGTACCTTCTCTTCTTGAAATCTCCTCCCGACTCGCTCCTTCTATTATCACGACCACGATTACCACCAGAGTGGTTACCGCTTTTTTCCGAATGTTTTCCTCCCTGCTGGTTTTCATTGCTTCGATGACTGCCGCCACCGGTATGACCCTGGTTGTGGTCCCTCGGTTGCACATACTCATTATCTCGCTCTAATAATTGAGCCCTGTTTACAACATCTGAATATAAAGAAAATTTATGAGAGATAAGATATTGCGAATCTCGGGTTTTAGACCTCTCAGAAACATCCTTGTCATTCGTTCCTCATTTTCGACCAAATGAGGTGCAAACCTGGATAACTCTGCAAACTTCGCCTCGTACTGGGACACCGTCATGTTGTTTTGTTCCAGTCTAATAAACTCAACCTCCTTCATATGACGAATACTTTCAGGAAAGTACTTGTCATTGAACAGTTTTTGAAATGTTTCCCAGGACATGTTGAGTGCGTCAGGCTGGGTACGCTTCACAGACTCCCACCAGTAGTCTGCCTCACCGCGGAACATAAAGGTGGCGAATGGAACCTTCTGTTCCTCCGTGCATCCCAAGACATCGAATATCTTGGTAATTTGCTTGACCCACGTTTCCG
This sequence comes from Panax notoginseng, assembly GCA_016801055.1. Taxonomy (NCBI): domain Eukaryota; kingdom Viridiplantae; phylum Streptophyta; class Magnoliopsida; order Apiales; family Araliaceae; genus Panax; species Panax notoginseng. The sequence goes on from CM029020.1 coordinate 40,098,918, forward strand.
CCATGATCGGATCCGGCTTTCCCTTAAATTCTGGTGGTCCCAATTCTTTGAACTGCTTAGCTGTGACAAACCGCGCGTTGTTATCATTTCCACCCGTATTCTGCACACGAGTCTCCCTCGTCTGATTTTGCATGAACTGCAAAAAGCTCCTAAACATTCCATCATTCATCGTTTGCTCGGTAACGTTGTTTACAGGAGGAATATTGCCTTCCTGTTGCACGTTCCCCTGGGTAGTGATCAAAGGTGTCTCCACGGTCTGATTTACTCCATTATTAACGTTCTCAGCTGCCATTCTTAAATACTGCCATAAAACAAGGGTTAATAGTCATGTCATATATTATCCCTATACTCTGACCGACCAAATAAACACCAAATAAACTTAGTCAGGTCATACTAGCGAAGGAATTCCCCGTCTCTCCCCTCCTAGTTCTTGTCTCACATCTCAGCCAGGGATCATATCCCTAAGCTCTGATACCAACTGTGACGCCCCCAAAATAGGTATACAACACCCATTCTGAGTCGCCAAATACATGGTACAGAAAACAAACTACAACTTCAATAATACAATTGTCGTGCAAAATACGACAACACATACTGTGAGTTTAAATACAAATATTGTCTTCTAGACAATATCCACACTCAAATAAATCCTCATTACAATTATTCAAACACTATTTTACAGAAATAGTGAGGACTGCTAAAACATCTTTCTAGAACCATCACTCCATACCCCGACTAGATCCTGCTATGTTCTCACCTCCTGAGAAGAAAAATGGAACAAAAAGGAAAAGGGTGAGCTCAACTAGCCCAGTAAAGAATATTATGACTAAGATAATATACAACAAATTATCGTTAGTCTTCAACAGGGAAAAATCTGATAGAATATAATCGACAACAAGTTTTAGATCAACAACTGCAGCGGAAACAACAAACCATTAGAAGAGTCAAGTAGAGAAAGAATTCTACTATCTTCTAAGATTTAAAAGTCCATCATCAATATTTTATCCCTGTAACATCAATTAATAATCATCTTTACCCAAATATTCATCTTTGCACTACAGGCCAAAGATATTCATTTGTATCATCAGTCGGTCATGTTCATCTCAACACCTGTTCATCTTTGCACTACAGGCCAAAGATATTCATCAAGTAATTATACATCTTTGCACTACAGGCCAAAGATATTCAGTAATATCATCATTTAGGACTGAGGATGATGAAAAATATCTTAAAGAGAACGAATCCAATGAGACAGAAGGACAAATAGTAGGGATTCGTATAACAGTTTATCCAAGATCAATAATACTTCATAATAATCAATTGTGAAGCAGAATTCAAAAATAAAGATCAAAACATGGATACAATCAAAGATAGTAACCATAATAGACATCTTGGACAAAAAGGAAAATTTTATTTTTCGGTGAATAGTGCCGTATTCGTGAATAGTGCCGTATACGTGAATAGTGCCGTATACGTGAATAGTAACCCCGACACAAAAAGTTCCAAATTTGATAAAAACTCATATCAATATTTCAGCATAATGATATTGAAGAAAATAATATCATTAAGAAGAAAATAATATCCCTTACCTCAAAATATCAGTACTTCTGGTCGGAATACCGGTATAAGGCTGAAAGAAACTTGCTCTGATGAATAGAAACTCTCAAAGTATCTAAATACTCACAAAATACACTCAATAATCTAGAGAGAGAAAGAGAGAAAACTTGTTTCTGGTGTGATTTTCAATTCTAACTTAGCCCTCTATTTATAGGAAAATTTTGGTAGGTTTGACCTGCAACCTGATGGCTTTACCTGCTACTATTCCCACCCACCACATTTGAAATATAATTCAGCACATTTCTTCACCAACCACAAGTGGGGCCCACCAATTCTAGAATTTTCCATCAAAATGATAAACTCCGAAAATTCAACAATTTCTGAACCAGTCATCTTGTAAAATTCATAATAAATCATACGTTCATTTTTAACGGTTCAAAATTTGTGGACATATACTCAACTTATATATGTATAACATATCCAAAAATTACCACGATCCAACGGTCGGATTAAAAATTATAACACCCGCAATATTTCTCAAAAACCCAGATTTTAATTTTTAATACCTCCATTCCGATAAAAATACTGATAAAACACCTCAACATTAACTCCTTCATTTTTAACCACAAAAATATATCCCTCATTTATATCCACATAAAATAAATATTTCCTTATCATATGAATCAATAATTAATTATTCACAAATAATATTACAGAATCACATTTATGACAACCAGGCCGGTCCCAGGAAAGAGGGGGCTTTCCAATAAGGATTTCTCCTTACTGGCGCGCAATTAGATGACCAAACCTCTCCTTAGACAGAACTTTCTAGACATTGCCAATAATGTTATCTAATAATATTATTCAAATAATATGAATTATTGATCTGATAAATGAAAATACTGTGCAGCAACAATTATTGAAACAACAATAATATAAAATATCAACGCAGCAATTATTGAATCAATAAAATAAAATATTGAATAATAACTACTGTAACAATTATTGAGTAGTGCCTTCTTACGTAAGAATCAATAATTGGTGCAATACCGTGTGCTACTGTATTTTAACCACCGGGTATTCCAACAGTATTAACGGTAACAACTACGCCGTTATTTATAAACAACTTATACTTGTCGTTTTCTTCATCCAATCGCTTTCCGTTATGGGGCCCACACAAGGCTGCGTCGTCGTACGAATATTCCCCGACAGCAAGAATATTCCACGACCAACCGAATATTCACCGACCAAAAATAAATATTTTATAACCACTTGCTTATTTTGCAAAATTTGCACATTTCACCCATAACCAAAGTATTATATCAAATTAACCCCTTATTATTCACAATAATATTTAGAGAAAATTTAATTTTATTCATTAATAAGTTGGGGTCTTACAGACTCTTTATGGTGGTGTGTCGTATTGCTGCATTGGCGGCGTGTATGGTAAAGAAATTGGTTGATGCACACTTGCATCGTGCAAGGCTTGCATTGGTTGTGCTTGTTGGCTCATTCGTTAGACGTGGCTTGGGATGGTCGGTACCTGCACTTATGAAAATATAGGAGCGTGGTCGTGATGATGTTTGTCTAAGGTTGGCTTGTTTCCAGTCTGGGTTGTGGCATGTCATCACTATTTTGGGGTTCCAAGTTGATGATTAGAACCGACTGATTCTCCGTTAATGGAGGTATAGTCTGATTCTCTCTGTTATTGTTGTTGTTGTTGTCCTCCTAGGACTGAGCAAAAAACAGGTATAATCGAATTACCAAACCAGACCGAAATTATTTAACCGAAATTTTCTGACAATTCGATTATTTTTACTATTTCGGTTATATCTGAATTTTTTTACGATTTTCGGTTAGTTTGTACGAGTTTTACTTTTGGGTTATTCGGTTAAACCGAATAATCGAGCAACACTTGAGTTAAAAATTAAAATAGTCTTGACTCCCTAGTAGCACTCAGCAGTCAGCCCATTGACCATTCATTACTAATTTACTACTTTACTAAATTCTCGAAGACTCCAACTCTCACTCTCTCAGTCTCAGACTCTCAGATCAAATCTGATCTCTCAAGCCTCACTGCCTCACTCTCAAGTCTCGTTTTCTCGAACTCTTAGTCTCAGAGTCTCAGATCTCTCAATCCTCAAGTTTACTCTCGAACTCTCGAACTTCGATCTCTCAGATCTCAGCGCCGGGTGCAGCTTTCCATTTGTTTAGGTAATTTTGTTATTTACCTTTATTAAATTCTCGAAGACCAATTGCTTTTAGTATAACCAAACTTTTTGGGAAAGATATAGCTTGTTAAGTTTGTTGCAAGAGGACATCATATTGTTTCTTTCATATTTTAAGTAGAATTTCTAACCGATTAAATAATTTCCTTTATTTTTTAAAGACAAATTTCTGTAGTTAATATTCCTTTTTCTATTATATAACGTGATTTAAGCTAGGCCTAATGCCCTTATGGTGTTTGAAAATTTGTCTCAGTGAGGTTGAAAGGTGTAAAACTGAGATTAGGATTGTTGGATTGCAATGAAAAGGGTTCTTTTGAAATTTTAAAATACTTTTTAACACTAATGTTACTATTTCTTGAATTGTGTAAAATACCAGTGGGGACATCTTTGATTGATTGTTAATGTAGCAATGGCTTCTTTTATGTTCATATTTCTTGAAAAGAAGGAATCTGATGGGAGAATCTAAGCAACTCAGTTTGAGGTATAGTGATTGTTCTTTCATTTGAGCCTTGAAAACAACCTTGAAACCATCCACTAGCTCCAGAGCCAAAACAGCTATCCCAGAGGCATTTTCCCCAAGAACCTCCACCATGTCATAATCGCAGTTTTCTAAGTCAGAACATGTCATTCCAGCATTCCAATTCTTATATAATGCCCAAACCTCACCTTTCCTAGCTAGGAAAGATGTCATACTCCTCTTTCTTATCTGTACTTTCTGCTCTTACCTGATGAGAAAAGGAAAGGGTGGTAGTATATTGCATCTTTTTTTACCTTTTTAATCCTAAATCTCCCACAACAAATGGGCATCTTTCTGTCGATCCATTGAATCATGTCCATTGGTGTTGAACCGGCACCAAGCCATGAAATGTGCAATTTAAACTCCGGGAGGGGATCAATTTTCTGGATCTTAACATAGTATTTTGGCAAGCCATCCTCATTACACAATTACTAATACTCAATTACTATTTTTCGGGACTGTACAAAGGAGCAGGGTGGAATATTAGTAGCATGATCTATGTGCCAATGAATACACTAACTGGGACTGTACATAAGATGTTTTTGGATTATGGTGATGATAACCTGGTCCTGGGGTCAAAAAGTTTTATTGAGGTCAAAATTATTGTTGAATATTATATGGAATTGCAACTGATGTAATTCTTTCTTTTTATTCATTGCAGTTTGGCAAATAATAATGCAAGAACTGTTGAGACTGAGAAATATTGAGACTTGTTGATTGCTGTTGCTGTTTAGACTTGTTGATTGCTATTTGCTGCTGCTGACCTGCTGTTAATTTTTTGTAATATATGTTTGGCAAATATATGTTTTGTAAACACTGATGTTAATATCACTGTGTACTGTTAATGTTAAGTTAGGAAGAGTTGTAAACTATTAAATTCGGTTATTAACCGAATAACCGAATAATTAATTCAGTTATTCGGTTATCATGTATTTCGGTTAGTTGTTCGTATATTCAAAATAGTGCAATTTTGATTTTTGGTTATAACCGAATAGCTTATTCAGTTCAATAATAACCGAATGAACAGTCCTATGTCCTCCACTCCTACTCGTTCCTCATGTGACCTGCTTAGAAACATGGCCTTGAAAGTGGGGATTTGCATCAAATGTTGGCGAAAATTCCCCATTTCTTCTTGCTTCCTCTGCATCTCCAGCATCATAGCCATCATCATCCCTTGTCCTTCTTGTGCTTCCTTCAACGCCTTGAGCATCTCCAACTACACAACATTTGCCTGCTCTCCACTTTCTTCATCGCCTTGCCTTCTCGCGCCTGTCTGCCTGACATTCGTTGGTTGTTGATCAGCCATGTATGGTGATGTTGAATTTCCTTCCGAGGCGTCTTTAAGAATGGGTTGATCGAGATCTAAATTCACGCCTTGGAAAGCTTAATTTGTTTCCCTTGGAACTGGATCCGCTAAGATAATGTTATTTGTTGGTGAAGCTCTTCCTGTAGTTCTGCCACTTCGAGTTGTGGGCATACCCTTCATGAATTCTACACCTCCCCAGCAGAGTCGCCAAAGAAATATGGGTAAGAAAATTGTACCTTGCTAGGGTTAGAGTTTTGTATTGGCTAAAGAGGAGAGAAATCCACGAAAGGTACGGAATTGATTGATGAATTAAAGAAGGGAGAAGAACAGGTGATCGATTACTCCAACGACACGTGACAGAACTGTAAGATCCCAATTTTCATAAGTAAAGATTAATTTTTCTCGAAATATATTTTTGAATATTATGGTATGGCACTACAAGAAAAAGCCCTATCTGATCGCTGATAATAGTACTAGCGACCGCTATCAGCGACCGCGAAGGATTCTAGTCGCTAGTATATATCAACGACCGCTGATCGGTCGCTGAGAAGAATTTCCCTCCCAAAATTTGGTGCGAACCTTTGGCGCGGCGACCAATCTATATCAGCGACTGCTAGCGGTCGCTGATATGTCCACATCATTAAAAATTAGTGACCGGATGCGGTCGCTGATGGCGATCGCTGATTCTCAGAACCTTAATCAGATTCAGGCATTTGCTCGAATCAGTACAAAAGAAAAAAACAAGGGAGAAAGACATGGGAGAAGAGGGAGTAGGGGGAGAAGAGAAGAGGGTTCACCACCATAATCGCCGGTCGGCCAACGCCTTCACCACCACCGTACCACCGCCGGTAAGCCCTTCACCGCCACCATCTTTATTGAACATCTTTAATTTTTAATATACTGTAATTTATCCTCAAGCTAGTAGTGTGGTATTTGCTATCCAGTTCAGTTAGTATTGTTAAATGGATTCTAGAATAGACTTGTGTCTTTCCAAATTGGGTTAATTAAGTATTTGAAATAGAAAGGAATTATTTAATTTTGGAATACTTTTTGTATGTCTCTACCAGAAAATATTCAGAAATCCCTCTTTGTATGCGATTTCAGCCTTCATTTGATTTAAGTGCATATATATGTATTATATGGATTTCAGCCTTCATTTGTATTATTGATTATTAATTGTACACACAATTAGTGCGCAAATTAGGAGATGATCATACTAAATCTATCGACTATGGTTAAAGAGAACGAACAAATGTAAAAAAGAGCTGAGATAGCAAATGGATGCACGGTGAAGAAGGTAATATATATGTTGATTATAAATATATATATATATATATATATATATATATATGACTATATGAGCACTATATATATAATGCCTCAATAACTTTGGTCAATAAAGTAACTAAATTCTTGGCCTTCAGTTAGATATTTTTGTTTGTTCTCTTTTCTTTGTGAACGTGGGAGATGGGATGTCATGAAATTAATGTGGATTTGATATAATGTTATAGTTGTGGGAAAGTATGCAAGTTGTTATAAAATATTTGATTGGTCGGGGAATATTCGTTTTAACAGAAAATATTCGTACGACGGCACAATCATTGGTGGACCCACAACAGAATTATTGTCGGAGTTAGAAAATGACAGAAATATGTTTTTATGAAAATAACGGCGAAAATTTTACCGTTAACTGTTGAAATACCGGTGATAAAAATACAGTAATACGCGTGGTTGCATAGTAACACACGGTATTGATTATTGATGCTTACGTGAGAAGACACTCAGTTATACTCAATTATTATTACAGTAATTGTTGCATAGTATCTCACGTTATTTGATTCAATTATTGTATATATTTTATATATTATTAAATCAATAATTGAGATGACAAGTTATTCATATTATTATCTGCATAATTAACAATGTCTAGAAAGTTCTGTCGAGGAAAGAGGTTTGGTCACTTAATAGCGCCAATAGGGAAAAATCCTTATCGGAAAGCCACCTCTTTTATGGGAACGATCTCCTTCTTAATATTGTAAGTTATAATAATGATAAATAAATGTTGTTAAAAATATTAAGGAGATTTTTATGAAGTATTTGTTGTAAATTTTGGCGTATTATTTGGACCCCCACTTACCCATTTTTCAAAATAGTCGGGAAAAAGTTATCTCAGTTTTGTTTTATTACTTATATATATATATATATATATATATATATATATATATATATATATAGTAAAAGTGTGTGTGTACAGTGTATGTGAAATGTGTGGGTGCAGTAGATGTGGTGTGTGTATGTAACCTCTGTGTGTGTGTGTGTGTGAATATATAATATAAGTGTTATATATATAATATGTGTGTGTGAATGTATTATATATATATATATATATATATATATATATATATATATATTTATATTATAATAAGTTTTATTTTTTTATGAAAAATAAAATATATTATATTTTATTATGCATAGTATTTGCATAATGTCTGCATAGTAAATTCATAGTAACATATGAAAAATAAGACGAAATTCAGCCGGCGTCCGTGAAACTTTACCTGTGCACACGTGATTTTCTAAATTCAAATAGTATCCTTCCATTCTCCTATAAATAGGATGCTTAATTAGAATTGAAAATCACACCAGAAACAGAGAATTCTTTTTCTATAATATTAAGTGTATTTCTTTAGAGTTTTAAGAAGCTTTGAGCGTAGAAAATAGTGAAAGTTTTCTTCAAGAATATCCCCTCTATACCAGTTAGAATACTCTCCTTTTTAAGGTAAGGGATATTATTTTTGTTCAATACTCGTAAGAAATAATATTTTCTTCCATACTCTGTAGTATGTAAGTAATATTATTTCGTTTCAGATTCCGAATTCTACACTCCTTTTGTTAAGTTTTGGCTTCTATACTCCATGAAATTAGTATAATATCCTTGATATTTGGTTTCATCCAGTATCTTTTCATGAAAATATTATTCTGAGTATTCTTGATAAGTTTTAACATTTTCATATCGGAGTACTATTCACGGGGTACTATTCACTCGGTTACTATTCACTCAGGGTACTATTCATGACAAAAATTAATTTATTTTCAGTCCAAATTGTAAGACCCCAAATTATTAATAAATGAAATTTAAATTCCCTCTATTTATTATTTTGAAATAGTAAGTGTTAAATTGATTAATGAGGTTAGTTATGGGTAAAATGCGTAAATATTTTAAATAAGCAAGTGGTTATAAAATATTCATTGTTGTCGGGGAATATTCGTTTGGTCGTGGAATATTCTTCCTGTCGGGAAATATTCGTACGACGGCGCAGTCTTTTGTGGGCCCCATAACGGAAAGCGATTGGATGAAGAAAACAACAAGTATATGTTTTTTATTAATAATGGCGTAGTTGTTACCGTTAATACTGTTGGAATACCCGGTGGTTAAAACACAGTAATACGCGTTGTTACACAGTAGCACACTGTATTGCACCAATTATTGATTCTTACGTAAGAAGGCACTACTCAATAATGGTTACAGTAATTACTGTTCAGTATTTTATTTTATTGATTCAATAATTGCTGCGTTGATATTTTATATTACTATTGTTTCAATAATTGTCACTACACAGTATTTCCCATTATCAGATCAATAATTCATATTATTTGAATAATATTATTAGATAACATTATTGGCAATGTCTAGAAAGTTCTGTCTAAGGAGAGGTTTGGTCATCTAATTGCGCGCCAGTAAGGAGAAATCCTTATTGGAAAGCCCCCTTTTTCCTGGGAACGGCCTGGTTGTCATAAATGTGATTCTGTAATATTATTTGTAAATAATTAATTATTGATTCATATGATAAGGAAATATTTATTTTTGTGGATATAAATGAGGGATATATTTTTGTGGTTAAAAATGAAGGAGTTAATGTTGAGGTTTTTATCAGTATTTTTGTCGGAATGGAGGTATTAAAAATCAGGGTTTTTGAGATATTTTACGGGGGTTATAATTTTTAATCCGACCGTTGGATCGTGGTAATTTTTGGATATGTTATACATATATAAGTTGAGTATATGTCCACAAATTTTGAACCGTTAAAAATGAACGTATGATTTATTATGAATTTTACGAGATGACTGGTTCAGAAATTATTGAATTTTCGGAGTTAATCATTTTGGTAGAAAATTCTAGAATTGGTGGGCCCCACTCTTGGTTGGTGAAGAAATGTGCTGAGATTTTTATTCAAATATGGTGGGTGGGAATAGTAGCAGGTAAAGCCATCAGGTTGCAGGTTAAGTCTGCTTCGGCGTGCTAACATTTTCCTATAAATAGAGGGCTAAGTTAGAATTGAAAATCACACCAGAAACAAGTTTTCTCTCTTTCTCTCTCTAGATTATTGAGTGTATTTTGTGAGTATTTAGATACTTTGAGAGTTTCTATTCATCAGAGCAAGTGTCTTTCAGCCTTATACCGGTATTCCGACCAGAAGTACTGTCTGTACGAGGTAAGGGATGTTATTTTATTCAAAAATGATATTATTTCTTCAATATCATTATGCCGAAATATTGGTTGGAAATTTTTATCAAATTTGGAACTTTTCACGTCGGGGTTACTATTCATGAGTTACTATTCACGAGTTACTATTCACGAGTTACTATTCACCGAAAAATAAAATTTTCTTCTTTTCGTCCAAAATATCTATTCTGGGTACTAGCTTTGATTGTATCCATGTTTTGATCCTTCTTGAATTCTACTTCACTATGAATAATTATAAGGTATTTTTGGACATGGATAAATCGAAATACGAATCCTTAATATTTGTTATTTTGTTTCACTGGATTCGTTTTCTTTAATATATTTTTCATCATCCTCAGTCCTAAATGATGATATTACTGAATATCTTTGGCCGTAGTGCAAAGATGAATGATTAACTGATGAATATCTTTGGCCCGTAGTGCAAAGATGAACAGGTGTTGAGATGAACATGACCGACTGGTGATACAAATGAATATCTTTGGCCTGTAGTGCAAAGATGAATATTTGATTAAAGATGGTTATTGATTGTTGTTACAGGGATAAAATATTGATGATGGACTTTTAAATCTTAGAAGATAGTAGAACTCATTCTCTACTTGACTCTTCTAATGGTTTGCTGTTTCCGCTGCAGTTATTGATTTAAAACTTGTTGTCTATTGTATTCTATTAGATTTTTCCCTGTTGAAGACTAACGATAATTTGTTCTGTATTATCTTAGTCATAATGTTCTTTACTGGGCTAGTTGAGCTCACCCTTTTCCTTTTTGTTCCATTTTTCTCAGGAGGCGAGAATGTAGCGAGTACTAGTCGGGGTATGGAATGATGGTTCTAGAAGTTACTTTAGTAGTCCTCACTATTTTTGTGAAATAATGTATCAATAATTGTAATGAGGGCTTATTTGAGTGTGGATATTGTCTAAATGACAATATTTGTATCTAAACTCACAGTTCTTGTGTTGTAATAATAAGATGTAGTTGTTTCTGTACCATGTATTTTGGCGACTCAGAATGGGTGTTGTATACCTATTTTGGGGGCGTCACACAAATCATTTTTGATACAATATTATTCTTGAATTTTACTCTGCAAAGCAGTATCATGTTGACAATTTGGACGTTTTTGAATTCTGGATAAATTAAATTATAAATTTTTAAAAATTTATCATTTGCTATCATTTAATTGAATTCTTATATCATTGTCATCATCCTTATGCTTATATTATGATAAAAATCATCTTTGACCCGTAGTGCATAGATGGACTGTTGATTGGTATGATTATGACCAGGGATTATTCGGTATAATCATGACCGTAATGTTACAAATGATGTGGTAAAAGTCCTCATTGGCCCGTAGTGTAATGATGGACAATTGTTGGCATGATCATGACTATTGGTGAAGACACAAATATCCTTGGCCCGTAGTGCATGGATAATTCGTGGTCGTGATACTAATGAATATCCTTGGCTTGTAGTGCAGGGATGATTCGATGATGTGATTTATTTATTAAGCTGAGTCTCAGCGATAAAATTGTTGATAAACTTTTTAAATCATAGAAGATAGTAGATATTATGCTCTACTTGACTCTTCTAATGGATTGCTTGTTCTGCTGCAGTTAATTAACTTGATGTTTATTATATTTTACCAGTTTAACACTGTTGAATGCTAACGATAATTTATTCTGCATTATCTTAGTCATAATATTTCTTACTGGGCTAGTTAAGCTCACCTTTGTGCTTTTATTGTTCTCTTCAGGAAATGAGAACGTAGCCGGAACTAGTCGGGGAATAGAGTGACGGTCTGAGATGGTTGTTTTAGTAGTCCTCACTATCTAGTGTGATAATAAATGTAACGGGGATTGAATTTGAGTTTGGATACTGTCTAGAAGACAATATTCTTGTTAAAACTCTCAGCTATGTTTTGTCATATTTTACACGACAGTTGTATAATTAAGTTTGTATTTGAGTTCTGTACCATGTATTTGGCTACCCAAGATGGGTGATGTATACCTATTTTGGGGGCGTCACAAGAACTCTTAGAATCCGAGAACCTTGTTAGAGTACGTAGTAAGGATTCAGAGAGCCTTCTTGAGTGCTTCGGGTTGAGAGAGAATCTTCAAGTCTCATAGTCTTCCAAAAGGTCCAAGAGTCAAAAGTGAGGTCCTTTCTCAATGGAGTGGAAGGGGTATTTATAGGGTTTTCTGGAGAGTGGTCATGTGCTAGGCACATGACCTCGGGGAAATTCCAAATTTACCCTTAGTCATCAGAGTAATGCCTAGATCGTCTGCCCTTCTAGCCACCAATCTAATCCCTCAATCAATTTCCAAAATGAGTCGCATCCACGAGTCTTCTGCCTCGGGACACGTGGAGGCTTAGCTTGGGTCTCACACATTTATTTTCGACTTTTATGTCTGTCATTCAATTCTTTAGGTCGTATGTGAACCCTAATTTATACTTGGGCTCACAAAAGGTAAGAAAGTGAATTTGTTTTTACGAAAAATTTATTTCACTATACGAATTGTATCAAATAATACTCGTAGGATTCAAATCCTTCCACCATTTGCAAACTAAATAACAAGTATTACCACTACACCAAAGCTCATATCATGATTATAATTTTAAAACAAAATATAAAAGAAAACATGTGAGTTGACTTACTAAACAAAATTAGTCTCACATAAAATTTGATGATTGTAATGACAGTCACAAATACTCTATAATGATGGTAAAATTAGTCATTACTGAGAGCCATAATTTATTTTATTATTTTGTGATGGCTTGAAAATTCTATCACAAAATACCTTCTTTTTGTAAAAGCAAATAAAAGTCATCACAAAAATCTATCTTTTTTAAAGATTGTTATGATCGTTATAAAATATTGTTTTGATTATTTTTTTTATTAAAATATTGATGATAGCCTAAATGCAATCACGAAAAAGGTAAATCCATAAGTGATGGCATATTGCGCAACAAAAAGAAATTTATTTTGCATGAAAAATTTTGTGATTGACATTATCATCACAATTATAATACATTAATGTCAAAATTAGTCATTACTAAGAGCCATCATATATCCTACAATTTTGTGATTACTCAAAAAGTCCATCACAAATTATTATCTTTTGTGATTATTTTTAAAAGCTATCACAAAATTTTGTCACATATTCTTATTTTTCTAGTAGATTATATAATTAGTACTTACAATTTGTGATAAACATAATTGATTTGATGATGATATAAATTAAATGTATAATTGTATTCAAGTAGCTTTTTAAAAAATCTCTACTCTCAGAGTAGGGGAGATGATTTAGAGATTTTTGTGCTATACATCTCTTAAAAATCTCTTGTGTTCTTTAAATTCTGTATTGCTATCTTTATGTCTATGTTTTATATCTATATCTTATTTCTAAATTATCCCATTAAATTTAGAACAATGAACTTCATTATAATCTTTGAAGACTTTTTCTTAAACATTCCATTGTACTAATCCAATCAATTAAATTATTTAATTAATTTGATAATACATCTTTTAAAAGAAATTTTGAATAATCTATTCAACCTAGAAATCTCTTTTGTATCTATCTATATGGGAATAACAAAGAATAATACAATTCTAAAAAAGTGATCATAATTAAATTTAAGAAGACAATTACAAGGATATCGTTTGAAAAGGGTCAGCAAAAGTCGGTTATTAAGTATAAATACTGGTCAAATAATGTTTATTTTTCATTTTATTTAATTTTGCAGAGTCAAAGATTGTGTTAATTTCTATTTGCACTAGAACACAAAAGGACAGTTTAGTAACGTAATCTCTGCAGCATGCTAGTTGTGTGTGTTTTATCAGCTACAGTGTTTATAAATAGTTGGTTCCAATTGCTTAAACCCTTGTACCATAAATTAATCTGAATATATACTTGCTCCAAAATCTAAGTTCCACGTTTCATAATACACTAGGTTCATGTTGTAAGTGAGAATAACATTAGGTTCATGTTGTAAGTGAGAATTGGAGGAAACTAAACAAAGATTAAGAAATCTTTGTTGGGTTTTTGTTTAATTTCCTCCAATATCTCATTTCCAACTTTTGAACCACGCAAAAGAAATTGGTGCTCAAAACAAATATTTACCAAGATTTTTTTGCTGTATTTTATTTAGTTTTCTCCGATATTTCATTTCCATCTCCTGGACTAGGCACGACACTCTTGTTTAAGTTGGTAGTGAGAATTGGAGGGTACTAAACAAAGATTTTATGCAGAATTTTTGTTGAGTTTTGTTTGGTTTCCTCCAATATCTCATTTCCAACTTTTGAACTGGCAGATGTTTTTAGTTGATGATATGATAAAACTTCTCATGAGGTTGTGGCATGTGGGATTCATGCCAAGCTTTGACAGATGGGAAAGTTTCGTAATAAGCAAACATTAATAGATCACGACTGCCCTTATGGAAAATTGTTGATATCTGAAGATCCTTTGCATAACAGGGCGTTTGATCCACAACCTCACAGATTTGCCTATATATATATCTTACTAAATTTGTCTATAAACTTGTTTGTATTTTGCATTGAAATGTGAGATAATGTTTGGTAAATAGGTCCTATATCATGCAAGGCGAGTAAAATGCTGCGAATGGAACCTTCTGTTCCTCCGTGCATCCCAAGACATCAAATATCTTGGTAATTTGCTTGACCCACGTTTCCGCCATGATCGGATCCGGCTTTCCCTTAAATTCTGGTGGTCCCAATTCTTTGAACTGCTTAGCTGTGACAAACCGCGCGTTGTTATCATTTCCACCCGTATTCTGCACACGAGTCTCCCTCGTCTGATTTTGCATGAACTGCAAAAAGCTCCTAAACATTCCATCATTCATCGTTTGCTCGGTAACGTTGTTTACAGGAGGAATATTGCCTTCCTGTTGCACGTTCCCCTGGATGGTGATCAAAGGTGTCTCCACGGTCTGATTTATTCCATTATTAACGTTCTCAGCTGCCATTCTTAAATACTGCCATAAAACAAGGGTTAATAGTCATGTCATATATTATTCCTATACTCTGACCGACCAAATAAACACCAAATAAACTTAGTCAGGTCATACTAGCGAAGGAATTCCCCGTCTCTCCCCTCCTAGTTCTTGTCTCACATCTCAGCCAGGGATCATATCCCTAAGCTCTGATACCAACTGTGACGCCCCCAGAATAGGTATACAACACCCATTCTGAGTCGCCAAATACATGGTACAGAAAGCAAACTACAACTTCAATAATACAATTGTCGTGCAAAATACGACAACACATACTGTGAGTTTAAATACAAATATTGTCTTCTAGACAATATCCACACTCAAATAAATCCTCATTACAATTATTCAAACACTATTTTACAGAAATAGTGAGGACTGCTAATACATCTTTCTAGAACCATCACTCCATACCCCGACTAGATCCTGCTATGTTCTCACCTCCTGAGAAGAAAAATGGAACAAAAAGGAAAAGGGTGAGCTCAACTAGCCCAGTAAAGAATATTATGACTAAGATAATATACAACAAATTATCGTTAGTCTTCAACAGGGAAAAATCTGATAAAATATAATCGACAACAAGTTTTAGATCAACAACTGCAGCGGAAACAGCAAACCATTAGAAGAGTCAAGTAGAGAAAGAATTCTACTATCTTCTAAGATTTAAAAGTCCATCATCAATATTTTATCCCTGTAACATCAATTAATAATCATCTTTAACCAAATATTCATCTTTGCACTACAGGCCAAAGATATTCATTTGTATCATCAGTCGGTCATGTTCATCTCAACACCTGTTCATCTTTGCACTACAGGCCAAAGATATTCATCAAGTAATCATACATCTTTGCACTACAGGCCAAAGATATTCATCAAGTAATCATACATCTTTGCACTACAGGCCAAAGATATTCATTAATATCATCATTTAGGACTGAGGATGATGAAAAATATCTTAAAGAGAACGAATCCAATGAGACAGAAGGACAAATAGTAGGGATTCGTATAACAGTTTATCCAAGATCAATAATACTTCATAATAATCAATTGTGAAGCAGAATTCAAAAATAAAGATCAAAACATGGATACAATCAAAGATAGTAACCATAATAGACATCTTGGACAAAAAGGAAAAATTTTATTTTTCGGTGAATAGTGCCGTATTCGTGAATAGTGCCGTATACGTGAATAGTGCCGTATACGTGAATAGTAACCCCGACACAAAAAGTTCCAAATTTGATAAAAACTCATATCAATATTTCAGCATAATGATATTGAAGAAAATAATATCATTAAGAAGAAAATAATATCCCTTACCTCAAAATATCAGTACTTCTGGTCGGAATACCGGTATAAGGCTGAAAGAAACTTGCTCTGATGAATAGAAACTCTCAAAGTATCTAAATACTCACAAAATACACTCAATAATCTAGAGAGAGAAAGAGAGAAAACTTGTTTCTGGTGTGATTTTCAATTCTAACTTAGCCCTCTATTTATAGGAAAATTTTGGTAGGTTTGACCTGCAACCTGATGGCTTTACCTGCTACTATTCCCACCCACCACATTTGAAATATAATTCAGCACATTTCTTCACCAACCACAAGTGGGGCCCACCAATTCTAGAATTTTCCACCAAAATGATAAACTCCGAAAATTCAACAATTTCTGAACCAGTCATCTTGTAAAATTCATAATAAATCATACGTTCATTTTTAACGGTTCAAAATTTGTGGACATATACTCAACTTATATATGTATAACATATCCAAAAATTACCACGATCCAACGGTCGGATTAAAAATTATAACCCCCGCAAAATATCTCAAAAACCCTGATTTTTAATACCTCCATTCCGACAAAAATACTGATAAAAACCTCAACATTAACTCCTTCATTTTTAACCACAAAAATATATCCCTCATTTATATCCACATAAAATAAATATTTCCTTATCATATGAATCAATAATTAATTATTCACAAATAATATTACAGAATCACATTTATGACAACCAGGCCGTTCCCAGGAAAGAGGGGGCTTTCCAATAAGGATTTCTCCTTACTGGCGCGCAATTAGATGACCAAACCTCTCCTTAGACAGAACTTTCTAGACATTGCCAATAATGTTATCTAATAATATTATTCAAATAATATGAATTATTGATCTGATAAATGAAAATACTGTGCAGCAACAATTATTGAAACAACAATAATATAAAATATCAACGCAGCAATTATTGAATCAATAAAATAAAATATTGAATAATAACTACTGTAACAATTATTGAGTAGTGCCTTCTTACGTAAGAATCAATAATTGGTGCAATACCGTGTGCTACTGTATTTTAACCACCGGGTATTCCAACAGTATTAACGGTAACAACTACGCCGTTATTTATAAACAACTTATACTTGTCGTTTTCTTCATCCAATCGCTTTCCGTTATGGGGCCCACACAAGGCTGCGCCGTCGTACGAATATTCCCCGACAGCAAGAATATTCCACGACCAAACGAATATTCCCGACAAAATGAATATTTTATAACCACTTGCTTATTTTGCAAAATTTGCACATTTCACCCATAACCAAAGTATTATATCAAATTAACCCCTTATTATTCACAATAATATTTAGAGAAAATTTGATTTTATTCATTAATAAGTTGGGGTCTTACAACCTCCCCTCCTTATGAAATTTCGTCCTCGAAATTGACGTACGTACCTGATGTTTCAAAAAGGTGAGGATACCTCGCTTTCATTTCTGATTCCAACTCCCAGGTCATTTCTTCAATAGCATGGTTTCTCCACAAAACCTTAACTTGTGGTATAACCTTCGTGCGTAGGACATGCTCTTTCCTATCCAAGATCTTAACAGGTACCTCCTCGTACGTTAAATCTTCAGCTATCTCGTCTGGTTCTAACTCAATAATGTGGTTCGGGTCTTTAACATATTTACGAAGCATAGATATGTGAAAAACATTATGAACACGAGACATGCTTGGAGGTAATGCGAGTCTATATGCCACATTTCCTATTCGCTCAAGAATCTCAAATGGACCAACAAATCTTGGATTGAGCTTTCCTCTCTTCCCAAATCTTGTAACTCCCTTCCATGGTGCAACACGTAACAATACATGATCCCCAATATTAAATTCCACGTCCTTCCGATGAAGATCCGCATAACTCTTTTGTCGATCCTGTGCCGTTTGTATACGTTGTCGAATCGTTTGGATCTTCTCTGTAGTAATGCGTACCAATTCTGGTCCCAACAATGTTGCTTCACCCACCTCGTCCCAGCATACTGGAGAACGACATTTTCTTCCATACAACGCCTCAAATGGAGCCATACCTATGCTCGCCTGATAACTGTTGTTGTAGGAGAATTCCACCAATGGTAGGTACTTATCCCAACTCCCTTTGAGATCTAAGACACAAAGTCTTAATAGATCTTCAAGAGTTTGAATAGTCCTCTCTGATTGTCCGTCCGTTTGAGGATGGTATGCTGAACTGAATCGTAAATCCGTGCCCATAGCTTTCTGCAAGCTAACCCAAAATCGTGAAGTGAATCTTGGGTCACGATCCGAAACTATGGATACTGGCATGCCATGCAATCTCACAATCTCGTTCACGTACATACTAGCAAGACGTTCAAGGGAATAAGTCTCACGTATCGGCAAGAAATGAGCGGACTTGGTTAATCTATCAACAATAACCCAAATCGCATCTATGCCTTGAGAAACCTTGGGAAGACCCGTAACAAAATCCATAGTAATGTGTTCCCACTTCCATTTCGGAATCTCAAGTGGTTGCAATGGACCCTTTGGTACTTGATGCTCCGCCTTTACACGTTGACAAGTTAAACACCTCGAGATAAACTCCGCGATCTCTCTTTTCATATTGCTCCACCAAAATGTATGTCGAAGATCGTGATACATTTTGGTACTCCCAGGATGGATTGCAAACGGTGTGTTGTGTGCCTCCATCATTATTCTATGCTTCAAGTCAAAATCGTTAGGAACACAAAGTCTGGAGTTGACTCGAAGTATTCCTTCTTCATCGATTCTTGCTTCTGGAATAGCACCTTCTTGCACTTTCTTCTTCATACGCATCAGCTCTATGTCCGTAGCTTGAGCAGCTTTAACTTTATCGATTAAAGTCGGTTCTACTCGTATATTTGATATCATCATGTGGGTACTTGGAGCCTTCATCTCTATCTCCATCCTTTGCAAGTCATACAAAATGGGCCTTTGTGTTAAAACATTGCACTCGTACCCGCATATGATCTTCTACTCAATGCGTCAGCTACTACGTTTGCTTTTCCAGGATGGTATTGGATGGTATGATCGTAATCTTTCAACAGCTCAAGCCAACGTCGTTGCCGCATGTTGAGTTCCTTTTGGGTGAAGAAATATTTGAGGCTTTTATGATCTGTATAGATCTCCACTTTCTCCCCATACAGGTAGTGTCTCCAGATCTTCAACGCAAAAACGACTGCTGCCAACTCCAAATCATGAGTAGGATAATTCCTCTCATATTCTTTGAGTTGTCGTGAGGCATAGGCTATGACTTTCCCATGTTGCATGAGAACACATCCTAACCCTTTGCCTGAAGCATCGCTGTAGATAACAAATCCATCCGAACCAGATGGTATTGTCAGAACAGGTGCCAAAATGAGTCTCCTCTTGAGTTCTTGGAAACTCTTCTCGCATTCCTCACTCCATACGAATTTTGTATCTTTCCGAGTCAGCTGAGTTAACGGAGTAGCGATTCGAGAAAATCCTTCCACAAATCTCCGATAATAACCAGCTAAGCCCAGAAAGCTACGTATTTCGATTACTGACTTAGGTTGCTCTCAACTGTGACTCATATCCCAATCTTGGATAGTACGTCACAATGACACCTATCAGTTTACTACCGCACGAATATGGCGTCCCCTACGGAAAGTTTGGCTTCAGTGCATTTCGCAAAGGAAGTCACCAGATATAGGCTCGGGTACAAACTTCTACAGTTAGATTTTTAACTCCTGAAGTTCAATAGGAGCCATTCGATATGAGATTTTAGAAGTGGGTTTTGTACCGGATTCAAATATGATACAAAATTCAATATCACGCTCTGGAGGTAGGCCAAGAAATTCTTCAGGAAATACGTCAGGGATTTTACTAACAACGGAAATATCATTCAATTCTGACGTATTTTTGTTCAAGTAAATGACATGGCTAAGAAAGCTTGACATCCGTTTTTCAATAAACGAATGACTTTACGGCTTGATATGAAAGAGTTTGACTTCAATGGTTTGGTTGGTTGAATTCGAATAACAGGTTGCTTAGGAATATGAAAACTAACAACCTTACGAAAACAATCAATTTTAGCATGATGAGTGGTTAACCAATCAATTCCTAAAATCACATCAAAAGCAAGTATCTTTAAAGAGATAAGATCAACAGGTAATGTGATAGTGCCAACTTGGATCATGCAAGATTTATAAACTGTAGATGTAACGAAGGTTTCACCCAACGGAGTTTCAACAGATAAGTTAAAGTCCAATTTCTCCGGAGTCAAGTTTAAACGTTGAGCACAAGCAGGAGAGATAAAAGAATGGGTAGAACCGGTATCTAGTAAAGTATAAACTTCGCAAGAATTCAAGATTAGCTTACCCGTGATCACCTCGTTCGGGTTTCTCGCGTTTTGGCCAGTAACGACAAACGCCCTTCCAGGAACCGCTGATTTCGACTTATCCGGGATAACTTTTGGAGTCACCATCCCCGCTGAACTTGGTTTTGCTACAGAACACTCTCGAGCTATATGACCTTCCTTTCCACAGTTATAACATACCTTGGATTGTTGTGGGCAGTTTGGGCTGATATGTCCCTCTTTCCCACATTTGTAACATACGACCGGTGGTCGTTCTCCTCCCCTAGAAACAGTTGATGTTTGTGCTGACGTCTTCACGTTATCATTGTTGTACCTTCTCTTCTTGAAATCTCCTCCCGACTCGCTCCTTCTATTATCACGACCACGATTACCACCAGAGTGGTTACCGCTTTTGTCCGAATGTTTTCCTCCCTGCTGGTTTTCATTGCTTCGATGACTGCCGCCACCGGTATGACCCTGGTTGTGGTCCCTCGGTTGCACATACTCATTATCTCGCTCTAATAATTGAGCCCTGTTTACAACATCTGAATATAAAGAAAATTTATGAGAGATAAGATATTGTCGAATCTCAGGTTTTAGACCTCTCAGAAACATTCTTGTCATTCGTTCCTCATTTTCGACCAAATGAGGTGCAAACCTGGATAACTCTGCAAACTTCGCCTCGTACTGGGACACCGTCATGTTGTTTTGTTCCAGTCTGATAAACTCTACCTCCTTCATATGACGAATACTTTCAGGAAAGTACTTGTCATTGAACAGTTTTTGAAATGTTTCCCAGGACATGTTGAGTGCGTCAGGCTGGGTACGCTTCACAGACTCCCACCAGTAGTCTGCCTCACCGCGGAACATAAATGTGGCGAATGGAACCTTCTGTTCCTCCGTGCATCCCAAGACATCAAATATCTTGGTAATTTGCTTGACCCACGTTTCCGCCATGATCGGATCCGGCTTTCCCTTAAATTCTGGTGGTCCCAATTCTTTGAACTGCTTAGCTGTGACAAACCGCGCGTTGTTATCATTTCCACCCGTATTCTGCACACGAGTCTCCCTCGTCTGATTTTGCATGAACTGCAAAAAGCTCCTAAACATTCCATCATTCATCGTTTGCTCGGTAACGTTGTTTACAGGAGGAATATTGCCTTCCTGTTGCACGTTCCCCTGGGTGGTGATCAAAGGTGTCTCCACGGTCTGATTTACTCCATTATTAACGTTCTCAGCTGCCATTCTTAAATACTGCCATAAAACAAGGGTTAATAGTCATGTCATATATTATTCCTATACTCTGACCGACCAAATAAACACCAAATAAACTTAGTCAGGTCATACTAGCGAAGGAATTCCCCGTCTCTCCCCTCCTAGTTCTTGTCTCACATCTCAGCCAGGGATCATATCCCTAAGCTCTGATACCAACTGTGACGCCCCCAGAATAGGTATACAACACCCATTCTGAGTCGCCAAATACATGGTACAGAAAGCAAACTACAACTTCAATAATACAATTGTCGTGCAAAATACGACAACACATACTGTGAGTTTAAATACAAATATTGTCTTCTAGACAATATCCACACTCAAATAAATCCTCATTACAATTATTCAAACACTATTTTACAGAAATAGTGAGGACTGCTAATACATCTTTCTAGAACCATCACTCCATACCCCGACTAGATCCTGCTATGTTCTCACCTCCTGAGAAGAAAAATGGAACAAAAAGGAAAAGGGTGAGCTCAACTAGCCCAGTAAAGAATATTATGACTAAGATAATATACAACAAATTATCGTTAGTCTTCAACAGGGAAAAATCTGATAAAATATAATTGACAACAAGTTTTAGATCAACAACTGCAGCGGAAACAGCAAACCATTAGAAGAGTCAAGTAGAGAAAGAATTCTACTATCTCCTAAGATTTAAAAGTCCATCATCAATATTTTATCCCTGTAACATCAATTAATATCTTAAAGAGAACGAATCCAATGAGACAGAAGGACAAATAGTAGGGATTCGTATAACAGTTTATCCAAGATCAATAATACTTCATAATAATCAATTGTGAAGCAGAATTCAAAAATAAAGATCAAAACATGGATACAATCAAAGATAGTAACCATAATAGACATCTTGGACAAAAAGGAAAAATTTTATTTTTCGGTGAATAGTGCCGTATTCGTGAATAGTGCCGTATACGTGAATAGTGCCGTATACGTGAATAGTAACCCCGACACAAAAAGTTCCAAATTTGATAAAAACTCATATCAGTATTTCAGCATAATGATATTGAAGAAAATAATATCATTAAGAAGAAAATAATATCCCTTACCTCAAGATATCAGTACTTCTGGTCGGAATACCGGTATAAGGCTGAAAGAAACTTGCTCTGATGAATAGAAACTCTCAAAGTATCTAAATACTCACAAAATACACTCAATAATCTAGAGAGAGAAAGAGAGAAAACTTGTTTCTGGTGTGATTTTCAATTCTAACTTAGCCCTCTATTTATAGGAAAATTTTGGTAGGTTTGATCTGCAACCTGATGGCTTTACCTGCTACTATTCCCACCTACCACATTTGAAATATAATTCAGCACATTTCTTCACCAACCACAAGTGGGGCCCACCAATTCTAGAATTTTCCACCAAAATGATAAACTCCGAAAATTCAACAATTTCTGAACCAGTCATCTTGTAAAATTCGTAATAAATCATACGTTCATTTTTAACGGTTCAAAATTTGTGGACATATACTCAACTTATATATGTATAACATATCCAAAAATTACCACGATCCAACGGTCGGATTAAAAATTATAACCCCCGCAAACTATCTCAAAAACCCTGATTTTTAATACCTCCATTCCGACAAAAATACGGATAAAAATCTCAACATTAACTCCTTTATTTTTAACCACAAAAATATATCCCTCATTTATATCCACATAAAATAAATATTTTCTTATCATATGAATCAATAATTAATTATTCACAAATAATATTACAGAATCACATTTATGACAACCAGGCCGTTCCCAGGAAAGAGGGGGCTTTCCAATAAGGATTTCTCCTTACTGGCGCGCAATTAGATGACCAAACCTCTCCTTAGACAGAACTTTCTAGACATTGCCAATAATGTTATCTAATAATATTATTCAAATAATATGAATTATTGATCTGATAAATGAAAATACTGTGCAACAACAATTATTGAAACAACAATAATATAAAATATCAACGCAGCAATTATTGAATCAATAAAATAAAATATTGAATAATAACTACTGTAACAATTATTGAGTAGTGCCTTCTTACGTAAGAATCAATAATTGGTGCAATACCGTGTGCTACTGTATTTTAACCACCGGGTATTCCAACAGTATTAACGGTAACAACTACGCCGTTATTTATAAATAACTTATACTTGTAGTTTTCTTCATCCAATCGCTTTCCGTTATGGGGCCCACACAAGGCTGCGCCGTCGTACGAATATTCCCCGACAGCAAGAATATTCCACGACCAAACGAATATTCCCCGACAAAATGAATATTTTATAACCACTTGCTTATTTTGCAAAATTTGCACATTTCACCCATAACCAAAGTATTATATCAAATTAACCCCTTATTATTCACAATAATTTTTAGAGAAAATTTGATTTTATTCATTAATAAGTTGGGGTCTTACATATGGAATGATGGTTCTAGAAGTTACTTTAGTAGTCCTCACTATTTTTGTGAAATAATGTATCAATAATTGTAATGAGGGCTTATTTGAGTGTGGATATTGTCTAAATGACAATATTTGTATCTAAACTCACAGTTCTTGTGTTGTAATAATAAGATGTAGTTGTTTCTGTACCATGTATTTTGGCGACTCAGAATGGGTGTTGTATACCTATTTTGGGGGCGTCACAGTTGGTATCAGAGCTTAGGGATATGATCTCTGGCGGAGATCGGGGAATAGAACTAGGAGGGGAGAGACGAATCCTTCGCTAGTGTGTCCTACCTAAGCTTATTTATTGGTCAGTCATAATATAGGGGTATTATGTGATTTGTTAATTTATTTAATTAACCCTTGTTTTATGGCAGTATTTGAGAATGTCGACTGAGAATGTTAACAGTGGAGTAAATGAGACCGTGGAGACACCGGTGCTTACCAACGAGGAGAACGTGCAACAGGCTGGCAATGTTCCTCCTGTGAACAACACCAATGAGCAAATGATGAACGATGGAATGTTTAGAAGTTTTTTGCAATTCATGCAAAACCAGACAAGGGAGACTCGTGTTCAAAATACAGGAGGAAATGATAGCAATTCACGGTTTGTCACAGCCAAACAGTTCAAAGAATTGGGACCACCAGAATTTAAGGGAAAGCCGGATCCGATCATGGCGGAAACGTGGGTCAAGCAAATTACCAAGATATTCGATGTCTTGGGATGCACGGAGGAACAGAAGGTTCCATTCGCCACCTTTATGTTCCGTGGCGAGGCAGATTACTGGTGGGAGTCTGTGAAGCGTACCCATCCAACCGCACTCAGCATGTCTTGGGAGACATTTCAAAAACTGTTCAATGACAAGTACTTTCCTGAAAGTATTCGTCATATGAAGGAGGTAGAGTTTATTAGACTAGAGCAGAATAATATGACGGTATCTCAGTACGAGGCAAAGTTTGCAGAGTTGTCCAGGTTTGCACCTCATTTGGTGGAGAATGAGGAACGTATGACGAGGATGTTTCTGAGAGGTTTGAAACCCGGCATACGTCAATATCTCATTTCTCATAAATTTTCTCTCTATTCAGATGTTGTCAACAGGGCTCAATTATTAGAGCGAGATAACGAGTACGGTCAACTGAGGGATCACAACCAGGATCATATCGGTGACAGCAGTCATCAGAACAATGATAACCAGCGGAGAAAGAAAAATACAGACAAGAACGGCAACCACTCTGGTGGTAATCGTGGCTATGAAAATAGAAGAAGCGAGTCGGGAGGAGATTTTAAAAAGAGGAGATTCAACAATGACAATACGAAGACGTCAGCACCAACAGCAACTGGTTCCAAGGGAGGAGAACGACCACCGGTTATATGCTATAAGTGCGGAAAAGAAGGACATATCAGCCCAAACTGTCCACAACAGTTTAAGGTATGTTATAATTGTGGAAAGGAAGGACATATCGCTCGAGATTGCACTGTAGCAAAACCAAGTCCAGCGGGGATGGTGACTCAAAAAGCTGTCCCAGAAAAGATAAAGTCAACGGTTCCTGGAAGAGCGTTTGTCGTGACTGGTCAACATGCGAGGAACCCAAACGAGGTGATCACGGGTAAGCTAATCATAAATTCATGCGAAGTTTATACCTTATTAGATACCGGTTCTACCCATTCTTTTATCTCTCCTGCTTGTGCTCAACGTTTAAACTTGACTCCGGAGAAGTTAGACTTTGATTTATCTGTGGAGACTCCGTTAGGAGAAACTTTCATCACATCCACTGTTTATAAATCTTGTGTGATCCAAGTTGGTACCATCACCTTACCTGTTGACCTTATCTCTTTAAAGATACTTGCTTTTGATGTGATTTTAGGGATTGATTGGCTAACTACTCATCATGCCAAAATTGATTGTTTTCGTAAGGTTGTTAGTTTTCATATTCCTAACCAACCTGTTGTACGAATTCAAACAACTAAGCCATTAAAATCAATCACTGTTATATCAAGCCATAAAGCCATTCGTTTATTAAAAAACGGATGTCAAGCTTTCTTAGCCCATGTTATGGATTTGAATAAAGACACGTCAAATTTGAATAATATTCCTGTTGTTATTGACTTTCCTGACGTATTTCCTGAAGAACTTCCCGGTCTACCCCCGGAACGAGAAATTGAATTCTTTATTGATCTTGAACCTGGTACAAAGCCCATTTCTAAAACCCCATATCGAATGGCTCCTATTGAACTTCAGGAGTTAAAGGTCCAACTACAAGAGTTGTTGGACATCGGTTTCATTCGTCCTAGTACATCTCCTTGGGGTGCTCCTGTTTTATTTGTAAAGAAGAAAGACGGGAGTATGCGACTTTGTATTGATTACCGGGAATTAAACCATGTCACTATTAAGAATAGGTATCCGCTACCTCGTATTGATGACCTGTTTGACCAGTTACAAGGAGCACAGTTCTTTTCAAAGATCGATCTTCGTTCTGGATATCATCAGCTGAAGGTTAAAACTGAGGATATTCCAAAGACTGCCTTCAGAACTCGGTACGGGCATTATGAGTTCCTAGTTATGTCTTTTGGATTGACTAATGCTCCTGCGGCTTTCATGGATATGATGAACCGAGTATTTAAGGATTATTTGGATCAGTTCGTTGTTGTCTTTATTGATGACATCCTCATATATTCCAAAAGCCGTGAAGATCATGAGCATCATTTGAAGCTGGTACTCCAAAGGCTGCGTGAAAATAAGTTATATGCCAAGTTGAAGAAATGCGAGTTCTGGCTTGAGGAAGTAGCTTTCCTAGGGCACGTGGTGTCAAAACATGGAGTATCTGTTGACCCGGCGAAGATTGAAGCAATACAAAGTTGGGAGCAACCAAAGACGGTGACCGAAGTACGTAGCTTTCTAGGCTTAGCTGGTTATTATCGAAGATTCGTGGAAGGGTTTTCTCGAATCGCTACCCCGTTAACTCAGCTGACTCGGAAAGATATCAAATTCGTATGGAGCGAGGAATGCGAGAAGAGTTTTCAAGAGCTTAAGAGGAGACTCATTTCGGCACCTGTTCTGACAATACCATCTGGTTCGGATGGATTTGTTATCTACAGTGATGCTTCAGGCAAAGGGTTAGGATGTGTTCTCATGCAACATGGGAAAGTCATAGCCTATGCCTCGCGACAACTCAAAGAATATGAGAGGAATTATCCTACTCATGATTTGGAGTTGGCAGCAGTAGTTTTCGCGTTGAAGATCTGGAGACACTACCTGTATGGGGAGAAAGTGGAGATCTATACAGATCATAAAAGCCTTAAATATTTCTTCACCCAAAAGGAACTCAACATGCGGCAGCGACGTTGGCTCGAGCTGTTGAAAGATTACGATCATACCATCCAATATCATCCTGGAAAAGCAAACGTAGTAGCTGACGCATTGAGTAGAAGATCATATGCGGGTACGAGTGCAATGTTGTTAACACAAAGGCCCATTTTGTATGACTTGCAAAGGATGGAGATAGAGATGAAGGCTCCAAGTACCCACATGATGATATCAAATATACGAGTAGAACCGACTTTAATCGATAAAGTTAAAGCTGCTCAAGCTACGGACATAGAGCTGATGCGTATGAAGAAGAAAGTGCAAGAAGGTTCTATTCCAGAAGCAAGAATCGATGAAGAAGGAATACTTCGAGTTCACTCTAGACTCTGTGTTCCTAACAATTCTGATTTGAAGTACAAGATCATGATGGAAGCACACAATACACCATTTGCAATCCATCCTGGAAGTACCAAAATGTATCGTGATCTACGACATACATTTTGGTGGAATAATATGAAGAGAGAGATTGCAAAGTTTATCTCGAGGTGTTTAACTTGTCAACGTGTAAAGGCGGAACATCAAGTACCAAAGGGTCCATTGCAACCACTTGAGATTCCGAAATGGAAGTGGGAACACATTACCATGGATTTCGTTACGGGTCTTCCCACGGTTTCTCAAGGCATAAATGCTATTTGGGTTATTGTTGATAGATTAACCAAGTCTGCTCATTTCTTGCCGATACGGGAGACTTATTCCCTTGAACGTCTTGCTCGTATATACGTAGATGAGATTGTGAGACTGCATGGCATGCCAGTATCCATAGTTTCGGATCGTGACCCAAGATTCACTTCAAGATTTTGGGTTAGCTTGCAAAAAGCTATGGGCACAGATTTACGATTTAGTTCGGCATACCATCCTCAAACGGACGGACAATCAGAGAGGACTATTCAAACTCTTGAAGATCTATTAAGACTTTGTGTCCTAGATTTCAAAGGGAGTTGGGATAAGTACCTACCATTGGTGGAATTCTCTTACAATAACAGTTATCAGGCAAGTATAGGTGTGGCCCCATTTGAAGCATTATATGGACGAAAGTGTCGCTCTCCAGTATGCTGGGACGAGGTGGGTGAAGCAACATTGTTGGGACCAGAGTTGGTACGCATGACTACAGAGAAGATCCAAACGATTCGACAACGTATACAAACGGCACAGGATCGACAAAAGAGTTATGCGGATCTTCATCGGAAGGACGTGGAATTTGACATTGGGGATCATGTATTGTTGCGTGTGGCTCCATGGAAAGGAGTTACAAGATTTGGGAAGAGAGGAAAGCTCAATCCACGATTTATTGGTCCATTTCAGATTCTTGACCGAGTAGGAAATGTGGCCTATAGACTTGCGTTACCTCCAAGTATGTCTCGTGTTCATAATGTTTTTCATATATCTGTGTTACGTAAATATGTGAAAGACCCAGACCACGTTATTGAGTTAGAACCAGACGAGATAGCTGAAGACTTAACGTACGAAGAGGTACCTGTCAAGATCTTGGATAGAAAGGAGCATGTCCTACGCACGAAGGTCATACCACAAGTTAAAGTTTTGTGGAGAAACCATGCTATTGAGGAAATGACCTGGGAGTTGGAAACGGAAATGAAAGCGAGGTATCCTCATCTTTTCGAAACACCAGGTACGTACGTCAATTTCGAGGACGAAATTTCATAAGGAGGGGAGGTTGTAAGACCCCAAATTATTAATAAATGAAATTTAAATTCCCTCTATTTATTATTTTGAAATAGTAAGTGTTAAATTGATTAATGAGGTTAGTTATGGGTAAAATGCGTAAATATTTTAAATAAGCAAGTGGTTATAAAATATTCATTGTTGTCGGGGAATATTCGTTTGGTCGTGGAATATTCTTCCTGTCGGGGAATATTCGTACGACGGCGCAGTCTTTTGTGGGCCCCATAACGGAAAGCGATTGGATGAAGAAAACGACAAGTATATGTTTTTTATTAATAACGGCGTAGTTGTTACCGTTAATACTGTTGGAATACCCGGTGGTTAAAACATAGTAATACGCGTTGTTACACAGTAGCACACTGTATTGCACCAATTATTGATTCTTACGTAAGAAGGCACTACTCAATAATGGTTACAGTAATTACTGTTCAGTATTTTATTTTATTGATTCAATAATTGCTGCGTTGATATTTTATATTACTATTGTTTCAATAATTGTCACTACACAGTATTTCCCATTATCAGATCAATAATTCATATTATTTGAATAATATTATTAGATAACATTATTGGCAATGTCTAGAAAGTTCTGTCTAAGGAGAGGTTTGGTCATCTAATTGCGCGCCAGTAAGGAGAAATCCTTATTGGAAAGCCCCCTTTTTCCTGGGAACGGCCTGGTTGTCATAAATGTGATTCTGTAATATTATTTGTAAATAATTAATTATTGATTCATATGATAAGGAAATATTTATTTTTGTGGATATAAATGAGGGATATATTTTTGTGGTTAAAAATGAAGGAGTTAATGTTGAGGTTTTTATCAGTATTTTTGTCGGAATGGAGGTATTAAAAATCAGGGTTTTTGAGATATTTTGCGGGGGTTATAATTTTTAATCCGACCGTTGGATCGTGGTAATTTTTGGATATGTTATACATATATAAGTTGAGTATATGTCCACAAATTTTGAACCGTTAAAAATGAACGTATGATTTATTATGAATTTTACGAGATGACTGGTTCAGAAATTGTTGAATTTTCGGAGTTAATCATTTTGGTAGAAAATTCTAGAATTGGTGGGCCCCACTCTTGGTTGGTGAAGAAATGTGCTGAGATTTTTATTCAAATATGGTGGGTGGGAATAGTAGCAGGTAAAGCCATCAGGTTGCAGGTTAAGTCTGCTTCGGCGTGCTAACATTTTCCTATAAATAGAGGGCTAAGTTAGAATTGAAAATCACACCAGAAACAAGTTTTCTCTCTTTCTCTCTCTAGATTATTGAGTGTATTTTGTGAGTATTTAGATACTTTGAGAGTTTCTATTCATCAGAGCAAGTGTCTTTCAGCCTTATACCGGTATTCCGACCAGAAGTACTGTCTGTACGAGGTAAGGGATGTTATTTTATTCAAAAATGATATTATTTCTTCAATATCATTATGCCGAAATATTGGTTGGAAATTTTTATCAAATTTGGAACTTTTCACGTCGGGGTTACTATTCATGAGTTACTATTCACGAGTTACTATTCACGAGTTACTATTCACCGAAAAATAAAATTTTCTTCTTTTCGTCCAAAATATCTATTCTGGGTACTAGCTTTGATTGTATCCATGTTTTGATCCTTCTTGAATTCTACTTCACTATGAATAATTATAAGGTATTTTTGGACATGGATAAATCGAAATACGAATCCTTAATATTTGTTATTTTGTTTCACTGGATTCGTTTTCTTTAATATATTTTTCATCATCCTCAGTCCTAAATGATGATATTACTGAATATCTTTGGCCGTAGTGCAAAGATGAATGATTAACTGATGAATATCTTTGGCCCGTAGTGCAAAGATGAACAGGTGTTGAGATGAACATGACCGACTGGTGATACAAATGAATATCTTTGGCCTGTAGTGCAAAGATGAATATTTGATTAAAGATGGTTATTGATTGTTGTTACAGGGATAAAATATTGATGATGGACTTTTAAATCTTAGAAGATAGTAGAACTCATTCTCTACTTGACTCTTCTAATGGTTTGCTGTTTCCGCTGCAGTTATTGATTTAAAACTTGTTGTCTATTGTATTCTATTAGATTTTTCCCTGTTGAAGACTAACGATAATTTGTTCTGTATTATCTTAGTCATAATGTTCTTTACTGGGCTAGTTGAGCTCACCCTTTTCCTTTTTGTTCCATTTTTCTCAGGAGGCGAGAATGTAGCGAGTACTAGTCGGGGTATGGAATGATGGTTCTAGAAGTTACTTTAGTAGTCCTCACTATTTTTGTGAAATAATGTATCAATAATTGTAATGAGGGCTTATTTGAGTGTGGATATTGTCTAAATGACAATATTTGTATCTAAACTCACAGTTCTTGTGTTGTAATAATAAGATGTAGTTGTTTCTGTACCATGTATTTTGGCGACTCAGAATGGGTGTTGTATACCTATTTTGGGGGCGTCACACAAATCATTTTTGATACAATATTATTCTTGAATTTTACTCTGCAAAGCAGTATCATGTTGACAATTTGGACGTTTTTGAATTCTGGATAAATTAAATTATAAATTTTTAAAAATTTATCATTTGCTATCATTTAATTGAATTATTATATCATTGTCATCATCCTTATGCTTATATTATGATAAAAATCATCTTTGACCCGTAGTGCATAGATGGACTGTTGATTGGTATGATTATGACCAGGGATTATTCGGTATAATCATGACCGTAATGTTACAAATGATGTGGTAAAAGTCCTCATTGGCCCGTAGTGTAATGATGGACAATTGTTGGCATGATCATGACTATTGGTGAAGACACAAATATCCTTGGCCCGTAGTGCATGGATAATTCGTGGTCGTGATACTAATGAATATCCTTGGCTTGTAGTGCAGGGATGATTCGATGATGTGATTTATTTATTAAGCTGAGTCTCAGCGATAAAATTGTTGATAAACTTTTTAAATCATAGAAGATAGTAGATATTATGCTCTACTTGACTCTTCTAATGGATTGCTTGTTCTGCTGCAGTTAATTAACTTGATGTTTATTATATTTTACCAGTTTAACACTGTTGAATGCTAACGATAATTTATTCTGCATTATCTTAGTCATAATATTTCTTACTGGGCTAGTTAAGCTCACCTTTGTGCTTTTATTGTTCTCTTCAGGAAATGAGAACGTAGCCGGAACTAGTCGGGGAATAGAGTGACGGTCTGAGATGGTTGTTTTAGTAGTCCTCACTATCTAGTGTGATAATAAATGTAACGGGGATTGAATTTGAGTTTGGATACTGTCTAGAAGACAATATTCCTGTTAAAACTCTCAGCTATGTTTTGTCATATTTTACACGACAGTTGTATAATTAAGTTTGTATTTGAGTTCTGTACCATGTATTTGGCTACCCAAGATGGGTGATGTATACCTATTTTGGGGGCGTCACAAGAACTCTTAGAATCCGAGAACCTTGTTAGAGTACGTAGTAAGGATTCAGAGAGCCTTCTTGAGTGCTTCGGGTTGAGAGAGAATCTTCAAGTCTCATAGTCTTCCAAAAGGTCCAAGAGTCAAAAGTGAGGTCCTTTCTCAATGGAGTGGAAGGGGTATTTATAGGGTTTTCTGGAGAGTGGTCATGTGCTAGGCACATGACCTCGGGGAAATTCCAAATTTACCCTTAGTCATCAGAGTAATGCCTAGATCGTCCTGCCCTTCTAGCCACCAATCTAATCCCTCAATCAATTTCCAAAATGAGTCGCATCCACGAGTCTTCTGCCTCGGGACACGTGGAGGCTTAGCTTGGGTCTCACACATTTATTTTCGACTTTTATGTCTGTCATTCAATTCTTTAGGTCGTATGTGAACCCTAATTTATACTTGGGCTCACAAAAGGTAAGAAAGTGAATTTGTTTTTACGAAAAATTTATTTCACTATACGAATTGTATCAAATAATACTCGTAGGATTCAAATCCTTCCACCATTTGCAAACTAAATAACAAGTATTACCACTACACCAAAGCTCATATCATGATTATAATTTTAAAACAAAATATAAAAGAAAACATGTGAGTTGACTTACTAAACAAAATTAGTCTCACATAAAATTTGATGATTGTAATGACAGTCACAAATACTCTATAATGATGGTAAAATTAGTCATTACTGAGAGCCATAATTTATTTTATTATTTTGTGATGGCTTGAAAATTCTATCACAAAATACCTTCTTTTTGTAAAAGCAAATAAAAGTCATCACAAAAATCTATCTTTTTTAAAGATTGTTATGATCGTTATAAAATATTGTTTTGATTATTTTTTTATTAAAATATTGATGATAGCCTAAATGCAATCACGAAAAAGGTAAATCCATAAGTGATGGCATATTGCGCAACAAAAAGAAATTTATTTTGCATGAAAAATTTTGTGATTGACATTATCATCACAATTATAATACATTAATGTCAAAATTAGTCATTACTAAGAGCCATCATATATCCTACAATTTTGTGATTACTCAAAAAGTCCATCACAAATTATTATCTTTTGTGATTATTTTTAAAAGCTATCACAAAATTTTGTCACATATTCTTATTTTTCTAGTAGATTATATAATTAGTACTTACAATTTGTGATAAACATAATTGATTTGATGATGATATAAATTAAATGTATAATTGTATTCAAGTAGCTTTTTAAAAAATCTCTACTCTCAGAGTAGGGGAGATGATTTAGAGATTTTTGTGCTATACATCTCTTAAAAATCTCTTGTGTTCTTTAAATTCTGTATTTCTATCTTTATGTCTATGTTTTATATCTATATCTTATTTCTAAATTATCCCATTAAATTTAGAACAATGAACTTCATTATAATCTTTGAAGACTTTTTCTTAAACATTCCATTGTACTAATCCAATCAATTAAATTATTTAATTAATTTGATAATACATCTTTTAAAAGAAATTTTGAATAATCTATTCAACCTAGAAATCTCTTTTGTATCTATCTATATGGGAATAACAAAGAATAATACAATTCTAAAAAAGTGATCATAATTAAATTTAAGAAGACAATTACAAGGATATCGTTTGAAAAGGGTCAGCAAAAGTCGGTTATTAAGTATAAATACTGGTCAAATAATGTTTATTTTTCATTTTATTTAATTTTGCAGAGTCAAAGATTGTGTTAATTTCTATTTGCACTAGAACACAAAAGGACAGTTTAGTAACGTAATCTCTGCAGCATGCTAGTTGTGTGTGTTTTATCAGCTACAGTGTTTATAAATAGTTGGTTCCAATTGCTTAAACCCTTGTACCATAAATTAATCTGAATATATACTTGCTCCAAAATCTAAGTTCCACGTTTCATAATACACTAGGTTCATGTTGTAAGTGAGAATAACATTAGGTTCATGTTGTAAGTGAGAATTGGAGGAAACTAAACAAAGATTAAGAAATCTTTGTTGGGTTTTTGTTTAATTTCCTCCAATATCTCATTTCCAACTTTTGAACCACGCAAAAGAAATTGGTGCTCAAAACAAATATTTACCAAGATTTTTTTGCTGTATTTTATTTAGTTTTCTCCGATATTTCATTTCCATCTCCTGGACTAGGCACGACACTCTTGTTTAAGTTGGTAGTGAGAATTGGAGGGTACTAAACAAAGATTTTATGCAGAATTTTTGTTGAGTTTTGTTTGGTTTCCTCCAATATCTCATTTCCAACTTTTGAACTGGCAGATGTTTTTAGTTGATGATATGATAAAACTTCTCATGAGGTTGTGGCATGTGGGATTCATGCCAAGCTTTGACAGATGGGAAAGTTTCGTAATAAGCAAACATTAATAGATCACGACTGCCCTTATGGAAAATTGTTGATATCTGAAGATCCTTTGCATAACAGGGCGTTTGATCCACAACCTCACAGATTTGCCTATATATATATCTTACTAAATTTGTCTATAAACTTGTTTGTATTTTGCATTGAAATGTGAGATAATGTTTGGTAAATAGGTCCTATATCATGCAAGGCGAGTAAAATGCTGGGAATTGATGGACAATGGTCGAGTTAAAAGAATATTAAGTGTTTCTTTATCTTTTATTTAATTTTTCTACGAATATTAAGTGTTGTTTTGTTTAGATTTATTAATTATTAATAACATTTTTCAATGCTTAACTACTAGCTAAAACTTCTCAAACTTTCATTATTCGAAAACAGTTATAATTTTCAAGTTGTGTCGCATGTTTATTATAATAATAAACAACTGCAAAATAAGAAGGAGAAAGGGAAGTTTAAAGGGAACAAAGTGTCTTGTTCTCACTTCTCACCTATACTTCAAGAACCCTATTTTTCTAATTAAATTCAGAATATCTATGCTGTATACACATATTGTCTTATGTTTTACAAATTTCAAAAGATTAGGTATTACTCCATTCCATATTAGAATATCATTTTTAATTTTTTAAAGTCCAATTAAGATATTTTTAAACTCAAAACTGACATAATTTCCTTTAATTTAAATCAATATAATAATAAATATTATAAACTATATAAAAAGTATTAGGCTTAAAAATACTTTATTAAACCTTAAAGTTTTTCCCTTTTTACATTTTAAATCTTAATATTTCAACTTTAAGACATTGAACCTTAATGTCTTTAAATTTTTATAACTTAAACTTTTTGGCCACTGACGTGTAATAATTGATCCAAATGCGAGTATTTTGAATAATTTTACTCTTAAATATTTTTGGAAGCATATAAAATTGTAAGGACGTTGTTAGTGTATGACCAAGAAAATAAGTAAAAAAAATTAATTGAAGTTACTGAAGGCCTTTGGTCCGAGTGGTATGACCCAAACCATGTTAACTATGGGGTTGGGGGTTTAATCCTTAGCGGTGGCCAAGGAAGGTGTGTGTGGTGGTGCGTGTGTCAAATTAACAATAACAAAAAAAAAATTGAAACCAATATAAACAATATGTATTCTTAAAAGACATAATTTTCTACATTAGAAAAACTTAAATATCTTTAAAAACACATAAAATTATAGGCACGTGATTATTATATGATGAAGAAGGAAAATGTGGAAAAATTATAGTTAATATAAATGATATATACCCTTAAAATATTTAATTGACATTTCATTTTAAGTCATGTTACTTATTCCTGTAAAACAAATGCTAAATTCGGTGGCCAAAATGTTTAATTTATAAAAATTTAGAGACACTAAGATTTAATGTCTTAAACTAAAAATATTAGGGTTTACATTGTAAAAAGCTAAAAACTTGGATTAAAGTGGATTTAAGCCAAAGTATTATTCATCTTAAATTTTATTGTTTCATAAATTTTAATTAGTAATCTTAATTTTGTATTTAAAAATATCTCAAATTAACTTTTAAAATTTAATAATAATCTTATAATTTAGAAACCAACGATTATTTTTTATTGTTTTTGGACACTGAAGAGTAATTAGAGTCATAGATTCTACCGACTTTTCCCATTCAAAATTCTTTTACTTCTTTATTTTGGCTTAGCAAGTAGTATAAAGGTTTAAATTATATTTGAATTTTTTACTTTGTTTTCTTTATTTTTGTTTTTCTTAGTATATGTACAAATTATAGTTTTTGAATTATACTTCGATAATATTAATGACGTTGGCATAAACCTAAGAAGTTGATAAAACCGATTTCTATTTTTTCTTACTATATTTGCTCATTTTTATGTCTCCAATTGAATTGCATGTATTTGAAAGTTATTTAAATAATTCTCGAATTTAATATGTACATAATATTTATTTTGTGGGGTGTGACTTCTATAATTTAATAATTATTTTTTAATAAATAAATTTGTCAACAGTTAGCGGTTTGGGTCAGGTACCTACTAGCCATTTAGTTTGGATAACGGGTATAATTAAACTTTATTATTCAAAAAATTAGTGCAATAATTATATTTTATGTTGTCTCATATGTAAACCTTGATAATAAAAATGAACAGCAAATTGAAAAAAATGAAGGAGAAAGGGAAGTTTTAAAGGGAACAAAGTGTCAGCTTGTTGTCACCTCTATATATTTTAAGGAGCCTATTTTTTATTTTATTTTTTTAATCAAATATAGAGTATGCTGTTGTCTTTTGTGTTACAAATTTCAAAAAAATAATTATTATTTTTCTGTTTTGGACATTGAAGAGTAATTAGTGTCATAAATTCTAGTGAATTTTTCCATTACAAAATTCTTTACAACTTGGTTAGTTTGGCTTAGCAATTACTCCCTATGTTCTAAAATAATTGATATATATTTTTTTAGTTGGTTCTAAAATTAGAGATATTTTAAGATTAAAGTGACATGATGTTCTTAATTTGCTATTACTTTTTTACTATTATTTTTAATATTGTCAAACCACCACAGCTAAGTTCCTAACAAATATTAAGGCTATATTTAAGAATATAAAATTATTCTTAAAAGTCGTCCTAAAGGTTTCCATTATCATCTTCTATATAAATTTTTAAAACACAATTTTCAGTTTCTCTTTCTCATAATGCAACACTGATTGGTCAAATAATAACCCGAAACTGTTTATAAAAAACTAAAAGAAATAATTTATATGGTTCCATTTTTGCATTTCAAAATAAGAAAAATTAAACTAGTGAGTTGAGTTTAGGAACATGCATGCAATATCCTTAGCGTGAATTTAGTGCTTCCTTATAAAATGTGTGTTACGGTTATGATTTGTATTTCATAGTTTAGATAATAGATTAAAAAAATTAGGTCAAACTGTACAAATTGTCATTCAAGTTTAATTTGGCCTTTTAAGTTGTAAAATTTTCAATTGAATCCTTCAACTAGCTAATTTGATGCAATTGACTCTTACATACTTACGTTGTCTTCGATTCAATTAGTCGAATTTTTTTCCATAGAGGACTCAATTGAAACAATTGACAACTTGAAGGACTCAATTAAAAAAATTTCCATTTAAAGGGAAAAATTAGTATTTAGTAGAAATTTGGAATAACACTTTTGTAATTCAGTAACTTAATTTGTTATAACACACGCGCACACACATACACATATGCAGTCCGTTTCTTCAACAGACTGATTTATCAGCGAATTGCTATAGCGACGGGTGTTCAAAAAATATTGTCACTTACAAGTAAAATATCCAACTCATTTGACCCTACAAACGGGTACCCATGATTATCCAAACCCGTTTATACGCATATATAAATTATATTTATTAGTAATTGTTCAACTGTATTGTTCTATTTCATGTTTAAAAGCTTGTTTTTATATATTCTAAATTGACATTCTCTTTCAATTTCTATGTTGGAAAGTCTCTTGCTTTTTTTTTCCCCAATTGTAGATTTTAAACTTTATTCTTACTTTAAATTGATTTTTTCCCTCATGTTATGAAATGAAAACATTTTAATTATTATAAGTTTAAAACCTATATATAGTTATCGCCATTTTTCCTAATTTATGTTGATACCTTTTTATCATATTCACTTTCTATTGTAGCTCTTGGAATAAATTTTTTTCAATGACTGTATATATGTAGATACTTCAATAATATAATGGGGTTTGCATAAAATTAAGAAGTTGACAAAGCCGATTTCTATTTTTAATTACACAAGCTCACTAATCCCGTGTGGAGCACGAATGACATGAATAAAAGTTCATTATATTATTAAATAAAAATATTTAATTAGAATTTTAAGAAGATATTGAAGTTTTAAAATTATTAAATATTTATTTAAATAATAAATATTTGAATTATATATAATAGGATCCTTTGATCAATTATTACATTAAACATTTGAATAGAGTGCATATTTACTTATGATTATGAAAAAATAATTATTTTAATTTTATTTAAGCTTGTAATGAAATTCTAAATCAATATTTATACTGACAAAATTTGATTAAAATTCTAATCTGAATAGAAGTATGAAACTGAAGCTTTAATAAATTTTAAGTTAGTTATGATAATTAGTTGGTAATGAATCTACTATAATTTTTTAACTAATTATTTTAAATTTATGTTTTAAAATAATTCACATCTTATTAATAAAAGTACGTGTGATTTGGTAAAATTTTAAGCTTTAATGAGTTTAATTTAGTTAGGACATTGTCTTAATTAATTACATAAAATTGTAATAAAATTGGTAAAATAAAAAAGAAAAATTCTCTTAGAAGTTACTTTTTCTATTAAAGATTGGTTAGTTTTTTTTTTGAATACTTTACAAATTTGAATAGTGTGTGTGTGTGTGTGTGTGTGTGTATATATATATATATATATATATATATATATATATATATATATATATATATATATATATACAACCAGGATCCTATCAGGGATCCCAGAGTTTAGTAAAAGACGGAATTTTTTTTTTTTTTGCTTTTTTTTAAAACAACTAAAAAAAAATTAATATTTTATGGAACTAAAATTTTTCCATAATAAAGTGTTTTGGGCGTGTTTTGGGTACGTATAACAAAACATGGTGGTACAGTCTGCACAGACTGTACCACCATATTTTGTTATACGTACCCAAATCACGCCCAAAACACTTTATTATGAAAAAATTTCAATTCCATAAAATATTAAACATTTTTTTTAGTTGTTTAAAAAAAAGGAAAAAAAAAGGAAAAAAAAGGTCCGCATTTTGTTAAAATGCGGGAGTCCGGATAGGATCTGCTCCCTATATATATATATATATATATATATATATATATATATATATATATAATTATTTTAAATTTGTATAGTACATGTATTAATTTGAATAGGAAAGAAAAAGATCTCCCTTTTTTTTCATATTAGAAACATAAATATTTTTAAACATACTTATACTAATTTGAATAAAAAAAAGATCTTCCTTTTTTTTTTGTTTCTATTAAAAATAAGAATATTTTTAAATTTGTATAGTATTTAATAGATACAAATTTGGATAGTAGTTATGTTAATATGAATAGAAAAACTGAACCAAGAATTGGTTAAATCAAACCAAATTTATACTTTTAATTATATATAGTTGATTAGTTGGTTGTTTTTAATAGTTATGTCCTTAATTGAATTGTATTTCAAAGTTATTTAGAAAGTTCTATTTGTGAGATAGTTGAAATTTAATATAAACATACATAATATTTATTTTATGAGTTGTGACATTTGTAATTTAATATTTTTCATTTTTAAAATTTTCTTTTGCAAAGGGTTAAAAAAATTTATTACTGAAAATGTATTTTCTAAAAGGCTCAAATAAGTAGTATAAGATGACAATCATAATAGTATGTATATATACACCATGTTTCCTTCAATATCTCATCCCCAAATTCTAGACGGATAACATATTTTATGATTGTATAGCATTTGAAATGAAAATTGATTAACCTCGAATATATAAAACATTAATTCTCCAGTGTACTTTTCCTCTTTGTTATATATAGGCACTGGTTGAGAAGCTTTGCATGACTTAACCAATTGAAAACAAGTGTTGTGGTTGCCATTAGCATGAAGCAATCATGTCTTTCTCATTATTTTTTTTGGGTATCATTAACCATTGTATTACAACGGGATAGTTTGAAACAGTGTTCTAAAAATCGTTAACAGTGACCGAGGGTAGCTTAACAAAGCTTGGGGCGGCGCTGCGACGCTTGTCCTGAGTCCTTAAATTTTTTTTATGTTCCCGAGCTTGTAACTCGATCGTTATAATTCAGAATTGGCTCGTTCAAAAGTTATTTTCTCACATATCTTAAGTACTTCAATTTCATTCGGACAAAATAAGTTTCTAAATCCGTTAACGACAAATTCACTATTTAAATTTTCATTACATGTTCGTTAAACGTTCGTGAGCGTTCTTTGCTCGTTTCTTCGTTTTAAGTCCGAATTCAACCATTCTTGAGTCCACGACTCTTAAATTCATAGTTCTTCGTTATACTACCGAAAACCTAATTTCCTAAGTTCAACGACGACTTTTCACTATCGTTCCGGAAATTCTAGTTAACTATGATTTCGACAATTAACGTCTTTTCCCGTAAATTTCGACATAACTTCGTTACTCGAGATTTTTACGCCAAACCAAATGGAATCCATCCATTGGTTAATCATCTAAGTTTCTAACCAACAATTTGCACCTAACTTAGACGTAATGGTTTTCAATTTGTCCATCAACAACAAGTTCTAAGTTTTGATAGTTTTTTTTTCATTAAATGCTTAATCATTCTTTTATGATTCCACTTATTCATGACTTATTAACGTTTTAATCCACTAATAGCCATCCTTATTTCTCTGGAAGAGACATGCTCCACCAATTCATACTTCTCTATAAAAAGTAAATAGAAAAGAATTGAAGGCTAGGGTTTATGTGTTTTTACCTTAACGTTCTTCGCGTTCTTGATAGTTTGATAACTACTTAGTTTCTCCTTCCTTTGATTATTTGTTAAAGCTCTCACTTTTCTCTCAATATGAGTGTTCAATGTTTGTAAAACATCAAATGAGCAAAGTGGCTAGCTTTTTATAGAATTTGCAAAGTGAGGGCAAAATGGTCATTAAGCCACCTCCTTACTATTCACACCTCCTCTTGCAAAGCTTCTCAAAGAAGCTATTCCACTAACTTGGCCACCAAGTGGCCGGCTATGTGAGGGTTGTGGGGCCCCCACTGGTTGCCCCAACCCATTTATCCACCCAGTGATCCATCGGTTCGACCCACGGGTTTAGTTCTTGATTCGTGCTTAGGTGTTATTCAATATCGAGCCTAACTTTGAGCTTGATTTAATTTATTTTTGGGCCTTGATACAATTCATCAGTGGGCCTCATTCATTGACCAATTGGACTGACAAAGTCTAAGTCCAATAGCTAAAGTCCATTAAGATTTATTCGTATTCTTACCGTATAATTTTCGTATCCTTTTCGTATATAATTCGTATGATATTCGTATTATACGTCATATTATATTTGTACAATACTTAGTATTATACTCGTATTCTTCCCATATAATAACCTTTCTTATTATACTTAATCTTTTCGTTTCTTTTCTTAGAATTCACTTTCCCTAACACTTAGGTTTTTAAGTCCTCAGGTGCAAACTTCGTTTGCCATAATTGAAATATTATTGGATATTTCATCTTGTCTCAGAATTCTATCTGTCAGGAATAAACATGTGAATGATATTCCTATTTAATATATGATTTGATTATGATATATATGAATGAATATGCAAGTATGCTTGCATCAAGAAAAGCTATAAAGTCCTTTGATAGATAATAGAAATATATGTACAAGGACTTAGAACGAATTGATCAAATATGTTAGATGGATCCTACATAAGCAAAACAACTTTGTAAAGTTCTTAAAAAGAAATGATGTACAAGGACTATAAATATAGAAAGATCAAGCTTGTTAGGTTGATCTTATGTTGTAATAGATAGGCTAGTCTGATCGTCGAGCACTGCACCAGAAGTCGTAGTCTGCCAGGAGAGTCAGAGTTAACTCGGGAGCTATCGAGGCAGAATAGGAGTATGCAAGATAGTGAGATCTCGGAGTTTGTAGACTTCCAGGGGAAACGAAGAAGGATCGTAGTGTGTCGAGAAGAGCTTCCTCGGGATCGTAGTGTGCTGAGGAAGTCATGTTCAGAATCGTAGAGACAGACTGTCTATAAGCCAAACGACCGTCTGCCAAAGCCAAGTATGAAATGTACACTACACTCAGAGTCGTAGAGTCTAGCGATGCCAAAGTCAAGACAAGGATCGTAGGCTACACTCTGAGATCGTAGAGTCCAGTGAATGAATGCAGAGATCGTAGTCGGGCAAGATCAGATAAAGACAACAAGCACAAGGCAGAAATCGTAGAGTGTCAAGATCTGATCTCGGGATCGTATTGTGTACACAGCCTAAGCCGAATCGTAGAGTGCAGAACTACGACTCCAAAAGAAGTGCTCACAATGCTAAGTCAGGATCGTAGAGCAGATACGGTTCTCAACGAATGAGCACTCCCAGAATATCCAAAGGTACGAAGCCTCTGGTTGGCACTGCAAAGATGCAATCCACAGTAAGGGAACCAGAGAGCACTCAGCGAATGGCATGAAGGCTAACAGAAGATCTCAGCACAAACCCAATCAATATTAAGATTGAGGTGTAAGGCCATTCGTGATGAAGTCTTCCACAAGGAGATCCAAAGAAGACTTCAGAAACTGACTAAGGAAAGTCAGGATATGCAGTAGCTATCAAGTGTACAGAAAACAATGATCTTGGAAATAACCAGGATCGTAGTGTTTGCCAAACAAAGAAAGAACTGATGGAAGGTGAACCAAGATATTGGTCAGCCACTGAAGAGCAAGGCTAAAGTGATTAAGTGCTGTGTCAGATCATTGATGATAAGTGAACGGGAGATCACAAGGAAAAAGTAAGCTGGTCGCACCACAAATATGAAGTGTCTTGATATTCAGAAGGGGACCAGAGAAAGGAATTAGGCCATCAGTATCTGAGAACAGTCGAAGCAAACAGAAGTATTGGAGCACTGCATAATACAAGGAAGAGGTGTTCTATATTGAAGATCCAATCAACACTCTTCCAGATCGTAGTGTCAACTCTACCAGTCAACGAGCAACACTAAACAAGACACTACGATCTAGTCCTTGAAGACGTACGTCACAATCGTAGAGTTCGAATACCTAAAGACTGAAGCATTGACAACGGTTCAATCTGAAGCTTTTTGAGAGCATCGATGCAAAAGGACAACCTCTGATCAAGAAATCAGAAGTAATAAAGTCTTCAACCTGCCTAAGACAGTAAAGTGATACATTTAACAGGGTAGGTGAAATAGTAGA
The DNA here is from genome assembly GCA_016801055.1 of Panax notoginseng. Classification (NCBI taxonomy): domain Eukaryota; kingdom Viridiplantae; phylum Streptophyta; class Magnoliopsida; order Apiales; family Araliaceae; genus Panax; species Panax notoginseng. Next base: position 40,143,247 of record CM029020.1, read on the forward strand.
CTGCAGCGTCAGAAAAAGTATGACAAGTCACATCAAGTAGTCTACATCAAGCAACTCGAGATCTGTGAAGACATTTGAATAGCCTCCAACGGCTACTTTCCAACGAAAGGATTGGGAAGGTGTATAAATAGAGAAGAGCTTCAAAATCAAAGGCTGCTGGAGTTGTCAGTTTTGGAGAAAAGGTGGACTGATACAACCGAGTGATAGTGAGTCAGAAGGCTCACTCTACGATCCACCAAGAACACTCAGAAGTCAGATCAAGCAAGAAGTAGAAGTGTGAGTTCTACTATGTAGAAGTGAGAGTTCTACTACATGAAGAGTGTTCTGAACTGCCAAGAGAAAGAAGAGCATCATGCCATCTGGATGTCCATCATGGGAAGACTCTAAGTATAATAGAGAAGAGCCTACAGTCAGCTTAGCAAGTCCATCGTGGGAAGGCATCTAGTAGCAAGAAGGGAGATCACAAAAGCCATCTTGGTGACAAGCATGAGAAAGCTTCTAAGTACCTAACAGAAGAGCTTACAGTCATCTTAGAAGCCACTCATGTGCAGCCATCAAGTACCAAGGAGAATGATCTTCAAGGCAGTTCATCAAGGGGTCATCCAGAGTAGTTGAGCAACCTAAGAAGCTGAGCATCATGCAACACTCAACTGCTCTTCAAGGATGATCAAGCCAAGCTGCTAAGGATAGAAGATGTTCAGAGCATGAAGACATCTTAACAGCTCAGCACCGACTCCAATAACAACAAATAAATAACTCAACAAAGCAGGGCCTAAGGGTCCTTGTCCAGTGGGACTAAATGAAGCAGGGCCAAGAGGGTCCTTGTCCGGAGGGACTAAGCAAAGCAGGGCCAAAGGGTCCTTGTCCAGAGGGACTAAACGAAGTTCCAAGCCTGCTGGGCTTGAAGAGTTCTTAGGGAACTAGAGGAGTCCCATGGCTGCTGGCCTTGAAGAGTTCTTAGTGAACTGAAGTCCCAAGGCTGCTGGCCTTAAAGGAATCGTAGAGATTCAGGGTGCTGCCCTTCCTTAGTAGAAATCCTGCTAGTTGAAAGCAGAAGAGTGGATTAAGAGCTTGAGTCTCTGAACCACTTAAAACCCCTTGTGTCTTTTACATTATGTCATTTACATTATGTCTATAACTGCTATAACTGCTATGTATGTTCTAACTGCTTACAACTAAACTAACCCAAGAATAATGTATGTATGATTATGAATATATCAATGAAGGGGAATCTTTTACTTATTCCGCTGTGCTTGAAAAGATTCTTATGTTTGTCATATACTTAAATATGAACAATACAACCTAAACCAGAAAAGTATTTGAGCTAAAAAGGATCTATTCAACCCTCCCTTCTAGATCTATTGTGCCATCCGGGAACTAACAATTGGTATCAAAGCAGGTTCTCATGCTATATTCAAAAGCTAATCGCTTTGAGTCTGATCCCAGGCACTAACATTGTTCTAAATTTAGTTTAGTAGTAAGTAACTTGTTATATGCAGAAGAGCTCACAAGTTGGAAATATTGTGTATAGGTAAAAATGTGTATACACCTGAAGCTGATCAGATTGGTCCGTATTCTCGATCGTTATATCAATAAGACCAATCCTAGCCTGCAATCAATCTTGTAGTCTGAAGACCAAACGAGAGAAAGAGAGCAAGAGACATCAGTGACAAAGAGTAAAGCATTCATCTGTCTGAAAGATGAAGAGGTCACGTGGATTAAGAAATGCTGATCGAGAGGAGAAAGAAGATCCTCTCAAACTTATGAGTGACCAACCAACAACTGGGTGCTATCTCTTTAAACTCAAAGATGTCAAAGATCTTAATGCTACGATTCTCTTGATCTACATCTTCAAGACCACGACTGGTTGATGAAAGGCTAAAAAGAGCATTAAGCTTAAAGGAGCAAAATTAAAGGCTATGCACAACAATACCTGAACTCAGTATATCTAAGGTAAATGACTGTTAAGAAATTTATAGTAAAAAAAAAGTACGGTTCCTCACCATTATCAATGTGTACATCATATTTGCACCATCTTATGAACTATGACAGTATTCTGTCTAGAAGTCATAATCTACCTAAAACGGTGAAGAGAAAAAGTAGTTTGAAGATGGAAAATTCAAATGTCTGCAAACTTTCTCTTTAACCAAGTTTTAGGCTGAAGATGACATCTTGAAGAAAGTCTGAAATAGATCATGAGAGTATCACAGACCAAATGGACTTTATGTTAAGTAATCATTGCTGGTGAGCTAGTACGTATGTACAAACCTATGTTCTAAGTATTTGACAACACACAGAGAATGATCAGTTCCACAAGAGGATCTTGCTGATTTGTAGAAATTGATCACATCCATGAATTAACTAGATACTCATAAATCGTAGAGTTGATTCACACTCTGTGAACACTTAAACACTGTGAACAGAACCCAGTAAATGATGAAACCATCATAGATAGAGAGTGTGTTATTAATTGTCAAATCCTTCACACACTCACCACCATGCATCTCAAAAATGTTATATCTCAAGATAGTTGCATGCATGAATATGTCTGTTGGTGATAAACATGATGATTATCCAGTTAAGTGGAATAGGGGTTTAGAAAACTAACCTAGCAGAACCCATTCAACAATGGGGACCAAAAGTAGAAATATACTTAAACCTGCAGGTAGCTGGTCAATCCGACCACACTAAGGGATGATAAAGCAGAAGACTTCAGTCAAGAAGACTCAACCAGCAGAAGGCTAAGGACTATTCAGAAATGAGTCTGATAAGGTTCCTATATGTCCAAGCCTGTCCTTAAAGACCCTCTGAGCTAACAGGAATGGAGCTCACATGGCTGCAAATCTGCATATGGGAGCATGCCATGAAACAGACGATCAAGAGGATTCCATGTGACCACATCAAGAAAGATATGCTTTATGGAAAGGATCCTCAAGGGAAGCTCACAACAGAAGATCATTGAGCTTAAGACAAAAGGAGTTCTTTACGAAGCAAAACTTCTCAAAACGAAGGACTATCAAAGAAGACTATGTTTGTAGTGCTGTCAAAGGATCGTAGAGTGATCAATCCTGAAAATACTCATCTCTATGATACAAGAAAAACTAAACAACGATGATGATTCCAGTCAAAAGGAGAAATGTTGGGCAGCCTTCAAATGAACATGAAGAAGGAATCACATCTATCTGAGAAAACATCATCAACAATGGCGGAGCAGTGATCTGTTAAGGAATAACAACACTATTAAACATGGAAGAGATGTACCAGCTACAGAGCCCCAAAACTTTGTGGCTGATGAACCAAATGAAGATCCATAGTCAGTAGGAACGTCTCAAAACGTACTACTGATAACCCTTCAGCTACCTAATCCATAATCGTGAAGTACCTACGATCAAACACATGATCGTAGTGTAAGAGCAGAAGGGCACCACGATTTCAGCAATGCAGATATCCAGAGCTGGTAAAAAGACCTCTCTATCAGAAAAGGTCTAATGAGATGTCATTGAAAATCACTGTCTTAGTATTCCATCTGGAAAGCGCCTCAGGGACAAACCTGACCCTTAACTAACACTAAGAGGTCGGCTCTTCCTGAGCTACCTTATCCCAGAAGGAATGCTTGATCTAGTTCATCTCAAAAGAACCAAGTCAGTCAACGATCGTAGAGTTGAGTTTGAAGAGGACTAAACGATCGTAGTGCAACCTCAGCGATCGTAAAGGACAACTCAACGATCGTAGTCCTACCAAAGGGTATTCTAGTTCACAAGGAGCATGAAGAATGAGACATCTGCTAAGCCATTCAAGCTGAGGATATAAGTTTGAATACATCAGTGATTCAGCTATGCTGCATCGAAGTAAGGAGGAAAGACAAAGCCATACACTGCAGCATCTCTTAGAAGTTGATCGTTGAGTCAACAAAGGAAATCGTAGAGTCTATAGCTGCCTCATCATGCCACTCTACGAATCAAAAGGTCAACGGTCAAAGCCACGTCAATTAAATATCCACTCTTCAAATAACTGAAAAGTTGTGAGGAGTTACAGCTCATTACTGGGAAATGTGCAACCAATGGACAGTTGACACATCACTGAGTATGCAGAGTTAGAAGGAACTGCCATAAAGACGAGTTCAAATCTGCAGATAGTTACCAAAAGAAATCGAACCTTTCTCCCTCCCATTTTCAAAACCCTAGAAAGCTTTTCAAAGAGTAAAATCAGTTAACCCTTCAGAGCCTTACCAACCAGACAGCCATCTCGCATAAATCTCTCTATATCTAACACCCACATTCTTCAAACTACTCAAAATAGAAAACTGGCAAGTAATCACTAGTCTTCAGCTTGGAACCAAATCGTTTGAGAAATCTGAAAAGAAGTTCAGGGATATTATCGAGCTTGTAAAGAAGGCTTGATTTTCAGAATGCCTTGAGGCAAATACTCGAGTCTACTACAACCCGGTTAAAGAATTCTACTCAGACGTCTCTATAAATTTGGAAACCCTTACTACCAAGGTTAAAGGTCAGTCTCTCAAGCTAAAATCTTCTGACCTCAATCAATGCCTAGGTTTTCCTAACCAAGGGCTAAAGAACCTTGATAATATCAAAACTAAACTAGCAAAGGAAGTTATGGGGTATCAAAGAAACCCTAGTTTCAAGGACATGAAGAAGAAGGAGTTTCCTGAGCAATATGAGTTCCTTGCTGAAATAGTTGGAAAGTGCATACTGTGTAAGAACACTGCACATGACACAGTGATCGACCAGCAGTTAAAAATCATGTCAGCAATAGTTCTGAAGAAACAAATCGACTTTGGAGCTATCTTATTTGATCAGATTTCCAAGTAGGTAGAGAAGGCTGAGAAGAAGCCCCTGACCAAGGTATTTCATGGGAGGCTGCTGAGTATCATACTGAAGAAAAAGCTAGGGGGAAAGATCAAGGATGATGAGGGAGAAGCCCTGAATGTGCACAAAGTAATGTCTCCGCATTTATTCGAGAACTGGAAGAAGAACCCCAAGGAGAACAAAAGGCTGACAGCTGGGAGCAGCAGTAGAGCCTCTGCAAAGAAGAGGAAGATAGTAAAGACAGAGAGCTCTAAGTCCAGTGACTCTGCAGCAGCTGAAATCACACCAGCCAGGAAGAAATCAAAAGTGGTGAAAAGAACTGGTGATGTGAAGAAAGCCCAGGCTCCACCAAGGAGAGTCTCCTCCTTGAACAAGGATAAGGAAGAAAAGGCCCAAACTGCTGAAACCACAAAAAGAAGAAGCAGCAGGTTGCTTCAAGGGCCAGTCAGCAAGAAAGCTAAGGTGGATGACAAACCAGCCTTAGCTTCTCAAATCAATACATCTGCTGAAGAACGAGACGTAGAGTCAACAGAAGAGAAAGAAACTAAAAATGTGGTCCAGTCCCCACAGTCAGCATCCAGCAATGAGAATGAAGCTGATGTGATGAAAGAAAGTACTGAATCTGCTGATGAGGAAAAGTGCTCAAGCCCCATGGCCAATTCTCAGAGAAGTCAATCTGATGATGAAAAAGAAATTCATGATGATCAAAGTATATCCCCAAATGCAACTGCCTCAACCAGCCCAGAGAAAGGGTCGGAAAATGCTACTCAAGAAGAAGGAGAAGAACATGTCCCCTCAAACCAAGAAAGCTCTCATGATGGCTCAGAAAGTGATGAGTCAAGGAAAGAAGAATCTGCCCCTGCCAGTGCTGAACTCCAAAGAAGTATGTCTGATGAGCAAGAAGAGTCAGAGACTGAAGAAGAAGAAGAATATGTGTTTCCAATATTTGAACCTCCACAAAGAAGGAAGAGCTCCAGACTGCAAGCCCAATTTGCCTCCAAAAGGAATAGATCCAATCAAATGCCATCATTGAGTTGAGCGATGATGAGTCTGTATCCCCAGGAGAAGATACTGAAGAAGAAGCCAGTAGTGAAGAAGAAGAATCAAATGAAAGAGTTGCTAAAGAAAGTTCTGATGATGAAATTCAGCAAGAAGGTTTCCCTGTTGAAGATGAGCAGGAAGGATCTGATAATGAAATACAGCTAGAGGAATTCCCTGCTGTAAATAATCAAGAAAGTTCAGGCTCCGAGAGAGAAGAGATTAAAGGAGATTCTGGTTCTGCACCTCAAGAAGCAGACGAACAAGAAAATTATCCAGTTCCTTCTCCTGAAAGATTTGATAGAAGTATAGTAGAGGAAGTATCAAATGATCAAACAGATGCTCCACCAGAAAGATGGTTCTTCCAATGGATGCCATGGCTCAAGGCCACACACTGAAAAAGATGGAAGCTCCTTCAGTTGGTGTTACAAACAGTTTCCAAGCATAGAACTGGTGGCTCAGAACTTTCCAAAAGTAAAAAAGGTTGCTACAAAACTGATCAAAGACCAGCCTCACTTCAAGGTCTATCGACAGGTTGAAAATCTCTATATCTCCTACGGTCGTAGAGTGGACTCTCAAGGGAAAAGGAACATGACAAGGGAGCTGATCGTAGAGTCTATTCACTCTACGGCTGATGGTGTTCAAGCCCAATCTCAAAAGCCTCCTTATGACCAAGCACTAATATCAGACACTCCATCATCCTCCACAAGCAATTGGTACTCCATGATTGTTCAGATTATCCACACCTTTGAAAATCTGTCCAAAGATGACAATCGTAGAGTCCAATCCATTGCCCATACTGAAGCTGCAAATCAAGAGGATCAAACTGATTTGGAGTAGGAATTACGAAAAAGCTCTGATGATTTAAGTAAGAAGATATCTATGCTCACTGAAGACTCACAGAAGCAGATAGCAGCAGGAGATGACTCTTTCCAGCGCAAGCTTCAAGCTATCTTGGCTGATGTATCTCTCAAAATTCAAGAGAGAGATAGCATCTATCAGAAGGCCATCCAAGATCAGAAAGCAGTAGCTCTACAAGTTCAAGAGGCAAATGCAAAGCAGATCGAAGCCCTCTCTGACAAAATTGACGATCTGAAACAGTCCTTCTCTGTGCAACTTGAGCTCGGACAGCAAGAGCTAAAGTTTGAAGTTGCCAACACCTCCTATCTGATGGAGCAGCTTAATTCCAACATGGAGCAGCTCTCTCAAATGATTGATGACAAAAAGGGGGAGAAAAAGAGACAAAGAAAGAAGAGGAGCAAGAGGCACCAAAAGAAGAGCAGAAGGTTAAGGGAGAAGAAGCCAAAGAAGAAGAAAGTAGCAGCAGATAAAGAATCATCATATGAGGGAGAGCCTAAAGATGATACCAAAATCACAGAAGCTGAAAGGGAACCAGATCAGAAAGATGATGAAGGAGAGCCAAGCAATGATAGAAGATCATCATCTGAGGGGGAGCAAGAGCAAAAAGCAGAATCAGATGAGTAACTTATCAACAAGCATCCTGGAAACATACATGGAGTCAATGAGGTACATCTTTAACCTGTTAAGTATGTTATGGATCCAGGATGTAGAATGTCTGAATATAAACTGCCATATCAATATAAATGACATTCATGATTATCTATTTAGAAATACAGCTGCTCACTGTATATAAGATTCATTCATAACATGCATATGCACTTATTGTTTTTGTCATAATCAAATAGGGGGAGATTGTCAAGAATAAACATGCGAATGATATTCCTATTTAATATATGATTTGATTATGATATATATGAATGAATATGCAAGTATGCTTGCATCAAGAAAAGCTGTAAAGTCCTTTGATAGATAATAGAAATATATGTATAAGGACTTAGAACGAATTGATCAAATATGTTAAGTTGATCCTACATAAGCAAAACAGCTTTGTAAAGTCCTTAAAAAAATGATGTACAAGGACTATAAATATAGAAAGATCAAGCTTGTTAGGTTGATCTTATGTTGTAATAGATAGGCTAGTCTGATCGTCGAGCACTGCACCAGAAGTCGTAGTCTGCCAGGAGAGTCAGAGTTAACTCGGGAGCTATCGAGGCAGAATATGATTATGCAAGATAGTAAGATCTCGGAAGTTCATAGACTTCTAGGGGAAATGAAGAAGGATCGTAGTGTGTCGAGAAGAGCTTCCTCGGGATCGTAGTGTGCTGAGAAAGTCATGTTCAGAATCGTAGAGACAGCCTGTCTATAAGCCGAATGACCGTCTGCCAAAGCCAAGTATGAAATGTACACTACACTCAGAGTCGTAGAGTCTAGCGATGCCAAAGTCAAGACAAGGATCGTAGGCTATACTATGAGATCGTAGAGTCCACTGAATGAATGCAGAGATCGTAGTCGGGGAGGATCAGATGAAGACAACAAGCACAAGGCAGAAATCATAGAGTGTCAAGATCTGATCTCGGGATCGTAGTGTCCGCACAGCCGAAGCCGAATCGTAGAGTGCAGAACTACGACTCCAAAAGAAGTGCTCACAATGCTAAGTCAGGATAGTAGAGCAGATACGGTTCTCAACGAATGAGCACTCCCAGAATATCCAAAGGTACGAAGCCTCTGGTTGGCACTGCAAAGATGCAATCCACAGTAAGGGAACCAGAGAGCACTCAGCGAATGACATGAAGGCTAACAGAAGATCTCAGCACAAACCCAATCAATATTAAGATTGAGGTGTAAGGCCATTCGTGATGAAGTCTTCCACAAGGAGATCCAAAGAAGACTTCAGAAACTGACTAAGGAAAGTCAGGATATGCAGTAGCTATCAAGTGTACAGAAAACAATGATCTTGGAAATAACCAGGATCGTAGTGTTTGCCAAACAAAGAAAGAACTGATGGAAGGTGAACCAAGATATTGGTCAGCCACTGAAGAGCAAGGCTAAAGTGATTAAATGCAGTGTCAGATCATTGATGATAAGTGAACGGGAGATCACAAGGAGAAAGTAAGCTGGACGCACCACAAATCTGAAGTGTCTCGATATTCAGAAGGGGACCAGAGAAAGGAATTAGGCCATCAGTATCTGAGAACAGTCGAAGTAAACAGAAGTATTGGAGCACTGCATAATACAAGGAAGAGGTGTTCTATATTAAAGATCCAATCAACACTCTTCCAGATCGTAGTGTCAACTCTACCAGTCAACGAGCAACACTAAACAAGACACTACGATCTAGTCCTTGAAGACGTTCATCACAATCGTAGAGTTCGAATACCTGAAGACTGAAGCATTGGCAACGGTTCAATCTGAAGGGTAATATTCGAACAAGTTCTTTTTAAGAGCATCGATGCTAAAGGACAACCTCTGATCAAGAAATCAGAAGTAATAAAGTCTTCAACCTGCCCAAGACAGTAAAGTGATACATCTGATAGTGTAGGTGAAATAGTAGACAGCAGCGTCAGAAAAAGTATTTCAAGTCACATCAAGTAGTCTACATCAAGCAACTCGAGATCTGTGAAGACATTTGAATAACCTCCAACGGCTACTTTCCAACGGAAGGATTGGGAAGGTGTATAAATAGAGAAGAGCTTCAAAACCAAAGGCTGCTGGAGTTGTCAATTTTGGAGAAAAGGTGGACTGATACAACCTAGTGATAGTGAGTCGGAAGGCTCACTCTACGATCCACCAAGAACACTCAGAAGTCAGATCAAGCAAGAAGTAGAAGTGTGAGTTCTACTATGTAGAAGTGAGAGTTCTACTACATGAAGAGTGTTCTGAACTGCCAAGAGAAAGAAGAGCATCATGCCATCTGGATGTCCATCATGGGAAGACTCTAAGTACAATAGAGAAGAGCCTACAGTCAGCTTAGCAAGTCCATCGTGGGAAGGCATCTAGTAGCAAGAAGGGAGATCACAAAAGCTATCTTGGTGACAAGCATGAGAAAGCTTCTAAGTACCTAACAGAAGAGCTTACAGTCATCTTAGAAGCCACTCATGTGCAGCCATCAAGTACCAAGGAGAATGATCTTCAAGGCAGTTCATCAAGGGGTCATCCAGAGTAGTTGAGCAACCTAAGAAGCTGAGCATCATGCAACACTCAAATGCACTTCAAGGATGATCAAGCCAAGCTACTAAGGATAGAAGATGTTCAGAGCATGAAGACATCTTAGCAGCTCAGCACCGACTCCAACAACAACAAACAAACAACTCAACAAAGCATGGCCAAAGGGTCCTTGTCCAGAGGGACTAAATGAAGCAGGGCCAAGAGGGTCCTTGTCCGGAGGGACTAAACAAAGCAGGGCCAAAGGGTCCTTGTCTAGAGGGACTAAACGAAGTTCCAAGCCTGCTGGGCTTGAAGAGTTCTTAGGGAACTAGAGGAGTCCCAAGGCTGCTGGCCTTGAAGAGTTCTTAGTGAACTGAAGTCCCAAGGCTGCTGGCCTTGAAGGAATCGTAGAGATTCAGGGTGCTGCTCTTCCTTAGTAGAAATCCTGCTAGTTGAAAGCAGAAGAGTGCATTAGGAGCTTGAGTCTCTGAACCACTTAAAATCCCTTGTGTCTTTTACATTATGTCATTTATATTTTGTCTATAACTGCTATAACTGCTATGTATGTTCTAACCGCTTATAACTAAACTAACCCAAGAACAATGTATGTATGATTATGAATATATCAATGAAGGGAAATCTTTTACTTATTCCGCTATGCTTGAAAAGATTCTTATGTTTGTCATATACTTAAATATGAATAATACAACCTAAACCAGAAAAGTATTTGAGCTAAAAAGGATCTATTCAACCCCTCTTCTAGATCTATTGTGCCCTCCGGGAACTAACACTATCATTACTCTTCTCTCGAAAATTCAAAAATAATTCCCGAGCAGGAATGGATGAATAGTGATTTTTCGAAAATTTCTCGAAAAGCTTTTATTTTCATTTTGAAAATTCAAATCATTTAATTTTAGCACACAGCTAGAATCCTAACCATATTCGCACATTCTAGGTCATAGAACTACCTTTAAACATCTTACTCACTCAAATAAATATATAATTTAATTTAATTCAAATAATCAAATAAAATTTAATTCACATAATAATTCGATTTTTGTCGGGCGTTACAAATGTTCCACATGAAGGGCTCCATAACATTTGAAGTAGACGTAGTGATTACAGTCACAATGGTTATGGTTATGAATGTTGCAGTACTTGGTATTGTAATTATAATACTCTATTATTGTCTATATAAAGGTAGTCTGATCTGATGATGTTTATTCTAATTAATTTCAGGTAGACTCCATTTTTTCTGATTTCTGTTGCAACCACAATGCCTTCTTGCCGGTAGGTAGGACCAGACCAGTCCAGTCGTGATCTGCATTTACATCCGAGAATGATTGTTGTCTTATACAATAAAGGAAATATGAGAGTCAGGGCTCTTCAAATTAGACCTTTAATTAAACTAGTATATGACTGAAAACTACTGTACATTGTTCTGTGCCAAAAAGTATATTCCATCAATATATTTATATTGATTTCTTTGTAACAGATGTTTAATATTTTGGAACTCTATAGAGTCGTATATTCCACCTATACGTTTATTTATGATTTATCACAATATTCATGTCTATTTTTATTGTCTTTCCAGGAGAAAATTTTAAAATTTGTCATTTTAGGTGTTGATAAAAATTGAAAATTGAATAGACCATCGTTTTATTTCTGTATGATAAATGCAGTCTTATGGGGCCAAATATTTGAACCTTCTCAAGTACCAATGGAAAGTGTAAATACTTTAAAAGAAAAAAAGAAAAAGGCAAAACATTCTGATGATGAAGGTAAATTAACTAATGTGATGGATAGATTAGCTACCATATTGGAAAAGTAAGAGCATTTATCAATTCATATGTGCAAGTCTAATATGCAAATGATATCTTTAAAGGACTAACTAAAATGAATTTTAATGAGGAAAAAATCGATGAGGCCTATTTATGGCTACTAGAAAATCAAGACAAGACACGAGCAGTATTTGGATTACCATTAGGGGTGAACAATTCGGTTATATCCGAACCAAATAGCTTATTCGGATATAACCGAATACCGAAATCTTCCAATTTTCACTATCCAAATAATTAATAGAACTGAGAAA